>JAWQUT010000108.1:1755862-1783530 GCA_033807755.1 Ellobium chinense
AGATCGGGGGGCAGAGGGTGGTCGTCATGTCCAAAGAGTGTGCAAGTGTCCGTTGAGAAGTGAGGGTGTCGAAAAATACCGAAAATCAAGCATGTGCAATTTAAGAACAAATTATCTTTAATTGGGATTTTTACAGACCCATCAATGCGTGCAAGATTGCAGACTGGCCACGATGAAGGACCATCGAGTAGCACAAACTTGTATACTGGCCGCGGTGACAGATGAACGGGACGGGCGAAATATTAATTACAGTCTGGCGGCGGTGAGGAGCCATCAGATCCAGCAAGATTACAAACTGACCGCGAAGAGGGTCATTGACCGTGTACGCTTACAGACTTACCTCAATGTAAACTTGTACAGACCGATGGTCCGTCACTGCGGCCAGCCTGTAATCTTGCACATAACGATGCGAAGAGTTTATCGAGTGTCGCATGCTCTGATTGAAAGATATCTCAGCTTCGGTTTGATAATGTAGATAGCCAGATGTGGTGGGCATTGTAAACAGATGTCAGTGCTCAGAATGCAGGGAGTGACAGTAACTGACCGCAATAACGTTTAAAGTTCAAGTGTATGAACACTAATGTGGACTTGTTAGGTTGTGATGCAAATAACTACTCCTGTCCCTTTAAGGTGAGGCACTATGGTTTACCATTTCCCAGAGGTTGTAATGCAGATAACGTGGTGGGCAACTAATCATTATATGTCATTGGAGTTTCTTTGCAAAATGTACACCGAAGTGCTGAATGGTGCATTTTCTTCCTTAAGAATGATGATCTTGGGACAAGTGTCATTTGCTAAAGAACGAGGTGTGTGACACCATATTTTACCCATGTCTCTTACATATCTTTATGCATGATACAGGTCTTTTACTAAAATGGACTCCTGTGACTAGACACAAAGTTACATTACATCAAAATATGTTGCGCTGTTAGTTCCTCGTAATTTTGCGTCAAGACCGAACATTCATAAAACCCACACAGGATCATGCATAAAGGTATCTGTGAGATAAGGGTGAAATATGATGTCAAACAGTAGGTGCCATCTCAAGTGACAACTGTCGTAAAGTCGTCAACCTTGAGGAGCAAAAAATGCGCCTCGCAGCAATTGGTGTACTTTTTTTTTTGCATAGAAATTTTGGTGCACTTCAGATGTAAAGTTACACATCATTTTCATTTAGATTTGATTACATTAACAAGCTCATTTTTATTAGGAAAGTGGGGCCACCACATAGTGGTCATACTAAACGTCATCCTTCTCCGGAGAAATTGTCCTCTACGTCACGAGTTGAGGTAACCTGACCGGATCTGGTGGAGATGCACTCTAATGGTGGACGTGCTCGACTTTGCAAGCTGAGCGGACCATGCTATGCTGTGTTCTTGGCAGCCGTAACCAAAATAATCTGTGGCATCAAGGGAATTTTCGACCTTTCTCTCCAAATTCCTCTATATCACATGTTAGAACAGTTTGTGAGAAGAAAATCCGCGGAGCTCATTTCCAGCTGCTCAGTCGTCTTCTCTTGACACTTACATTATTACACGAAAGAATATGACAGCCATCCACTGTATAGCTGGTAGGCTGGCCGAAAGCAGTGTATCTGTATCTTGGTGCAAAAAGTCTCGGGTTCTGATCCTGCCGCTAGAGACCCGAGACTTTTTGCGCCAAGATACAGATACGAGGTGGAGATCTGTCCATGGGTGTTCTTTGCTGTGTTGAAAGAATCCCCCCGCCCGAGGGGCTCCAAGTCTCAAATCTCAAACAACCGTAAGTGTGCGGAAAAGGGACATTAAATCCTAACGAGATCATCAAACCTCCACTCGGTTCTACTCCTTCATGGACTTCTACTACCCTAGTTTCAATGAATCTTTTAATATTCTTTCAGTTATTAAAAAAAACCCAAAAAACTATGAATGTGTTCTTCACACAGGCTTTAATTTCTTCAGGTTGTCTGGCCAGGAGCGGACTGAAGGATTAGTCTAAGGATCTCGGTGAATTTAGGTCGATTTTGAAAATTTAGGTCAGTGTACTTTGATCTGGAAGGGGATTGTTTCTCACAGCTGTGCACATGTTGTCTATTGACATTTTGCATGTTACAGAATACAAACAACTGTTCTTTTTGCACATCGCATTACCGCATTACAGTCAGACTGAGAAATATGAGGAAAAATAGGCTGTTTGTTTGGCACAGTTATTGATGTAGGGGCGTAAATATAGTCAGGTTTCGTTTTTTCGCCCAATTCCAAAATGCAGCCAATAAAAACATACTATGTTTGACAACAAGCTGACTCATGTGAAATAAGGTTATGGGTTAAGCCAGGTCATTCGCGAATAGCGCGAAAAGAGGGCCGTGTACCGTTACAACCATCTCGGCTGTAGGTCACATGTGTGCCAGGGACTAGAAATGGAAAGTACAAAGACCGTGCAAGACAATTTGATCCGCGGTTCGCACTGTGGAGCAAAGGTCAACGAACTGGAATGACCTTGAGAGGGTGTGCGCCCCTTTGCGGTCTCCACGTTGGTCTGCTACTAGTAGAGTTAAGTACTATGAGGTTTCTTGTATAATGTATAGCTCAATTTGTAAACACATAGTACGGCTGAAAGAAAACTTCAATGATATAATAATATGGAGTCAACAACGTGTGTAGCGATGGTAGTGGGGGGGGGGGGGGGGTAGGAGGAAGAAGACGAAGATTTTTTTTCCGGCATTTTGGGACCAGAGCTCACGTGGCTGGGGCAGTAGTACGAAGAGATGCTTCTTTTTTTGGGCTGATTGTGAGCTCTAATTAATGTTTCATGTTATGGTTTCATCAGGAGCCGAAAAATGAGAACGAGAGAGAGAGAGGGGGGAGAGGNAGTGGAGGGAGGGAGAGGCAGATTTTACAGGCTGTGCGAATTGGAGACCTTTTAAAGAAGAATGATAAAATAATGTACATCTCTAAAATATACATTTAATGAGTTAAATTCTATTGTATTTTCAACGTTCCGCTAGTAGCCCTGACCAGTGAAACCCCCGCCGTATGTGTTATTATGATAACATGGATCGGGTTACTTACTTTATATGCATCTGGGCTGGACAGACTGTTATACAGTATTATGATTTGTTGGCAGACACATAGAAGAATGAAGAACGGCGCGGCGAGTCGAGGCAGGAATAAAACATAATATGGGCATTGCGTTAACGTACTTTCAGAAGGAAAAGAGCGGGATATGATTCAGCTGGATTTTTTTTTTGTTTTGTTTTTTAACAAAGGAGAGATTCATGAGGATGTAAGTTAGTGAGATTGGGATTTTGAAGAGGGAATGTCGTATCAACCGCAGCTTATGTTGTATGACCTGTTCGGCAGTAAGATGTCCTCCAGGCATTAAGATAAGAACAGACTGGTGGGGTCTGATATATTATCATGGTGCACAGAGACTGAATGAAAGCCTAGTCGTAGAGATGGGAAATTAGGCAACCATCAAAGTATCTTCTATCCTTTGCGGTGTTGAAAAGGCATTCAACCTTGGGTCCAAGTCTGACTCTCCTATAGCAGTGAGTATGTGAGAAAGATACAAATCTATGCTGTGTCTCTGTAGAATCAGGTAAAGGGTTGGTTTTAGTGGTGAAATATACGCGGAAAAAAGTTGAAAATCTTTGAACTGGTATGATGCATCTTCCTCTTTCGATGATAAAAGTTGTGATGTTTAAAATTAATGATAATGTCTCATAACCATGAGTGCGCAAAAAAGAATCGTGGCTTATCGTTGAAAGCTATTTACAATGAGTTATATTCAATACAGCTTAGTTTTGTGTGTTCCTTCTTCTTTGGTCGATGTCTTTGTTATGCTGACCAAACTTAAAAAAAAAAAGAAAAAAAAAGGCAATAATCATTGCTCAGTTTTGTTCCTTCTGGTTCTTGAGGGACGATTTTGGTCAGAGAATCCAGTGAATAGTATCGTAATGTGTCTCAGTCGGTACATCACAGTCTCAAAACAACTGACATGTATAGTACACGTACATAAACACGCGTAAAGAGACACACTCATGCACTCGCTGGAAGGAGATACCGGAAGTAAGTTTTTTTTTGGGTGAATGGGGTGGAGAAGAGAATAGCATTTAGACTGGACAAGTGTTAAATTGCAGAGTAGAGTACCGCCCTCCCTTTCCCCCACTCTCCACCCCCAAAGTCTTCCCATCGTGCGAGCAGTTTCGAGCCGATCAACTGTTGCCGCGCCATTGTATAACACTCCACCACAGCGAGGACGTTGACCTCCTTAGTGTGAAGGGTCATGTGGGATCAGGTCAGGTCAGCCAGTTACAGCTGGAGTAGAATACACCCGCCACAGGACCGCTAGTTTGCCGGGTGGAAAAGGGGGTAGGCATGGTATGTAATGCTTCTTCCTCCTTCAGACAAACTCCAGGTAGTTTCTGTGTTATTTTCACACCATCACTGCGACATCCATGAACGCCGCTTGTAATTTACACCCATTTTTTTCACTTCAAACGCGCCTGACGGAAACGTTTGTAATCGTTCATTGTTTCCGTCAGCGCGCACCCCCTCACCCCCATCCTGCGATGTGCTTATAATCGCGTCTTAGCAACTTGTTGTTACAACCCTCTTTATCTATGTGTGTCAGACTTGTCAACAGTCCGTGGTATAATCTTTTTAATGTCCTCATTTAGCCCTCGTTTGGCGTCAGCAACATCTTCTGGCGTCACAGATTACACCGTCACCACCACAACAACACCATGATTACCACCTTTATCATCATCACTCTCCACACCGCCGCCCGGAAATAATACTGTCTCAAATCCAAGAATTACTTATTGGACTTACGACAGTGTACGTATGTGTTAATCGCCACAACAATAGCACTATCACCCACCCGTGAAGTCTAGTGCCACATTTCCATCATCCTCCTGTTACAGCATCACATCACCACCATCCTGCCTATACAGCACCACATTACCACCACCCTTCCGTTACAGCACCAGATTATCACCACCTTTCCGTTACAGGACTACATTGTCATCACCCTCCTGTTATATCACGGCATTATCACTACCACATTATCACCAACCCGCTTTTTCACCATCTTCCCGTTACAGCATCACAGCACCACCGCCGCCTATCCGTTACATTACCAGCACCCTCCCGTTAGCACATTACCGCCACATAGCACCACATTACTACCTTCCCGTTACAGCACCACGTCACTATCACAGGCTCCCTCGATCTACAGCACCAGTGGCCGTATGCATAACCCTTACGTTAATTAACGTACTGCGTTAACTACCGTGGGCACTACTAATGTTTTGGGAGTTCCTCATGGTTACCACAGCACTACTAACTAGCGCTACACCACCATGCCCCTTATTTCTACAGCACCACTCCATAACCCAACTACAGCACCACAACATCAGTGCCTCTTCCACCATCACCACCACGCTCCCTCTATCTGCAGCACCACGGCAGCACCACGCAGTGACCTACCTACAGCACCACAACAGCAGAGCGTGACCCCATATTGCCGGTTGAAAACTTGTAAACACCATCCTTTGGAGGGAGCAGCCTCGCGAATGTTTTGGTCCATTGCTCTTTCTCTCTATGAAGCTGTTTATTTTTATTTCTCCTGAGCTGCAACAAACGCACCTGTCAAGCTGTCTGAGGCGATGTGGAGTACCCCCCCCCCCCCCCCCCCCCCCCCCCCCCCCCNCCTTTACAGCTATGTTTATGCCTCGATCATTCACTCTCTTTACGTCCTCTCTTAACCCAGTTCCTAGTTTTTTGTTGTTTTTTTTTTGAGTTGTCAGCGGCTTATTACCAACACCAGTCCCAGGCTTCAGCTGTAGCCTCGCCCGCCTGGTAGCAGTGACCTCATTCAAGGTTACTTACTCTCCGATTGGCTGCTATCTTTAGCTTAGGGATCCCGTATTGTTGCGGCACACTGTTTTGCAGCTATATGAGGACGGATTCTCCGGTTGCGTTCAATATTCGACACAGCCGTTTGGACAGTGTGACTGTGTGATGTGTGAACTCTTGTCTAAATTCCATTGAGCACCTGTGACTAGTGTCAAGTCTTCTGACAGTTGTGGTATTCCGCTGCTGGAAGTGACGGTCAGTTCAGTATATGATCACCATTTACCTGATGAACGTTGCCAGAATAGCAAACTCTGTTACTATCCTTCACATCCCAAGGGTACTTTAAAGTCAAATGGACGTTTATTTAAAATATTTTAGCCGAACAGCAAAGGAGTGCAGCTGCAGCTTTTAATGTTTGACCACGTTTTTAGACTTACAGATGTCTTTGACCTCGCACGTTAAAGTTTAATCAACATTTACTAGTCTAGATCTAGATCTGAATTCCTTATCGGCCTAAGTCTAAGCATTAGTGTTTTTCGCCAATGTTTACCTATGTAACCCTGGTGCACCCTTCCTTTGATATTAGTTTTTAAAGATGAAAGAGAGACTGGATGTGGAGGATAGAGAATACTGTCATCGAGTTTCAGATCAAGAGAAGAAGCTATGAATACAGCTGTTGATTGACTCTTAACTTTTAGGGCCTCAAATTATTATTATATGGCACCAAAGTCTGACGACAATTTAAGTATCAATAACAATAACAATACGTTTATTGAACTCATTACTGATAACTTACACAATAAACACTCGGCAGCATCGCAAGCTCCACCGTGGCTTTTGTCTGGTGGGCGAGTTTTCAGTCTGGAACTTCATTCTCATCTTATTAATCTAATCTTTCTCATGATCTAGTCCAGTATGCTTTTGCATTCTCATCAGTCTCGTTTGGGTATCTCTGGACACCCCCTCTCCCCACCCCGTTTTATTTTAAATCCCCATAAGATTAAACCCACAAGGTTTATCTAATCGCTTCTGTCAAGTTGTGAAAGAAGATGTCATCTGGAGACAACAGGTTCTCTTCATGATGGCGCTTTGGAATGCAATAGTTCTCCTTTTATACCAAGGAGATACAGTACATTGCAGGTGATGACACAGGTTAGGGTTCTACTCTGTATTGTGTAAATTGTCAACTCCATTAGTTCAGGGGAGTAGGTGGAGAGAAGATACGAGGGAATTGACAGGCTGGCGTTAATTGATAGAATCGTCCTCCAGACTTTATCACGTCTGTGATAAGAACAATGACAACTAATCTGTTTAACATGTAGCTGGTATCAGTAGTGCTTCTATCTGAATGATAACATCTATGTGACACTCCATCTGTGTCGTGATCCTCCATCATCTGTCTTGCTTTGTTGTTGACTGCTAACCTTGTTTGTCCTTATCAGTTGACAGTTTTCTTGCCATAAAACCAACGTCATTGTTGTCCCAAATTCTTGAGGTTCCTGAGACCGAAAGCAGTGCACCATCTCCCGCTCTTTATCTTAAGGGTTGAAGAACTGAGTTTCATAATGAAAGGAAAGAGTGAAGCCTGATTATGTTGAAAATGTTCAAGGACAGACGTTAGATTAAGAATGTGTACTATATCTCCGCCTTGGAGGTCAACACAGAATATTTCCTCATTCTGTCTAGTCGTGTGTCTTTCTTGTGTGCTCTTTCACAAACAAAAAAAAATAAAATAAAAAATAGAATTGCCCATCTTTGATGCTATTCATTTACCTTGTGCTCTGCAACCATCATCACTTCCCTCCTGTATTTGTTTGAGGATGCTGGATGACATGCAACACAGCCTGTGTTTTGAAGCTTCCTTTGTTTGACAGTCTACATAAGCTCTTGCTTGACTTGAGATTGCTGGTAATGTTTGCGTTTGCTTGTCTTTCTTTCCAGCTGTATACTTTGTCACATGTCGCCTCAAAATCCACATTTTAGCAGGTCTGCAGATTTACTGTCAAATCTTTGCGATATTCTGTATTTCTGCTTGGTAAAGGAGCTCTGAATTCCAGAGATTTCTGCAATGTGGTGTTCCTGGTAGCAAATATCTCTTAGGTTCACTGGTAGCATGCTGCATCTTACATGTGTCCTGTTTTCTCTGACAAGCAGTCGCCATATCTTCTACTGAGAATACTTGTATTTCTTATTAAGTTGATCTGAAGCCCCATTTTCCCGCCCAAGGAAACCTAGTTTTTCCCCCGTCGGAAACTGATTATCCCATTCAGCCATCAAATCCTCTAATCATTAATTCCAGGACATTCCTCTCCCCCTCTGACCCCACTCTTCCCTCACCCCCCGGTCTCAGCCCACAGTTTACCCTTCAGGTCAAGTTTGCCTTATCTGTGCCTTCTGTCCCCTTGTCCAGGTCAGGTTTTGAGGTCAGCAGTTTTGAAATGGGAGCAAGGCCAATGCCTTCATCGACCTACTTGGCTCCTTTGTTTCCCTGTTTACGCAAGTTCTTGCCGGTGTTGTAGAGAATGGAGAGCCTGTCAACTAAAGACGTCGCGTGGTAGAGGGCCGGCTTGTCATAATACAGTATGAAGTATGTCCAGAAACCCGTTCACTGCCTACGTTTGTAGTTTCACGGCCAAGACTTGTCCTAATGATCGGACACGTGTGCCCGTTTATGACGTCCAGTGCCTTCTTTGTCCAGCTGTGAATATTGCTGACAGCTAAAATATACATAATAATTATAAAAAGAGAGTGAAAGCATTTACAAATTGATAAACGACTCAGTTGGACATTTTGGCAAATAATGTTACTCTTGGTAAATTAAAAAAAAAAAAGGAGGGGTGGCAAGAAACTAATGGGAACAGTAATGATTTGAAACAGCAACTGAGTGAACAGAGATGGCTGGAAGTGTCAAATCTCCAGATGATTCCAGTCATTATTTTCTCAAAACACTGGGTTCTACCCGTTTGGTTTTCACGGTCTTTCTTGTTAAACGTTCTTTTGCCATTTCTCTTTCTGACGCGTTAGATAGTATGTCTACTGAAATATCTGATTGATTGTCTTTGTTATATGGTCAAACTTTCACTGACGTTTCGTTTGTTGAGTCTGTACATGATGACATATCAGTACCTTGTTCGGGTCAGACCATTCTAGTAACCTCCATTCCACTCTTATTGGAAACCTTGGAACAACATGCTGTGTTGTTTTCGCGACCACTTGTCTTCGACCTCCGACCTTGAGCCTTTGGTCACTTCATCATGTCCCAACTTGGCTATCTTGGTTTAGTGTCGGCGGGCTTTGCATAGTGGGCCCACCCATTCAAGCGCTTCTGGGTGTCTGTTGAGTCAGCTATCTTAGTAGGTAGATGGATATCGTATCTATCATCAGATATTGGTTTCTCTGTCCCTTTCCTCTCGCACGTGTCTTGTTTACATCGACACGTTTGCAATTGTCTGAGTTTGTTTATGGGAACAGATAGACAGATGTCTGAGTTTGGTATGAGAGAAAAGCCATCTATGATTTATCTATTCCAGGACAGTGGTAGATGGAATTTTAAATGTTCAGAGAATGAAGCAGGCACACATTTCTTTTAGTGCTTTGCTCCTTGATTTATTTGGGATCTAACGAATCAATTCATTCTAATACTTGGACTAGTTCAGCGCTAACTTTTCCAGTTTTCAGGCCACATCATTTAGTTTTCTGTCTGTGAAATTGGTCAGTAGCGAGCTGAAAAGAGAATGCGATGCTGCCGTGTTTAGAAACTATATACACAAGCGACATTTCCCTTTTCCATCATAAACGTCACCACCATTTTGATACCGTAACTGCATCAACAGCACTTATGAATTTGATAAATTACCAAAGTTCAGTAACCGTCTGATAACTTGAAAACGTCCTAAGGGACACCGTAACTGTACTGACTCATTTCTTTGATCTGTATGAGGTTTGAAATGACTAATATTGGATTATGGTTATTAATTTTGATATTTTTTTTACCGTTCAGATCATCTCTAGCGTTGTCATTGGGGCCCAAACTGCAGGAAGTAACAGAACTGTATGAACAGTTACTTCTGGATTTGGTGGCGAACTGAAATGACTTGGTGATGTTTAACATCAAAGATTGTGTAATCACATGCGCACGAACAGTAGATCTAGTGACCCAGAGGTGACGGCCGATGTGCTGTAACGACCAGAAATTATCATAACCAGTCGGCCAAGGTTGTCTTGTTTGCCGTAACTGTGGACATTTGACCTGGGAGCTCCCAGAACTCTCTATAAACACTCGCCTGCGGTATACGATCACTTGTGAGGACTATATCAGCCTTGCAGTATATTAACCCTACATAAAACAGTCGCCTGCATGAGCCGCGTGCAGTGCCTGATGCCTTCAGAGTTTGTCATCATGGATGTGAAAGGGGGCTCCAACCTGACCGTGGATGTCAACCTCAATCACCTGGTTGTCAGGGGGCCCCGGACCCCCACCTCCCCCAACCCCTTAGACAGCGAGAAGCTCAGACGCCAATCGGCGGGTCTGACGGCTTTCAACGATTATGTGGTGAGTGTGTACACCAGCGAGTGTGTATGTATGAGTATAATGTGTGAACGAAATTGATAGTTCTTTTATATAGACTTATTGTGAGCTGCTGGTTTGTCTGAGTGGGGACTCCTCGGTATTTGCCCCTTGAAATGAGAATTGGCATGTAGATGGTGTGAATGCTCCCATTCTTCCACCTTGCTCCACACACTCACACTAGTCTAGTTGTCACAGTCATACACAGTTTGCTTATCTCATTTGAGGAAGTTTATCAGAAGAAAAACAAAGTATTAGACAACACCAGAAAATAATGCCAATCTCAAATTTTGTTGCTGTTTTTTTACCAGTGACTTTGTGACTTACTTTATTTGTGACATTTGAGGGATGTAATGGGGTTGAGGTTGGTAATCTGCCTGTTACTGTGACGAAGTAATTTCATTGGAAAGAACAAAAATGAGGGCGTTAGTTGCGAAAGGTATTCAAATGTCTAGTTGCGGTTAAGGTATGATTAGTATTAATATGGTGATACAGATCTAATTCCACTTTCAAGCGCCAATCATGTCTGTTCATTTGCCGTTAAAAGTACTGACTCAGACACTGCACATTGTCAACTCCATTTCAACAGCAGTTAGAATGAGTCAGTGTTTTGTTTTGTTGTGTTTTTTGCCCCATGGAAAATGACACCACCAGTCCATTCCTCTAACCTTTTCATTCACATGCAGAACTAAAAATAAGTTAAGGTATTCAATAAGTTTGCCATTGCTTTGGCATGAATGCCCGACTTTATTACTATCTTGTCCTCGTTTGTGCCAGAATTTCCAATGAATTGCACTATTGACTTGGAGTAATTGCCGTTCGTAAATAATAACATAATGGGTCGGTAAAGTGCGTGTCATGTATTTCTGTGCATTGGAATGTAGACTAGCTCGCGTGACAAAGCTGTCACTTGGACGAGATCAATACTTCATATTGCTGTTTATGTTGTCGAACCTTCAACGCAAGGTCAGTCCCGTACTCTGAGACCGGCCTTATTTTGTCGTCAGATGCGCTGAGTCAACCCTTGCTTGGCGCGGCGGTAGCATGTGTTTGTAATGGTAGTAGCGGGCGGTATCGTTTCTGAGGATCCTTGCTTTTGACTAAAGTTTGCCTGACCTAGATGCCGAAGGCATCATAAATATCGAAAGGGATCGAAATTATTATCATTTACCAAATATCGTAATCAACGTATAACCGATACTTTTGATACTTTAGGGCATACCTGGAAAGTCCTGTATCCGCCCACCATTTTGTGTTTTGGCTTGCTTTCCTGCTATCTAGGTTAGTACAGCTTGCCTTAAAAGGACAACTTCTCTCCCCGGCAGCTGTTGACGAGTTGAATGTTTTCTCTGTCACGCCATGGGGACACTGAAGGGGCTCGATGGACTGACGTCATTTGGGGTTACGGGTTGGTGAAGAAGGGATCTGATGTAATGGGGGTGAAAGAGGGTAATGTTGGGGTGGGTTGGTATGGCAGATATATGCAGACCGAAACTTAAAGGGAACTCCTTCAATCCCGGATGCGCGGAGAGAAGAAAGAAAATCTTACGTTGGAATATTTGACGTCAGATTTGGAGTTTGTAGTCTTGCGTGGGGAGCGGGCTTGCCCATGGGCGTTGCCTTCAAAAATAGAGTGAGCCCTTGACTCATAGGCCGGCCGGTTTAAGGGCGTCTCCTTAATTACTCGGATGAAATGTACTCCCCAGTTTCTCATTTCCCTGTTATGATCGAACTCGCCCCATCTCGCTCCCGCCTCCACCGCATTTTATGTGATTTTACGTGTAAACCTGTTAGTAAAAGAGGATGTTATCTCCAGGCCTTACCGGTTTATACCACAGCATAACAACAAACAGTACGTTCACAATGGTGTACCAAAATACCAGCAACATTTCGTGTACGTTTGTGGGGGTATGTCAGGGCTGTAACTACCTCGTTCTCCCCTCTTCTCCCCCTTTCCCCACGCCCCCTTCCCCCTTTCTGTGCCCATCTCTTCCAACCCTTATAACGGACCTGTGGCAAACCGGTATTTTCCGGTCAGTAGAGAGTATTTACAGTCAGTTGTGGGAGCCGTTAGCTTTGTGGACTTGATGATGCAATACAAACGTGACAGGGTAGTGTAACTGGCAAATGACGAAAACAAGCTTTCTTTGCAGCGACCGAGCCATGACCTAATTTCTTCCTCCCCATACCCCTGCCTTATGCTTTCCCCTCCTCCTTCCCCAATCACCTGAAACGGATGATGACGAAGGTAGGACGCCTGACAAAACTAATTTTATGTTTACAACTCAACTGTAACTCTACAGAAACTGTAACTCGACATAAGTTCACTGAACCGACTTCCGCCACACCTGGCCCAGTTTTTCTTTGCCTCGCCCGCTCGCTCGCTCGCTCGCCCGTTCGTTCGCGCACACTCTCAATCTCTTTCTCCACTTCTCTCCCGCCCTTCGCTGTTCTAATCTGTAAAAACCCAGTCTCTTGTTTTCCTCCGAAACCTTGTTTTCGTTCATTACGAATCTGGGGCAGGAGGATTTCCCTGCCGCCCCTCCCTTCCTCTCTTTCTTCTCTCACCCTACGCGATGACTCACGCAAATGTATCGATCTCTACGGTCCTTCCTCCAGCCCCGACCCCTCCTCCACTCATCATGGTGTGGTTTGCGCCAGCAAAGACCAGCTCTGATAGGGGGAAGCGAGACCGTCGTACACTGTGCACGGTTGGATCGGACTGGAATAGTGAAGTTAGGGTTTGGGGCTGCAGCCTCTTTCTCGGGCGTTTTTTTTTGGCAAGTTATCCTGCGTTGTCAGCGCTTGTGGTGCATAGATAATGGATCTACATAACAGTCGAATTCGGTGAAGCGACTATAGATTCTAAATGTGTTGTCACAAGTGATGTTTAAGGTTCAGTCAGTTCCTGACTCGTCGCTGTTAGAAGAGGAATAGATCTGGCGTAGGGGAAGCAACTGGAGGGTGTCACCCGATTATTGACCTGAATACCTCTATGGACATATCATTATAATATTTACTTCTATTTCTGGTCGGATTCATGAGCAGGGCTGTGATCTAATTGTGCAGGTTTTGTTTGCGTTTAGGAGTGGTTTGTTTTTTTTTCAACGGGTGAACCACATAAGACGTCGTTACCAGTCTTAAGAGTGTTTTTTTTTTTCGTCTGATAACCACTTTCAGACGGGCCACACCATATCCTTCTTGTTTGAGTGGTTTAGAACCTATAATTAGACAGAGCTTAAAAGCGAGCGCCCTCAGAACTGTTGACCGTGTTTCTACATTGTGTTGAAGAGGGCCGTACGTACTTGTCTGTGATGGTGAGGAGTCAGTGGTCTTGAGGAAGGCAGAATCAGCCCAGGCCAGGCTGTGTTAACATCATTTGATCCGACTCCACCCAAACCAAAGGCCAGGCGATGACTGTTAGGTACACATAGACTTGCTGCTACAAGCTCAAGTGGTGTGCACTCCATCAAGAGGACGTCAAGCATTTTCAGTTTCTGTCCACCCATGTCTTGGGGTGAAAGTCTTCAGTCATCTCTGATAGTATCATTAGTATTAGCCATTTAAGTCCTACTATCACACCTAATTCATCCACCTAGACGTTTTGTAGCAACAGAGTCAGAAGTGAACCGTAGCAGTCCAGTCACCTTTCTCAAATATCATTTGAGTTTGAGGCTACTTCTTGTAAGAAGGAACAGTATATTACAACCATGCTGTGCGCTGGGCTCTTGTTTTAATGGTAACCCTTCAAATCAGAACTTTGGCCACACCATTGGTGCTCACTGGCGGGTCTCAATCAAACCACTGTCCAGCCTGGATATCTAGGGGCGTGTACACAGTACCCCCTAGCCAGCAGTGTGGTGTGTAATAGTAGTGACACAGCAAAGCACCAGTTCCAGTTGATGTTCCAAAGCGTGACAATGACTAGCAGCCCCACCTCAGACTCCCCGGCTGACCGTAACTTGTTCCTCAAAAAATTGGTGAGTGACCACAGAGAGTTTCCCTGCCGGTTGTTTGGTTGTCAGTGGGCTTGATTGGTGTTGTTATTATCATAATATAAACTAAAGTCATCGTTGTTACTTCAATCGTTTGTCAATCTGGTAAAATTCTAGATACCTTTTCAAGGAGTACTTTGGTTAGTGTTAGGGGTAAGGTTAGTGAAGAGAAAGCAATTTTGGAAGGAATCTTGCATTGTATCTGGGCACTGCCTCTCTTTCTTCTCACTCCTAACCTATAACTGTGCTCTTGTCCCTAACCCTTGTGAGAATCTCTGGATTGTACCAAATGCACATACAACACTTGTAAAGTGGTGTGATGCAACACTGGGATGCTAGGATTGGAATCTATAAGTTACTTACTCGGGTGGGGACACTCTGTTCTTGGGTCACTGGGGAGTGGGAAGAGTGAAAGCACTCAGCATATATAAACAGACAATCAGCTCTGATTAATCATCCCTGTGGAACCCCAAAAATTGAAAGAAAGAGTTGCAGGTATTTGGTGATTTCAAAGTAGAAAATGAGTTTAGATTTTCAAAGTGAAAATTGTGATTTAAGTGAAGTTGATAGTACATGTATTATGTTTGGTCATTGAAAACAGTTGAGCTCAGTGAGGGATGGAGCTCCTACACCCCTCCCCTTCTGTCATATTAGTGATCAAGATATGGCTGAGACTTTTGTCCTTTCATATTTTTTGTGAGTCACTTGCTTTAGACTCTCCTAAACTCTCAAGAAAATGGGGGGTGAACTTCGGCATTTTTTTTTTTTTGATGGTGAAAGAGAGGGAAAGGGAGAAGAGAGAGAAAAATGTATTTGGCTTGACAGTCTGATGTGACTGATCACACTGTTGACAACTGGATCTGGTTCTGTTTTGTTATGAAGTGAGGGTGCACCTGTCAGTGTATTTTGGATATGGGGGAGGGGTTGCTGTTGATAGTGTTTGTTTTGATAGAGATTGAAGAGGGGTGCAATTGATCTTTGGGCATGGGAGAAGGGGTACAGCTGGTGGCGTTTGTGTTGATACGGGAGAGGAGGGTGCAGTGGTACAGTGCTGTTCCTATTTTCTCCAGTAAAGCCCTGTAGCTCACAGGCTGGTACTGGGTCTTCAAGTACATGGGCCACTTATTATTCAATTACTGTATTTCATTGGCTGATTTTCTATTGTTACCTGTGATGAGTCAGATTCAGGTGATCTGCCCTCATGCGTTACCATTTGTTAGTCATAGCAGTGCCACCCTGACATGTGCAGATCAGATCAATAGGTACATTCATCCTGCCAGCATCCTGCTGTTCCATGCTGTTATCAGCAACAAGCCCCTCCCAGCAGGTACTATTTATAGACCACTTCCTGACACACTTTTAACTGTTCCACCCTTGATACATTGTCTCATTGCAAAGCTTTTCCAACCAGTCATTGTTTACAACAAACAATAGTTCAAGCTTCCTCCCTTGTCTGCTTAAAACTACGCTTTGTCCTATGTTAATTCTCTTCTATGCTCCTATGTGCTGGAAATTCATCTATCTCTTCCCGGTCCCATAGCAGCTTAAAATAAAGATGTTGGTTAGGTCATCATTTAATAGTACCCAATGTGTAGTTATAATGTGGATGGCCACTAAACCACCCACAGTTTTAAACTGAAGGGCTTCTTATGGTGATGGCTATTTATTTTCTCTAGGTTGTGTGCAGAAAACCTGTCAGACTGGTACTTTGGTATAGACCATTATCATGAGTACATTCCATTCAAGTATAATTAAATGGAACATCAGATAATCATGAGTGGAGGTTTATGTTAGATTCTCGCCCTTGGTGAAATGCTGTTGGTTGGATACTCTGAATCAGAGCTTGATTTTTGGTAATCTGCAGATATGGAAGGAGAAAGTTCCTGGTACAGATCCTACTTAAATGCTGGGAAGTAGCAAGTTAAGACTCTGAATTATAGCCTTTTTGACTTAATCCGCAGTTGGTGTTGATCATTTGTGTTGATTGTGCCAGGTTGAGAGAAATCCCTAGTGGGATCCTTTCCGGATAATTTGCTTAGAATCTCGCTTCTAAAACCACCACAACAAATCCCCAACTCTTCTTCTCCTCCCTCCTCCTCCTCCTTCACTCTCTCTCTCTTTCCCCCCGAAGGTGTGGAGGTTCAGTGCATAGTTCTTAATTTTTTGTTTTTTTTCTGTCCTCCCCAGGACCTTGTGAAGCGTCATCTGATGTATGCTGTGCGGGAGGAAGTGGAGATACTGAAACAACAGATTGGTGAGATGGTGGAGAGAATCAGCCAGTTGGAGTACGAGAACAACCTCCTAAAGTCGGAGGCCAAGCCCGAGACACTCAACAAGTTATTAGTGCCACGTGTCACCCAGCCGGCCCAGCCTGTGTTGCCAGGCCAGCCAGTGACTATGTTGGTTGCACCTACCCAACAGCCACAACAGCCGACAGTTGCACAACCGTCGGCTGGCACCCAGCCCCAGACGCAGGTCCCACCCTCTCAGCAGTCCCTACAGCAACAGCAACCACAACAGCAGCAGCAGCAACAGCAACAACAACAACTTCAACAGCAACAACAACAACAACAACATCAAGCCTCATCACCAGCTGGCCAACCCCCATCATGAGGATGACTGTCTGCCATATGGCTCATGTATTAGTGACTATGAAAAAACTCTGAGAACATCCCTACCTCCACTCATCCTTGTTCCACATGGACATTAAAACTTATAGGAACTGCCTGGCTCCAGACTTAGTTTATGACATGTCCACACATGGGTTGTCCAGCACGGGACACGGTGACCAGTATTGTGACAGTCTGAAAGCAAGGTGTCTTCAGTGTGCATACAGCCAAGCAGTGGACACACTCGCTTTGCATGTACAGCCCTCTAATTGTATGGTGCCAAATGTTTTGGAATAATGAGGAGGAGCCATTCTGGTATACTAATGAAATGTGAGAGACCGTGAGTCAGAGGCGTTAAGAACTACATGAAATCTGATGTCTGAAGCCAGACTTTGGGCTGGTCATCTCAGTGATTCAATATTAACTGTGATGTAGGCTCTCTTGGGTGCTCAAATCCATGATCCAATCAATGGTCAGTTTTTTATTAACCATTGCTGCTGTTGCTCACCAGGCTTCAGCTAGAAGATTTAGGGGCAGGGCATAAAAGAAGATGTTCTTCATTGTAATTATCTTTTGTCCTCCCTCCTATATTTTTTTCATGGAAAGTGTGAGAAAAAAATGAACTGAATTTTTGTGCATTTGGCACGAGCTTACAAGTCTTACAAACCAACTGAAGGGTGGTTGGTTGCTTTGGAATGGGAGTAGAGGGGGAGTAGGAATGATGATGTAAATCCATAATGAATGATCCAAGACTGGGGTGTATGCTGTTTATATATCAACATAGCCAAGAATGATGTAAATACTTTGGCACCCAGACATTTTGTGATAGCTGAGTGGAGTGGCAGTCATGAGTGTCAAGCACATGTGATACACAGTAGACTGTAGAACTTACATGAGCATGGTGGTGAACAAGTGTCTTCATTGTTGTCTAGCTGTTGTTGTATTTTGTCAGAAGGACTTTCATGCCTTGAGTGGCTATTGCTTGTGGTCCATTTAACAGAGGGCTTGTCTGTTCAATTGTGTCAAAAACGAGCTATGTTGAAATTTAAATATATTAAGTGCAAATGGTGCAGTATTGCACTGATGCTGAATATACTTTAAATACAGGATCAGAAGCTGCAGCACTTAGATCTAGTGTTTAAATGTCAGAATGCATTTCCTCATGTGTTACACTGACACAGAGACATAAATGCAAGAAATGAAAACTGGCTAACAAACCATGTGAGAAAGGTAAGCCATTTTATCGAAAGACTGTCAATGCCAACTTTGGTCAAATTCACCCTTTGTGTAGAGCATAATGTTCTCAATTTTATCCTTCTTGTACAGTATCAGGTTATCTTCTCACAGCTATTATTATTTATGAGATCATTAACCTTTTGTGCCTTGGATTAATTGATAAGGAGAGGCACAGCTTTAAAATTTTTAGCATCTCCTGTAAAATTGTGGTTTTGGCTCCTATAGTCTGTTTCTGTAAAACAGTAGAGTTGTGATTTTTGTTTTGATGGCAACTGAATGGACAAGTTCATTGCAATTGCCCTTTGGTGGTTTCACATATTTGTGTCTGGTTTATGAACCAGAGACTCTGTTTTGTCTTGGTATATCAGGTACAGCTCATGGTCTGATTTGTATGAATTTTGTAGTATGTTGATGTGTGACTGTTGAATTGGAATATTATGTTAATGGTTAATGGTAAGAATGGCTGCTTGTTGCAAGGTGTTGCTCCGCATGTTTCCTTAATTTTTCTGTCAGTTCCCAAGAACAGTTTGCCTAAAGGGACCAGATTGCCCCATGTCAGATTTTGTAATGCACAGTAGGATTATCAAATTCAAATCAGTACAAGAGCTTGCCATTGTATCTCCTTTGTCTTCATGAATTGAAAAGGATACAGATCAAGGTATGCAGGTAAAATATGTAAACTATACAATAGTCTTTCACTTACTGCCTTTTGGCCTCAGTTGACATCAGTTGCATCATGAATGTAAAGCAAAAACATACACCAACATATGATATGCCTAGTATATCTGAAGGCTTCAAAGTGCCACGTCGCTCTTAAGAGTTATGTAATAAATTATCCATGCCGCACAAAATTCAGAGCACCAAGTGATTTTCCTCCAATTCCAGTTTTGTCAATTCTCACCTATGAGGATAGGAAAGACTTGACCATTGGATGAAGTACACTGACAAGATTATCTCCAATAAAGATATAGACATCAGTTGTCACTCACTTAATGCTTAGTCAGTCGAGCATAGAATGAGAAAAGTGGGTTGTACTATAGTACAAAATCAGTAAGAAAATAAAAACCGGCCTGTTTACTAGAAGTGCAGTGCATTAATGACGTTCATGCACTCTCCAACCCAAGGGTTAGGTCCGGCCAATTTAGTGATTCATTTTGGTGCTGATACAGTGAAGAATGTGAATGAACTGCGCCTGCTCTTAACTGCTTTAACTCCAATCTCTCTTCAAGTTTGAGAATACTTTATATGGAGATATATGGAATAACATTATATGTTGGGTTTTGATATTTTGAGAGTTCACCCTGACTGTTTGGAGTGTCTGAATTCAAATTCAAATTTTGTTTTTTTGATTGCCAGCTTCTATTGGAATGTAATAAAAAACATGTTATACCTGCTCTGCAATGCCATGTATGTTTTCTGCTAGATGGATGTGCTTGAATGTGCCTTGGTGAATAATCTCTTGAGTTGAACACTAAGCAATGAAGAAGCTTGGCTGGACTGTGAACAGTGTTTTTTTTCATTTGGGTGTTACAAGATATGCAGATTGCAAAGATTAATCCTGACTGTTGTTTTATTTCCAAGTTTTATTACTTTGTAGTCCGTAACTTATTCATGTTTGATGACTGGAGAAAATTCTCTTTTATCTCTCATTATGCCATGCTTGAACTGCAGATTGTGCACTGTTATGATACATGCATTTGTTAATGCAATAATAATGTAATTGAACTGTGTTGACTTTATAGATGTTCTGTTATTCCGCTGAAGTGGTGAATTTTGAGTTGTATTAATTCAGTGCATGTATAGACCATCACTAGTGGTTGGCGATGCGAGTGCATGTGGGTGATATTATTTTGTAAGTACATATGTCTATGTGTTGAAGAATGTTTTGTGGACCATAGGAGTGGAGAAACTTTGTCTTAGTTTGATCGTTGAACTTACTGTGGGTGTGTGAGATTGTAGTTATAGGACTAGGAGAAAACAGTTAAGCCAGGGCTTTGTATTAGAGACACTGTGACATCATCAGTTTAAGTAACTTAACACTTTCCTCCACATGGTGCATGTAGGAGAAAGACTTTTACAACCATATTGTTAAGAAATTGAGAATATCACTTGCGTTGCTAAATGACATCAAAATTGATTGATGATATGTGGAGGAATATAATGGTAAATTTCCTACCGAGTGGTGACATGTAGAGGAAGGGGTAATTTATAGGATCAGGCAAATCCACAGCTATGAAAAGGGCAGTACATCGAAAAAATGTTTGCCTGTAATCACTCTCCACCTCACTCGACACCACTTGAACTGAAAGGAAGAGACTTTTTTTCATGGTTCACTCTTAAAGGTCTTGTTAGAAGTTGGGAAACCTTAAAATAACTTGTTTAAGAGGAGGAAATCCTTAAGAGGCTCTAGCCTTAGGTTGAAACTGACAGTGAGTCAGTGCCTCGTGCAGCACATGATGCAGCTATAATGAGTACATTTGGTTGTCATTGTTTGAAAGAGGATTGTAGACCTTTAGACTGTCAGCTGTCTCTTCTCATGGCGTTGTAAGACTGATGTGGTCTGTTTGGGCTAGGCTTAAAGAAGATGGAGAGTTTACGTTTGTGTGTTGAGGTCCAAGAGGTTCCACTCTTCAAATCTTTGAATGACTGACATTAATTAAGAGTCTTTGGTTGTATTTGATGTCCCCGAAGGTGGTAGCTTTTTTTTGGAGAAAGGATGTTTGACTAGTGTTGGTCGATTTATGGTGTTTGTGTTTCTTACAGGATGCACTGAGAGTATTATATTATTGTAGTTTGTGTATTGGTGTTGACAGACATGCCTCTACCTGATGAGTTTAGGGTTCTATCTGACACCAGATGTTTGTCATCTACTGAGACAAGTGTTTTCATCTTTTGGGTACCTATGGCAAATTGGAAGTTGTACCATGAGTACAGATTGGTACCTGAAGATCAGATGGTTTACTTATCCCCCTTGTTGCTTCTATTGCACCATTACAGTGATCCAATCTATTTTAGAATTCCTGAGCTCAGATCTTACACTGACATGTGGAAGAAAAAACCAAAATGTTCACCCTTGATCAAAAAAGCAGTGTCATGTTGGTCTGTTTCATTTTGGGCTTGGAGAATCAATGGGTTTCCCCCATAGATTTCTCTGAGCCAAAGAAGGAAAAAAAATTGATTGGTCATCATCTCGTTAGAGCAGTGGCACTAATAGTTTCAGATTTTGGATCCAGAGTGTTAAGACTGTCAAGAGTGTTAAGAGTGTTAGGACAGAAAGTCTGGAACCATCAAGATGATTTATTCTTGTCCTGAGATGTGTATATATGTATATATAAAAGGTGTCAGATGGAAGCCTGTGGTTGTCAGGATGTAGTAGTGCTTGATACTGTGCGAATGTTGCATACAAATGAAAGTCACCAGACCTTGCCATGACCTGTTGAGAAGTCTTTTTCAACAGGGGGAGATAATCATACACATTATTACAGACGGAATAACAAATAAATGACCTATTGAATTTGACTGTCTTCTTTGTGTGTTTGTATTTTTTAAGTTGTTATAGTGTGTAGTATGTTTGTCTCCAACTGGGATGCTCAGCGGCTGGCCTGTGAGCCAAAAAGTTTTTCCATCATTGCTGTAAACTATGGTGCAAAGCTCCAGTAAGCTTCAATAGAGTGCCGTATGTTTCTTATTATCATACATATGACACTTGCACTCATTTTTTTTTTTTATGGTCCTCACCCCAAACTCACTCCCCCGCGAAAAAAAATCTTCATGAAAAGTTTAAAACTTCATCTAACTACATCAAAATTCAGGCCACACAGCTAACCGCTTTCCTAGTTAGTAGTTTCTCTAGATGTCACCTCATCCTTGCAGGAGGTGGGAAGGAGGAGGGACAGACAACTACAACCTCCCACTCACAGACCGGCAATTCCAGTCTCACAGTCACAGCTGGCAACTACAACCTCACAGTCACAGACTAGCAAGTACAATCTCACAGACACAAACAACTACAGTATACAGACACGGGCAACTACAATTTCACAGTCACTCACAGACTGACAACTAAAACGTCACTAACAGACTGGCAATTACAACCACACAGTCACACACAGGCAACTATAGTATAGCTGAAATTCCAACTCATGCATTCCTGCTGTGCTGACAGTTCACATTCATCAGTGTTGACATAGAACACATCAGATGAAAAGTTTGGTATCATTTTCTTCACAATGTCAAGGTGATTCTAATGACAATATTAAATATCATGTGCATTCAAGAACTTAATCACGCCACAATTTAATGATGAGCTATGTCTCTTTATGCTATTTCTGCATGTTATCCTGATTTCCTTGAAAACTAATTTTTGTGGAACATGATATTACGTCAACATTATGAATCACCAGACATATGATTAAGGTGCTTATGTCATAAACTTTATGACTTAAGATATGTCAGCCACATACAGACCAGTCCATGCTGGTAAATTACAGTGTTCTGATATAAAAACCCTTCACCGTGACAGATTCATTGTGTATGACGTGCACTGTCACTTGCATAATAAAGACTGACAGAGGGGTGTGGTTTTGCTATCCTTTTATAAACTTGTGACGCATACTACACTATTCAGTTTTACATTAAAATTATTCTAGATAACATGACAATTATAAGTGGCATGACTAATATGACTGAGTGTGTATTCTAAAGATGAGCTGCTGGTGACAGGTGTGCCTTAATTAATATGATATTATGCCCATGGTATTGTGAGTATATGCACAATATCAATAGTGATGGACTGACAAAAAATGAAATGAAATTTTAAAAGCAAGTCAAATCATACTCCCAGGCCATATGATGTGGAAGAATTTTAATCTGTTTTTGAATTAATTCTGACTTTCTGGTACAATGCAGTTTTGTTTGATTTAAGAACTTGGGGTAAATTTTTGCATACAGGCCACAGTACAAAACTGGACAAGTATTTTTGATCCTCGACTTTAAAAAACAATAATAAAGTCATGTTGTAAAAACTGACAAGAAATTTGAAAGTATTCACAACACAACACTTATGTGTGTGAATCAACAAAACACATGACCACAACATACAGGATATCAACATTTTTCCTCTTGAAAAAGGATGTCCGCCATGAAAGTACATGTAATTTCCAGTGAGCACAGAGACTGTAGTTGATTGAAGAGCTAGTATGTGATTTTCTTTATTCAAGTCAACCACACAACTCAGTATATTCAGCTATCTCTTGGTTAACCATATCATTTATTAATTCAGGAAAACAGTATTTCTTAGGGAAGAACAAACAGCCCCACACCAAGAGGCCTCTTCTTGCTTGCTCCAGTGTAGTTATAAATTTACGGTGGCATTCTCAAGCAAACAAAAATCTATCCTAACAACCGTTCTCTAGCTGATATGAGCTACCATAAGGCAACTGCACTCCTGGCAAGTTTACAGACATAAATCAACTTTACAGCCTGCATGCCGGAGGATCAAAGGTCACACAACCAGTCAAAATGAGGCTGAAGTCTCTTTTTGACCATTTCATGGTAGTGGTATGATATAAAAGTTTAATGTTATTAATATGTGTACTATCACTGGGTTAAAAATGTTTTGATCTAGCCTTTTTCTTGCCCAAGATATAGACTAGATGTTCAAGGACAAGGGGCAAAAAATTTTAAAAAAAAATTGTGATTGAAAAATCATATTTCACGATAAGAGTAATCTGCCTCATAAAAAGTCAAATTTATCTATGATCATTACTGATTCACCCATAAAAGCAACATCACTGTGTCCAGAAATGATTATATTCTTGATTTCTGCAACAAACAAAAATGTAGATGGCATCAGTCACCCTGGGAGCCTGTTAACTCCGATTCTAATCTTGCGACATAAGCCTCATTCTGACTGGCTGTAAGGAACATGGACTCGGCTGCCTGAACTCTTTCATTCCCTGTTCTCTCTATTGTACACATATGTTCTAAGTTCGTGCTACTCCACCAGTCAACAGATCAACACCCATATGCGAGGAAGTGATATCATCTCTTGCCACTCTTCCGCATCACAAGTAAGATGAAATATGAGGGGGTACCCAAAAGTTCCCGGAATTGTGCTGTAATTCCGAAAATACTTGACTGATTAAACTTAAATTTTCGTCTCATAAACTTTCAAGTCTTGTAAAAAAAAAGCACTCAAGCATAATTTTTTTTCGTGAATGAGTTCATTGTGTTTGCTCTTATTTCATTTCAAGGGCTGTTGATGAGAATGTGCGATTTTCGACTAACCTGATTTTGACGAAAAAATGGCGGACTTGAAACAGCAGCGCAGTAATGTGAAATTCTGTTTTCTCCTCGGAAAAACTGCAGCAGAGGCTGTGACAATGTTAAACAGAACCTACAGTGATCAAGCCATGAAAAAATCTCGAATTTATGAATGGTATGCGTGGTTCAAAAGTGGGGACATGACAACTGATGATGCATCACATTCTGGCAGACCTTCAACTGCTCGGACTGATCAAAACATTCAGAAAATTAAAGAAACCATAGGCCAAGATCGTCGACGAACAATTGATGAGCTTGTTCAAGTTACTGACGTTTCATGGAGCTCAGTACAACGTGTTTTAACTGACGATTTGGGCATGAGGAGCATCTCTGCAAAATTCGTTCCCCGTCTTCTCACCGAAGTGCAGAAAGTATGAGCCACTTTGCAGGTCTCTTGAATTTTGTTTGATTATAATATAGACATTTCTATTCCAAATGAATATTTCATTTGAGTATGCTAAGACTTTATGCTTAGTCTTTACCTTACACTTTGTGCAGGCTGGCAGCATGTAGTGATGTCTAAGTTACCAGTAAGCTTAATTCAAATTAGTTTGCAGGTCCCTTGAATTCTGTTGGACTGCCTGAGTCTCTAGTCTATATGGAAGGATTTTATCATTCTTCTGTTTCACAACAATTTTGGCATTCTACATCTCTCTTAAACCAATCACTTAACCTTTCCATACATCCCAAATTAGACGGTACCAACATAACATATAAGTGATTGTTAGACTGTGTAATACAGTGGAACCTCAATATAAAGTACTTAGTTTTTAAGTATACCTTGTTTCAAGTATGAATCTATATTATTATTATGGTATTTCATTAATCAGGTGAACCTCAATATTAAAGTATATCTCAATAGTGTATACCTTTCCCAGGTGCCAAGGCATACTTTATATTGAGATTCTACTGAAATATCAATAAATAATATTTACTATTTTCATTTCCATAACACCCCTGTTATGCATCAAAATCATAATTTTACAAGAGACAAAAAAAAAATTGCATTGCCTTTGATCTCCCTTTCTCAATAAATCACTAGTGCATATAGCTGGCTGTATTGTAAGGTACAAAAATACAATAAATAAAACCTACATGAAAATAAACCCTGATGGAAAGACAGAGAATATGAGGCTCTTTTCAAAGCTGCCCAAAAAAGGAGTTACAGCATGTGGCACTGTAAATTCTTTTTCTGTAAAATGGCAAACCAGTCTGGCTACTTCATACCTGCATGACAAATGAAGCGAATGAAAATGACTGAGTATGGGCAGAAGGAATGTTCACACCTGAGCTGGTTTCACAATGACATAAAATGTACAACACTGCATCAAACCACAGACACTTCTATGCATCAAACTGAAAGCAAAAGATTTTTGGTGAGTATCCATGGAAAGGTCTATCTGCGTTTTATTGCAAAGAAAACATTAAGTTTCAGGATGAGATATTATGACAGAAGTTGTGCAGATACAAAACTGTAATGGAACCCATAAAAATAGGGTGAAAGAATAGAGAAAATTCGAGAAAGGAAGGCATAAAATGTAGGAAGAGAGCATATTTATATACAAAAGGTCAAGGCCATTTCAGTGGTACATATGCGAAATGATGAACAGAAAAATCTTAGGCACAGTGTAAAACATTGTAGAATAGAGTATATCACATCAAAAAAAGAGTTGTAAATTGTGGCTCAACTGCCATTGTAATCACAAACAAGTAGAATGAATAAAAATATCTTATCATGTCCCTGAGTTGATAATAATATAACAGTTTCAAGTTCCTGGAAAAACACTGTTGCCTCCCTGCATGAGCCCTGAAATTAATAAGTTTCAGATTTTACTGGAGAGCATTAAAACCGGTGCATTTCTCAATGCATGGCCACACATATTCCAATCTAAAAGTGTGTGTAGCCGTGAAACTATTTAGCATGCAGCTTTAAAATCTTAACCCACTGTGTACGTGTGAAATCCTTTTCGAAATCCCCTTCTTGAAAACACTGAAAACAAAAAAAGAATTTTGAAATAAAAAATGCAGACATAAGATACAAAAATGCAGCTACACTGTGGTAACAATGTATAAGCTGTGATGACAATAAACAAGTCCCTGAGTTTCTGTATAATGTGACTTATCACAATGAACATTGCTGTTTAAAACTTCAAAGATTATTTTAACCATCTCCCATTACATGCCAGAGAGCAGCTCAGTTAAAAGTACAGTCAACGCAGCATAATCGCAACTCTTTAAGAGCATGGAAACTTGTGATTAAGAGGAAGTGCGATTAGCCAGTGACTTTCTATAGAAATATAGCATTTGGCTATGTGGAAGGTGTTGCGATAATGTGGAATGGTAAATACGCAGGATCGACTTATTCAAGGCAGTCTGCAGTTTTGTAGCGTCATTCTGCTCATACATCACTGCAACATGGGAGTTGATTTGGCTAAGATAGGCATTCAGCTGTCAAATGTGTTTATTGGCCCAAACATGAAATGTGAATGGGTTTCAGATCCATCATTCTCTGCAAATGTGTGGCTTTCCATAGATTTCTACAAGCAACAAAAATCACATCTTCCATTAACACAGTTTGAATCGAAAAGAGGCTAAATGTGTCTGATAGCCACAGCAATATCCAAGTTTGT
The DNA here is from genome assembly GCA_033807755.1 of Ellobium chinense. Classification (NCBI taxonomy): domain Eukaryota; kingdom Metazoa; phylum Mollusca; class Gastropoda; order Ellobiida; family Ellobiidae; genus Ellobium; species Ellobium chinense. The sequence goes on from JAWQUT010000108.1 coordinate 1,783,064, forward strand.
TTCAAGAATGGACTTACTGAAGTTTTTGTAATCCCTAAATAATTCAGGGTAGGTATCTAAAGTGGAGAGATTTTCACTTTGCTTGCAGCCATGTTATTTTATTCTGTGTGTGACCTTGTGAAGAGAATGCTTGAGGTCACTATGAGAGGTTAAGAAAATGCCAGATCTGTCATCTTAAGTTTGTATAATAAAATCCACTTTCAAAGGCTCCCTGTCTGTATAGCTCGAATAAAAACCTGATCAACCCCTACAGGAAAGCAATCTATAAATAACTTGTTTTGCTCTGGTTCAGTTGTTGTTAATCTAACACTGATCACCAAGTTCTCTAAGGATAGAAAAGAAGCAAATACCTGTTTGTCTGATTTTTTTGTAGTTAAGCCAAAAGCATACTGCTGGGCTGTGTCACATGTGAAAATCTCTCAAGGGTTTTTATAGTTTGATTACCTGAACATTGTGGTGGTGGTGGG
>JAWQUT010000108.1:1783669-1810509 GCA_033807755.1 Ellobium chinense
TTATTAGACACTAAGCTGTTGCGCCGCAGGGCCCACCCGCTCTCCTTAGACCTACTCCTCACGTGGCTATTTCTTTTCGCCGGACAAAGACAGCGAAAAGTAACAATCTCGGTGTTGATGCAGACCCGATAATGGGATGAGCGGGCTGGCTGAGAGATCGGGGATTTCGGTTCAGCCGTGTTACTGCATCTTGCGGTTTCGGTTCATCGCTTCTTTTGTTACTCGCTTAAAGAGGGAGAAAAGTCGGGGATTTATTTTTCTTTCGGCTTAGCCGTGGTTTCGGTTCAGCCGTGTTCGGTTTAAGTGTGTTCGACTGTACAACCCAAACCATATCCCTATCCCTAACACTGTTCCTAGCCCTAATGCCTATCAAATTAGGAGCATCAGTTGAGGCAAGCTCTAACCCTATGTCCGTCAAAACAGGAACATCAGGTGTAGGTCTCATTCAGAACTCCTTCCAAAAGGTCATTTATTACCAGTGTCAGAAAAAAATGCCTCCCCACATATGATCTGAATCCATAATTTTGTTCTGTATTTTATGTATAACTTGTAATTGGCATGAAAGGAACTCCCCCAAAATTGTTACATCATTATATTTTTCAGCTTGCAAATGAATTTTGACCCAGAATTCTGAATAAAGTGACAGATCTACTTAATATTGCCTCCGATCTAATTTAAAGAATACAACATTTTAGGTCAACAAAAAAGATTCTCAAATAACACTGCACAAGAACAAACTAAATCACAAACTCAGTTACCATTCGTTGGATGTGGTAAATTTTACATTTGAACATTTGAGTCATCAAGTAATTTTTGTCTCTGCACAGTGTTTTCAATAATTTTTAATGATTGTTTTTTTCTGTACGCAATGTGCTCACTAACTCTATAGTGGTACTGCCCAGTGCCCTGATTTCTGCAAATAAATGAAGAGTCACAATAGTTGAGTTTCCAGTGCACTAACTCTCACACATCAATACTGAATATAGCAGAGCAACAATTATTCTAGAACAGCTTCCATTATGAACTTCTAATCACGCTATGGTAGGTTGGTCAATCTGTTATATGCAAACCCTGATCAAGAAAACACTACACTCGTGATCTGAAAGAAAAATAAATGAACATTTTTTTTGTACACCATTTCACACTCACTTAGCCTCCACCCACAGGCTTAAAGTGATGTGTTGCCATAATTATGAAAAACATTAAAAAAAACTTTCTAAAAAAATATACTGTTAAAGATCATAGTGCCTTCATTACACTGCTTCTGTAATAATTTAAGTATGTGTTTTACATCTGCCAGTAAAAGATATGATAATGTTGGTGATTTATGATAGTTGTTAATTGTATTGATATTATTTTGGATGCTCATATGTTTTTCTAAATTGAGCAAAATAAAATTTCTTGTATCTTGGAATCAAATCAAATTTGGCTTATACTGAAGCTACAATCATGATTATAGTCAGAAATTCAGCTCTTTTCAGTCAAACAAAGGTCTTATTCTAAAATGACTAAATTAGATTATTGTGGAATCAGGCATCAAAATGAGGTAAACAAAGCCAACAAGTAGCAAAAAAACAAAAAAAATTAATGTATCTTGTTTTGTCTCTTTCCAATAAGCTAACTACTTTGATGCAATCACTTTTGTCACAAGAGTAGTACAGTTCCTTTTCACTTCTCAATGTTACTTCACTGAAATATGTCTCACAGTAGTTTCAATCCAACAGCTGTCTATATCTGATTGCCTTGCAGCCAGTTAAAATAAGGTTTCTGAACTAGAACTGAGCTAGAAACTGAGATATCAGGCTCTGAAGGTGATTAGGGCCATCTGACATCAAATTTTTGTTTGTTGTTAAAATCAAGAGCAAAATCATCTGTTTACACAAAAAAAAAACCCAATGATTTTAGGGGCAAATAATTAGCAATTGTGAAATAAATTAGAGATTTTGTGAGGCATGTTTAAGATGAATTATTTAATAATAAATTGTTTTTCCGTTGGAATTTTCTAAGTGTTTTTTTTCCTTTGCAAAGGGTGGACCCCCCCCCCCCCCCCCCCCNCCCCCGAGAAGGGCAATGGCAATTCTCCATCATTTTCCAAGGTCTGCAGAAAAGCTGGCTTTATATGATGCTTGATGTGGTCATGAAAACTGTTACTGTGCAGTGACAAAAATTCTGATCAATAATAAAATTTTATTAACAAAGTGATTAAAATCCATTTTCATAAAATGCTTAACGGTACAACATATTTGCAAAAATATTACTTAGAAGGTTACAAACATTCACATTACTTTTCAGTAAAGCTTTTAAATGAGTATGCTTCTAGAGGTAGACCATAGAGGTATAAAAAGTATACAGTGGAACCCGCTTAAGCGAGACACGCGTGAGCGGGACGCCCGCTTAAGTGAGACTGCCTGGGGAACGGAATTTTTGCTATTTAAATCTATACATGTGAGCGGGACGGCAACCCGGTTAAGCGAGACGACTTGGAGCCAGATCTCCGTAATATACACGCTGTTTTTGACAGGAATGCTGCAAATTGTCACTATCGCACTATGTCTCAGTGCTTGTTTACCTGTGCCAGTCAGCTGAAAACCTGAGAGCTACAAAGAAGCTTGTACCGACGGCCCTGATTGCCCCCCTTACGTTACATGAGAAGTCATTGACACTACCTCCCCATAGCCTTCTGTCAGGCAGTTGACCCTTCGGCGCACGCATGGACGAATCAGAGCGGACATCCTTGCCGCTGGTCATTTTATCCGCGCAAGCATCAACGGATGAAGATTAAGTAAGCCTCGCCCCCTGTCAGCCACACTTTATCCTTTCTTCAACTTAGGCAGTGATTGACACTTACGAGCCTTACCTGCGCTATTGCACAACACTCAGCCAGGGTGTCGATCACATAGGCATGACCATCATTCGTGTTGCGTAAAAGCTTTATGACACGACGCCGTTAGCGTCGCGCTCTGGCCAGATGTGGAGCGAGAAGTGTGACGCTTATCTTTGCCGATGTTTACGATCATGTAAATTTGATCCCAGATTATTTTTGATCATTTGAATGGGGGCCGGCGAACATCTCGACTTCAGAGATGTTAGACCTTTCATATTCTCTCCAGTTTTATTTTAACATGTATTATTTCTCTCCCTCTGATGTAGACATGTCTCGGTCTTTAAAAGAAATTGTTTTTTAATTTTCAAAGAAGAGTGGTGAGAAGGCTTAGGTGCTTCTTTGAAACCCACCAAAAATTCCGTTCCCGGCAAAGAATGACTAATAAGATGCTCTGCAGGTCTACTGAAAATGCAGTTAGGCTGCAATAAGTATATTTTAAACAGTACAGATACAATTTAAATCTGACTCCGTTGTCACACCTCACTAGCAACAAGTAATGATATCCCTTAACTTGAATAAAACGCACAAACTAGCTAAGAAATCACTTTATAATGGATAGTCCGCCTAAGCGGGACGCCCGCTTAAGAGGGACGATTCGTCGGGAACGGAGCCGTCCCGCTTAAGCGGGTTCCACTGTATTACTTTTATCAAACACAGTACATTTAATACAATACATTAACAATATATTCAATTCATTCACAATTGATGCAGAGATTCATATGTTGTCAGTTGTGATATTAGGCAAAAGATCAAATGAAAACAAAAAAATGGTGCAGATCTATACTTTTTGTGCAACATGTAAGAAAGAGTATCTGAGTCAGATAAAACCATAATAAAAAGTGTAAACAATCTATCTAATATCATCCAGTGGTTTAGACATTTAGATTCTATTGATAAAAGGCCTTAGAGCCGAAAAGTTTAGGAGTAATTTTCAGTCTTATTTCGTAACTAGATTTTTAATAAATTCCATGGGTTAAGGTTGAGCTTTTAATTTTTCTCAGTGGTTTAGACATTGATGACAATGTTGTCTGTGGTGCTGAGGTCATGCTCATCATATTGTGTGGGTGGCTGTGGGTGGGTGGTGTTGCTAGCAAAGCTGGTATCGCACTCATCATTGTGTTGTGTGTGAGGCTGTGCTATGTCGATTACAGTGCTCATGTCACCATCATCAGCATGTTGTGGGTGAGGCTGCAGGTGGGCACCACTGACAGTGCTGCTGTTGCCGTCTTCATCATGTTGTGTATCAGGCTGGGGCTGTATCGTGTTGTTAACAGTGCTGAAATCACCATCAACAGGAGTGTTGTCAACAGTATTGATGTCACTGTCACCATTATGTTGTGTGTGAGGCTGTGAGTGAGGAGTACTGTTAACATTGCCAATATCACTGTCTCTGCTGTGTTGTGTTTGGGGCTTCAGGTGGATGGGGTTGTTAACAAGACTAAATGTACCATTCTCATCATGTTGTGGGTGTGTGGCATTGTTAACAGTGTTAATGTTATCATCACATTGTGTATGAGGCTCCAAGAGGACAGAATTGTTAACAGCGCTGATGTCACCATCCTCATCATGTTGTGAGGAAAGCAGAAGTTGGGTGGTGCTATTAACAGTATTGATGTTTTCATTACCATCATACTGGGTCTGAGGGTGGAAGTGAGGAGTGTTGTTAACAGTACTGATGTCATCTTCACTGATGTGTTGAGTGTGAAGCTCCAAAAGGGCATTCTGATTAATGTTACTAGTATCACCACCCTCATCACGCTGTGTATGAGGCTGAGAGTGAGTAGTGTTGTTAACACTGCTGAAATGGCCATCATGTTGTGTGTGAGGTCCTGTGGAATTGACAGCAGTCTCAAATTCTGTGTGAGGCTGCAAGATGGTAGAGCTGATATCATTATTATCATCACACTGTGTATAACTCTCCACAAGGGGAATGTTGTTTGCAGTGGTAAGATCATCGTCTCCGCCATATGGTGTGTGAATCTCCAACAGGGCAATGTTGTTAACAGAGTGGATGTCACCGTCACTATCACCATGTGTATGAATCTCCAAAAGTGGGATATTGTTAACAGTGCTGATATCGCCATCACCATCATGCTGTGAACGAGACCGGGGGCGTAAAAAGTCCCTGGTTCGTTCCCGTATGGTGTTGACGTCACAAGATATCGGCTCGTCACTTACAGGTAATCTCAGGCCCAGACCTGGGGAAATGGAAAGATGGAAAGAGATTCAGTGTCATCACTTTGGGCATGACACTCAATTCTTTACTGCGTTGTTTTTTTTTTTTAATTTTTGTTTTTTTTTTTCATTCTCTTGTTCATTACCTTATGTCGTGTGTCCACGAGGTCAGCAGTGACGTTGTTAAATGATGTGAAGGTGATACTGTCGCTAGCTCTATTGCTGCTGATACACTGCCCAAGGGAGTGATAGTTATGGCACATACAGCAGTTAGGTAATAGTGGTGGTGGTTGTGTCTTAGCTCGACGACGGTATCTCAACCATCAATTCTGTGTGTGTGTGTGTGTGTGTATGTGTGTGTGTGTGTGTGTGTGTGTGTGTGTGTGTNGCATGAGATCGGTAAGAGTGACTGAGTTCTTTACCTGCCTCTCCCATCTTCATCACTTTAGGCCTGACCCTATCTCCACATTCCATCTCACTGTTTAATTGATAATTAGTAAATTGTCAGTGGATACACCATTCACTAATCCTTTGACAGAAATTCCCAGGTCTTTGACCAAAACCCTGACCTGTGCTGAAAAACAACCTTCCCTTTTCCACCTCATCGTTTAACCAATGATCTACCTTACTCACTGTGATCTTAATGAACCTTCCTGATTTAGTAGCTGTCATACTATGATTTGCCTCACTAACCTAAAGCCAACCTCTTTAAACTACAACTTTCCTCTGGGACCTATGACCAACCTCTTTAACTTTAAAACTATAATTTACCTCTATGACCTATGACCTACTTCTTCAACTTAAGACTTCACTCTGTGACCTATCACTTACTTATGTGACCTACAACCTACTTCATGGACATAGGTATTATTACCTATGTGACATATGACTGTTCTCTTTGACCATGACTGTACTCTGAGATTTATGACCTACCTCTTTCACCTAGGACTTATTTTTGTGCCCACCTCTTTGACTTAGGACTTACTTCTGTGACTTATGAGGTACCCCTTTGACCTAGAATTTACCTTTGTGATCTGTGATGACCTACCTCTATAACCTGAACTTACCTCTGGCTTTCATCAGAGACTGCAAGTATCCTTTCCTCAATATTCGCACTTGTGGGTTCTGTACTAAGGTGTAGAACAAGTGCCAGCGAAACATGGCCTGTCTTGTGCTCTCATCTTGTGTTTTCTCTGCCAAAACAAAGAGAATGATAAACCTGGTTTGAGGCCTGATGTTTGGCTTTGCCAGAAGCAATCATCCTCCCTGTTTTCTAGAGTCTGTTCTAGGAAGTTACTGAAGTAGCCACACCTGCAGCTCTGTCGTGACCTAGTGTGTGGTAGAGATCTAATCAAATTTCCTACACTTATAGCAGGGCACGAACATAGTTGTTAGTACTTGAATGAAAATGATGGTCACTGGATAAATGGGCCAAATATTAAAATTTGTCAAATTTGTCAACACCACTAGAAACCCTTTTGATTATGGTAGACTTGTTGTAAAATATTGGTCGTTTTCCACCTTTCCTTCCTCACAGCAAAATTATGATTTTTGTTGCCTTCAGGCAAGAGACAAAGATGTGATAGTCTTTGATGAAGTTTGTGAGTTATGAGAGATATTTTTGTAACACTCTAATTTGTTTTGCTTTTGGTTTGGCCATATCTAATCTTTACTGAAGATCCTTAGTGTCAGTTGATGGTAGCTGTGTCACTAAATCCAGTTAGTTTAGATATATTTATGCCCACTGAATAAAACTCGAAAAGATATGCTGTTAATTAAAAACTTCCACCGAGGGAAGGACTTCAACAGTTCATCCAAGAATATTGCAGTTTTATGTCTAAGAGTTTGTTAGACTCAGAAACTCCTCTTTTTATTTTAACTGCCTGCAAGACAAATATTTACTTCATGAAATTCTAAACTCCTCTATGTACCTGAGTGACTGCCAAAGTCAACCATCTGAATATCAAATTTTCCTTCATCATAAACATCATCATCATTCAAGGATCTCATCACTTTCTTTCTCATCTTCTCTTTGTTGACTCGCAGCAGAAGCAGACGTACAAAGGTGAGCATGACGGGGTGGGTGTGAGCATGTTCCACACGAAGGAAACCAACATACGCATGGTACCCTGGAAAAGAGAAACTCAGAACTCAAAACTAAATACAATGGAACTTTGTTCACACAACTACTGCTTAACCCAGTCTTCTCCTCAGAATACTCACATTCTAAAAGTCCTGACTGTTTTGTACCTTATCACAAGCACACTGGATAACACAAAATTTCTGATAAAAAAAATCTCAAGTCGCTTGACCCAAAATATGGGTGCATTTTCAGGTTTCCAGGGCAAAACAGTTTATTCCACTTAAGTCTAGACATGGCATGTATACATGAATTTGTAATTTTACATGGCTGAGTCACAACCTTACCTTAAGATTATTTATCAAGTATTCCAATGACAAACTGTATTAATGTCTTTTGATTTAATCTGTCAAAACCCTGGTCATTAGCAAATATGTGCAAGAGGGTTACTTCAGAAGTACTGAAATTTGTTTAAAAATTCTGAATCCTAAAGCTCCAAATAGAATGACAACAGACAGAAACTAAAGTTTGATATCTGAAGTCAGTGTGCAGAAGTCTACACAGTAATAGATCAATTCTGAAGATTTCGTTGCTGTTCTAACATAGTGACAGAGATTGATCTGGCTAGTTTTCAGGTAGAGCTAGGGTTTTCACTATGCCAGACCAAAATCAGGTCAATTTCTGGTGTTCATCAAAATCACAATCGCTATAACTAAAAAAGTAATTAGAATTTTGCAAACTTGTTTCTACAAAATATAGTATTTATGGTGTAAATAACTCAGTACCCCCAAATTGGCCATCTGCGTCACTATATCAGAACAGTGACAATTTTAGCAAAAGTAAGAGGCTGTGCCTCACATATTCCACCAGAAGACAAATCACATTGCTCTGTTTTGACCCTAATATAGGTAAAATCATATAAAATTATAACGAAAGTACAACCTTTTTCTCTACATTATTGTGTGTATTTATATATATATATATACTTTCTGCACTTTCTGCTCAAAAGATTAAAAAAAAAACAACAAAAACACTGTTCTGAGAAATTCATGGTATAAAGATAAAATCTACACTGTCTTGACCATAAAACATTTGATTTTCAAGGAATAATGAACATTGAAATCACTTGAAATGTATTCAGAAATGGTTAACCTTTAAATTCAATTTGAATAAAAAAAAATCCTGTTCTAAGTTCAGGAATCAGCTTTCTCTGAGATTCTCAGACACTGTTTCTGGACTTCAACAAACCCCATAATATCATTGTTTTGACTGTATATTTAAGATCTTCTGAAGCAGTTGCTCTATCTGAAAATGAAAATCCCATGGAAGCAACGGAAAAGTTGCAGTTAAACAATAGCTCACAAAAAAGAGAACTATATTTTGATCCATGAAAAATAAACTGTTTATTAGGACAAAAAACTGGCAATAAAATAATATGTAAGTTTGGCATTAACAGACAATGTTGTTAACCTCTTCACATCATGATGATGACAACAACACAAAGATGCTCACTAAAAGCTCTTATTTCATAATTAATGGTTTTTCCCTGTATGTGCACTATTTTGGGGTATTTTTGAAAATTCATGTAAAACCTTTTGATGGTACCATTGGAAAACTTTTTAACTCTTTCCGGACGTATCGCCGATACATCAGCAAGAGACCATACCTGTTGCAGATGTATCGCCAATGGATCGGTAACGGAGGGGCGCCTCAATTTTGTTTCGTTTCAATGTGATCCGTCCTTTATAATGACTTATTATTGTTACTAGAAACTCGGAAGGGATTTACAAAACGAAAACATCCGGTTTCTCTTTTCAAACTGTGAATTTGGCGAATCCAGAGCGAATTTCAATGTGCAGTCTGTTTTTATCTCGCAATCAGCTGCTCAACGGGTCGTTCTTACTTGACTCACTAAAACTGGCATAACTCAAAGAAAAATTGGAATTTTGCACTCAAATAAAAAACTGAATATTCAGAAATGTGTGGATTATGCTCCTGGACTATACTGTCTATACACAGTTGGATAGCTATGCTGATATATGCCTGCCTATGTTTTGTGGGTGAATGTATTTTTTTCTTCACTTTTTTTTTCTCTTCAGCATCACCCTTTCTAACTCTTATTGTGCATGGCTAAAATTGTTCTTTGTTCTTGTCTGAATGTATTCCTCTTTCAATTTCCTTGAATCTGATATATAACATGAGTGATGGCTATGCTTTTATGAAGTTATTTTGAACATCACCGTATACGTAAAGTCAAAGCAAAATTTAATTATGTCTGAACTCCCAAAAAATTACGTCTGGAAAGAGTTAAGAGAAGAAACATAAAAATATGTTTTTTTGTATAATGGCATATCACCTAGAAGTTACTTTTCTGACTGTTAACAACTTTTGTCTTGCTCCATGTGTCACCATTTTGTGTATTTGTGATGCTGAATGTAAAACTAGAAGTTTCAAAGATCTCTTTGCGTCATCAAATCAATAAAATGGGGATTGACTAGGCTTCCATTGTTGATTATAGTGCATAACTGAAGTGCACATTGCCCTTTCCTTAATCAGCAAATTTTGCATGCAAAGCCGTACACTGAAGTCCTCCGTCATTAGTTTTTTTCTATTGTGGGTAGCGATCTCAGAAAAACTTATGTACAGCTGTTACCGCATCACCAGATTTCACACAAATGTTTAAGACATATATGCACTCACCAGGATCACTGAACTGGAAGTCTCCAGGTAGGATTCCATGGTCAAGACGCGGCAGAAGAAAAGCACCCAGCACAAAAGACTTGATGATTCGCAGCAAACAAGAAAATATACCCATGAAGATGTTGTAGAAGAACATGAAGTAGGTGAAGATGAAAAATATCCGTCTGTGGTGAGATAGACATATTTCATAAACAAATTTTACGATTGACTTGTACTTAGTCTAACTTTCTAAATATATAACTGTACAGATTGTGAAAAGCATTCAGAAGTAAAGTACAATCCGCTTAAGCGGGACACACATAAGCGGGATACCCATTTTAAACATGAAAATTCTTAGGGAACAGAAATTTTACTACAGCTGTATTTAATGTATACATGTAAGTGGGACAACATTCCAATGAAGTGGGACAACATTCCAATGAAGTGAGACGATTTGAAAACAATATATCTTTGACAATTACATGATCTTTAACAAGAATTACGTAAAGTGCTATTCTTGTGCTCAGTCACAATGCTTGTTTTGTTTACAAACATGCAAACACTTAATAACATGCATATGCAGCAGTCAGAACTGCTACATTTGATCAACGCCACAGACAATTATTAGTAAGGTGCAAATCCCTGTCATCGGAGCCAGCCATGGGCTCATCTCAATAGCAGTGCATAGTGGTTAACACTTGACTTGAATTAAATGCAAGGACTTACATAACACTGTCTTCCCCTGACAACACAAGTGTATAACTGTACAGTTGTTTATTCTAAAACCCTGGGATTCCCTGACACATCAATCAAGGGACACAACTCTTTTCATTGTTTTTGTTTCTTGTTTGAAAGTTCAGAAATAATGAGGGTCTCAAGACTGTGAAGCCCTCACTTGCCATTGTCACTGCACCTGATGTCACTCAAAATATTGGTGTAAACAATGAACATAATGCATCAGAATTCACTTTGAAAGATATCGTCACTCCAGTTAACAAATGTCACTGTGATTCTCCCAAATTATGGTTAAGTTAATGCTATGGGAAGAGCTAGTGAAGAAAAAGTACGATTTGGAAAGTCCTTGGGTAACATCTTGGCATCCTCCCTCTTCCCTAACCTCGTTCCTAATCCTGCCCTCAGTCTAACCCAAGCACGTCTTGGATCAACCAAATGGACATTGTAACATTTGCAAACTACAGAGATAACATGTCAACATTTGATTTCGAAAAAATGATCTCAGAGGAGTGGATTCATAGTTTGGGCATAAGATGGCCAGTTCCTTTTGTTGCATTACACAGGAACGAACCCGTCATTTCACCAGCACAAATGGAAAGCCATAAGTTTAAAGCTGACCTGTTTGTTAGAGACAATGAGCTTCCGAAATCTTCGAGGAAAAACACCTTCGCAAATATGACTTGAGTGTAGTTGACAGCAACTGCCAAGACTGGCACAGGCCTGAAAAGATGATCCAGGGGAGATCTGTTTTAGGTGTTACAAGCACTGTTTAAATGAAAGGAAATAAGAAGCCCCCTTAATTTTGTTAACAAACTAGTGCTAAACCAATATTAATAATATGGCTAAACTGAAAGAGAATAATATATTCTAGGTGATTAAGTCAGTTCACACTCAGCTAAAAACAGATTAAATTTTGCAAGAGCAAATGGAGGAGTAGAAGGAGAATTGCAAGTCTTTACACAGCTACACATAATGCTAGTACAGTTTGTGACACCCCAAACAAGGGGCAAACGATTGCAGGACTGCCTAAGCCCTAGGTGGGATTAGAACCAATCCTTGCTGTGCACATGTACCTATTGATTAGACTTGTGAGTAGGATTTTTCTTTTCATGAGGACCTATTACCACAAAAAGTCTGAAATGGCTTTTCAGAAGGATCTTATTTTTCACAAGCTCTGCATGACAGTCTTCCCATATGTATGGGAATGCTGAAGTCTAGACTACTGGTAATCCAGAGGGATGCTACAGGACGGCTGATAAAAACTTTAAAGCTTTCTCACAAAAAAAGACAACTTCTACAGTGGCCCAGTTTCACATGCAAATGTCTACCCCAAGGCCTGAATTCTTGGGAATGAAAGCAAAAGAAAATGAACCTGAATAGGACACATTTGGTTTGGTTGCCATGCACTCATAATAAGATTCAATACCCAGCTGAAGTTTCACCTTCTGTAAAATTAGCAGATGTGGAAACTTTTCTGTCTAAATTAAAACTCTGTGTCAGCCAAAAATATGTTTTTAGTCCCGTGGAGATTGGTTTAGCTGTTATGCAAAGCCTAGATTCCACATAGCCATGAATTTTGTTATGCATTTCATACTAATATCTATAATGTGTAGTTTTCCTTGTGTATGCAATATGATTGAGGCATGCCACTCTCTATGGCACTATAAAACGTCCCCCACTGGGTAAATAAAAATCATGTTTTCATATCTATTCATCTATTAAATGCCCTGCCTTATTTGAATACAAGCAATGTGTTGTGAACAAATAACACAAGCACTGAAAAACAGACAAATGATATATTTAAAAGAAACAAAAAGTTAAGAGTAAAGTTTCAATCACGCAGCACCTGTTTATGTTCATAAGACCTTTCAAATAATTTATTTCCTGTTATTTCAAGAATTTTCAACCCCATATAATTTCATTTGACATTCCAGCTTTAGAGTTTTCCACCATCTCCATTAAATTCTGTTACTTCTGAAGAAACTCAGGATGTGTAATAAGTTTAAAAAGTTTTTTGAACTGAAACCCAGACCACAACTGTGTTACATGGGCGAACACTGAAGTAATAACACTGGCAATGAGAAAACACACTACAGCATGGATAATGATAAAGATCTATATACAAAAGTCACATATATAATATTAACTAGATAATGAACATACACAGTTTTAGCTTCTTGTAAACATGCAGCTGCACATTTCTTACCATAGTGTATAGATCAGATCAACGGCCCAGGTGGAGATCTTGAAGATGAAGAGGATGACGATAGTGGCAATGATCACCAACACAGTCAGCAGTATCAAACTTTGGACCACGAACCCTTTTGGAGAGAAATTTGATGAAGTGGACCAGCAAGATAGATCCATCTTCATACACTAAGTCTGCCATTTTATGAAAAAAGATTGTGTGCACCAAAATCATGGTGTTAGGAAGACACAAACAATGTCTACTTTGTGACTGACTTTGTAAATCAATTATAGGAACATGCGATTGGCTATCTTGAAAACTATATTGGCTGTGAGAGAACTGTCCCAGATGGGAGGAAATGAAGTTAGGCCTACATTTTCTTCTTCTGTAAAACCTACTATTTCTTTCTAATAAATATCGCTCATCCACTCTGTCCAAGAATATTATTCACCCATTTTCTTCCCAACCACTCTGTCCAAAAACAGTATTCACTCATCCTCTCCCCTTCAACTGTCCAAGAATATTATCCTCCTATCCTCTTCCCATCCACTCTATCCAAGAAAACTATCCATCCATCCTCTCCCCATCCACTTCACCCAAGAATACTATCCACCCATACTCTCCTCATCCACTCTGTGCAAGAATATCACACAAAAGGTCAAGACACACCAGACTATGTAAATCACCTTATCTGCACATTCTACTGGTCAACTTACTCCATAAAATGTAGGTAAATTGGATCCCACATTAAGTCAGTCAATTTATCCAACATTAAGAAGGTCAACTTACCTCACATTTAGAAGGTCTACTTACCCCACTTTAAGTAAGTTAACTTATTCATATTATCTAGGTCAACTTACCCCACAGTAAGACATTCAACTTACTCCACATTAAATAGATTAACTTACTCCTCATTAAGATAGTCAACTTTACAACTTTACCCCATTATTTAAATAGGTCAGCTTACACTACACCCAGTGGATCAACTTACCCCAGGCTGTGTAACCCACTTGATAACCAGCATATCTCATGCAGCCAGCCTGTACAAAAGACATGACATGATGTTTTCACACATCAATTCCTCACAGTGAAACAAAATGAGCCCATCTTTGTGTTCTAAATTTCTTTTCTCTTCATTTTCCGAAAGGGGAGAGGGGGACATGAGATTGTGTTTAACACTGACTGTGTTTATGTACCTGACAACATACATATCATCTGTGTTGACATATAAGGATGAATAATACAAGGGCGCCCGGTTTCTTTAGATGAGGGGCCAGTTCTTTATTTCAGTTATCTAGTGAGGGTCATATCCAAAGTATGGAATTATATTTCATCATAACACAAGAAGCTCAGCAACACAAAGCATGTTGCATACCATTGGCTGGACTTTTTTTTTTTTTTGACAAGGTCAACACGGAGGATCCTGGCAGTATAAAAAGTGAATACAGTGGAACTCATCTACAGCAAGTCCGGCATTAACCAGAATCCAAAAACAACAGCCATTTTCAAAATACTCAAATATTCTTTTCCTTGGTCTTTTTATTAACATTTTTGTAACAGTAGTTGGCTGCACTTGCTGTTGGATTGACCTGACTGCAAAAAAATTCTAAAGGCTGCTAGTTTAGTGCTCACTAAAGGAGGAGGGCACGCATGTTACCCATGTAGGAATAGAGCAGCAAGCCAGTCACTGACATTCAAGAACATACATGCATCTTCATGGGCCAGGTGGGAGTGGGAGAGAAGGAAACAGAGAGCATAGTTTCTGGAGTGAGGCAAATTATAAATGGGATTAATGATGGAATAGGATAAAAGAATAGTGGAGATTAGGCTTGCCATGTGTTAATTAATGCACCAGTAATATACATGAGGTTTATGACAGTCTTAGCTAGAAGACCAATAGCAGACCATTAATTTATTGTGTTTCACTCACTCACCAGAAGTTCTGCATTGGACAGTCCACACTTCTTGCCCATCCCTGTGTAGTCTCCCCTGTACAGAGCTGTTAGGTTGCGTCTGACGGAAAGAGAAAATGAAACTGCACATTTCACACAAATGACTCTTACTCTCTTTCAAACAAAATAATGTGATGAAATTTTGATATCTTTCTCAGTCTTTTCTGTTAGAATTTTTTTTTTTACTATCACCATGGCTATCTACACTAATCCTTAAAACTCAATAAACATAAAATTAATTGATTGATTACTTTTATTCAAAAATGAAAAAAATCATATGTAAACTTAATAAGAACCAAATGTTTAGAGGAGTAAAGACATTGTTTTGAAAATATTGCAAAAAATGTCATTTAATATCTTGAAAATAGAGAAGGTAATTTTGTCAAATATGCTGCTTTGAGCCAGTAAATGTATAGCAGCTGGGTTTAGGAAGTTGATTAATGGATTGCAGACATATTTTGGGTTGCAAAATATTAATAAAAAACAACAACACAAGTGATATATATTTTCAGTATTGACCCACTTTCAGCTGAATACGAGAACTGACAACTGCAGCTCTTTACCTGTATGAAGAGAAAGAAGCCAGAATTCCAATCACCCCAAGAAGTGTTGCAATGGCCAGGGACAGAAGAAACACAACTGCAGTGAAAGAGCAAATGGCCTCATCAAACTTAGTGAATGTTGATCATAGGAGGATTATGATTTTGCAAGTTATCACTGAAATTGTATAGAGGTATCACACTGGGTTACACACAGATATGCCTGACTGGCTAAGGCTCTCAGCTTAAAGGAAAGTTGCATCGTCCTACAGATCATGTTATAGCATACGATTCTGTGTTGTCCCAATAAAACAGTTTATCAAGTGTCTGTCAGCATGATAGAATGCCTCTGCCTGCCCTGGACGACCCACAGGGTTATGATATGCAAAATCTAAATTCTTACACCCAATGCACACGTGGCGGCCATAAGCTTACGTCAAATACGTTCTACCCACACAGCGAAGCTGTCTAGCCAGTGCTCTGCAGATGAATGATAATACATCTGTATGAATCCTTCAACTCCACTGTAAATGGCAGCTGTGTCAAATAAAATCATGCTGAGGCAAATAAAAATGCAGAATGCTTTACCTGGCTTACACGGTCAAACTTTACTTTTGAACTTGGCTTACCAAAACCTTAATTGAAAGCTGACTAATACATTGTCAGATAGTGGTATCTGTACTTGCTGGAACTTCAGTCATATCACTTTTGCCACAAACTGCTGCTGTTCGGGGAAGGGAATAACTTAAGACACAAGGGCAAATGCCACACATAATTTTCAGAGGGAAAAATTACTGGAAAACAGAAAATTATTTTTGATGTACGTGTCTACGTTTAATAAAGTAGGAAGTGCAAAAATGTGCATAATATTTAATATAATTCATCTGCATAATTAATACGATTAATTTGCATAAATAATATTGTAATAATTTGTGTATCTTAATTTTTATTTACAGCCCCAGTGGCTTCTATTGACAGAAGGTTGGCTATAATATAATATGGTATTAATTTTTTCTCTATGAAAAATTCCTTTCAAATTTGAAATAAGACACATAACTTAATTATACATTAAGCTTAAAATAATACAAGATCTACAGGGCATCTACACAGATACAGTGATCCAACAAAGAAACACATCAATGATAGCTGTATGTAATGCTGGCAGATATGATAACCAGAGTAGCAATCACAAACAACAGTAGCATTCCTGATTAGAATCCACTGATCAGGGAATGAGGAAGAAAATGTCAAAGAGATTGTGAACTCACCTTTCAAAGTGATGAAAACAATGATGGCGATATCCAAGATTTCCCTCAACTTCTTGACAAGGTCCGTCTCACTCTCTGCCTTCAGCACTTCTCGAGTGTCCATCAGTGTCAGCAGGATGACATCAAAAAGAAATTTGGTAAGAACGATCGTTTCAAGTGCAACCTGCCAAAGCAAGTGTCATGAAGAAGGTCAAAATATATACAGGAACAGAGTGAATAAAGATTTATTCCAAGGAAGTCAGTTACTCTCACTACCAGCCTTGCTGGAGTCCTGTGTAAATTTTTAACAAATCGTTGGTCTTCTCATAGTACTGGCATAGTCCAAGTCAACCTGGTCAGTTATATGAGAAGATGGTTGATACACTCAAACACATTTAATATGAAATTCCCAAGACATGTTTAATTGTTTTGAATTAAGCTCATTTTGGATTATCCATGAAAATTCAAGTTCAAGTTTATTAGGCACTTGGCCAGTGACAAACATCCATAATTTTACAAACATGAAAGAGTCTTAAGCATACTGTGCCCCATGTGATCCACCTTCAGACATTTCATACTCTATTCATTAAATTACAACATACTAATTTCTAAATAGCTTAAAGTAAAGTACGGAAGTAACTCATAAAATAACATACAAATCCAAAAGTAATGTAATTTTAGTACAACTTAACTGTTACAGTAGTATGTTGTTGTTTTCTCTAAAAAATAAAGGTCACCTATCTGAGACTAGTTCATAGCATGGCAACCAAGACTTCAAGACTTGAGTTGAGTGGGATCACTTATTCAAGGGCTGATTTATTATGAGTGAGAGAGAGATTGTGGTTTAATTCAAAATGCTTTATGATAAGCTTACTGGTTGGTATATTGCTTGTTGTATTTCCTAGCAAGCATATTATTAAAACAGCTGAGCATAAGTCTGGAGTTGAAAACATCTGATAAACTCAATAATTTCATGAAGAGTATTTTCATAACAAATCTGTTCAATGTATATAAAATGCTTTTGATACTGCATGTATCTGGTAAACAAAGAAAATGAAAGCTGGCAAAGAATCAGTTTTGATACGGCTATGGCTTTGTTATCATGGTGACTAACTGGTCAATCCTATGAAATGCCACTGAAACAACCATACCCTGGAGATGGTAATGCAGGATCGCACCTTAAGAGTCCAGTTGTCTCAAGCAACGAGTTGGGCGAAGGTTAGCACAGGCTTCAAAGTCTTGGCAGTTCATACAATCTTTTCAACACTGACTCATCTCCATATAAACAAAACAATCCGCATTTGTTATGTCAAAAATTTTTATTATGCACTAAAAGTAAAGGGGCTTCAAAACTTTCAACTTTGTTTTTTTCTCAGAAAGGTACCATGGCATTTGAGACAATCAGGCTCTAAAAGGATATGATGATACAGTAATGTCATGCAAGAAAGGAAGTATTATGAGACACAAAGCAGGTGAAGATGATGATGAAGCAACAAATTCTGAGATGTTAAGAAAGAAGATATATTACCCTCCTAGATGTGAAGAACCAAACACACTTACATATTTCTATAGGTAAAGACTACCGTAGCAGCTAGAGGGTGTTTGGAACTGTGATATCAACTGACCTGATAAAGCACCAATGCACATACTAGCATTGTTGTCAGCATTCTAGAGGAA
Organism: Ellobium chinense; assembly: GCA_033807755.1. NCBI lineage: Eukaryota > Metazoa > Mollusca > Gastropoda > Ellobiida > Ellobiidae > Ellobium > Ellobium chinense. The sequence continues at coordinate 1,801,826 of JAWQUT010000108.1, forward strand.
TAACGAAAATCTGTGGGGAAAAAAACAGCACTGTTTGTCATTAATTGCATTTTCAACATGTCAAACAGATAAGCAGTCCTAGGCTCTTAGCCTTTTTTTTCAAAGTAAGAAATTGGGCTCCTCAAAAATTACTGGCAATTTTAATATAAACATGACATAAAAATCCCACAGCAATAACATGTTTACAACATAGTGCTTTCTTCGGTTGTAAGTTTAAAATGATGTGAGTCTCACAAGAGCTGGACTACTGATTTGAAAAAGAAAAAAAAAAGCACAAATTTCAGTGAAACTCCTAGCTGTTTTTATTACTTCCTTCTCAATCAAGGATGTTGACTTGCTATCTACTTTTTAAGGTTCTAATGACCTGAAGCTCCTTTTCCCGGATCAAGACCAACACATACTAGGAAATGCCCACCCAAAAATCATTCTGAAAATTACTAAAGTGTGGGCACTGGAAACTGCCTACAAAATTCTGCAACTTTCTCTGCTCTTCTTTCCATGTTCATATTAGAACATAGTAATTGCAATCAGGAAAATTAATGGCAACACTTTCCACATACAGTGAAATTATACATAAATTGCAAAATGTTGCCTTTTGGAATTCAATCATTTTGCACTCAAGTTACCATATAAAAAACCTTTGGTTATGGAGTGGGGCCCATAATGACTCCTGAATGCAGTGTGCTGGTGATGCGGTTTACCAGACATGAAATGGGGCAACATAGTTTGGTAAGAGGAGCTGAGATTGTTATGAGCTGACACAAGATGCAGCATATCTTGTAAGTCTTTCGTGCTCTGGATTAACCAGGGACTTCTACACCCATGTGAATGAGATATGTATTGCACTGCACTGGTCACCTACAGGTTTGCTTGCATACCCAAGTATGCCTGGATGTTGGCTTACCTGGATGCCAATGATAAATTTTGTCAGAAAAAATTTTAGCTATGTGAAACTTGATTTTCTGCAGCATCTCATCTGGGGCTCTGGAAACAAGGAGGACACAAGAGTGGAAAACAAGGACAATGCAGGAGAAAATATGTAACCATACAAACATGAAAAGATACACATCATTTAAATTGTAATCATGAAGGCTGCATATTCGAAAATGGACATTTATAGAACAGACTGAGACTGGTAGTACAATAACATATAACTATAAGTCTGTTTGATAAACGTACAGAACAAGTCCAATATATCATCAACCCTGTCTATAAGGATGTTTGTCTGTTTCGTATAAGGGACAGAGAGAGAAAGAGAGTGAGAGAGCGAGAGATAGAGAGAGAGAGAGAGAGAGAGAGAGAGAGAGAGAGAGAGAGAGAGAGNTTCTCACCTTTTCTTTTCCTGTTTCTTTAACAAATTCACAACATGGATCCCATGATAAGATTTTTGTACATCCTCTAGTGTAAATTCTCTGTTGTAACTTTCCATGGACCCAACAAAAAACTCCCTCCTTCGCAGTGACTGGACAAAACGGAATGGGATACAGGATGACAGGTAGAGGAGACACAAGATCTGTGGCATGCTCTTCAGGACAAGAACAACTGTGGTTTCCTGGCAACAGACGAGATGATATCAAATTGAATTTACATTTCTTTAGCCACTTATCAAGTTCATGTCAAATTTAATGCAGAATGTCCCAACATTAAATTTCTCTGCTGATGAACTTCGACCAAACATGAATAAACAAATTCCTCCAAATTGCAAATACCCCAGACTAGGGAATTCCAAATCCTTTTTTTCCAAATTCTAACCGATATCAACACCCATTTTTCACGTCCCTAATAAGTATAGGTTCATTTAATATGGCAGTGACAACTGCATCCATATATTAGAAACAAGTTTAAGATGAACCTGTCTCTGTTTTGTCAGGTGAAATTAGCAAATACCATATCTCTTATCTCTACCAGTATCACTGTTATTTATTTTGGAATTAGAAACTTCCCATCACCTGCCAGAATCCAATTTTTCATGGTATTTAAGAAATCAGTTTATGGTGTATTTTGATGCACTAGACAGTGTCTTGTCTGTTACTCTTGCTTCGATAGTGGGACTAAAGCCCGCCTTTAGTAATCTATGCCATGTGAATTCATCTCTCAGCCATGCTGATCCCATTTATAGAATGGGAAGTTAGTCTGGCTGTAACAGAAAGTGATAACAACAAATCCTTCTTAAGTCACTTTTGAGCTGCATATTCCTGTCATATTCTTCCTTTCATTTAAATGATATTCAAAAGGTGGATGTGACTTGATGTCCACTTTCAGAAATCTCAGCTTTGATGAACTATCACTTAGTTTACGAGTGGTATAGGTTTTGGTATCCTGAGACTCTCTCATGATGTACCTGGATTAGTGCTAGAGAAGAGAGAGTTGAAGGAACTTACTCGGTATCACAATCTCACTCCTGATCCTAACTTGACACTTACTACTATACCAATGCTTTGAAGAGTACCAGACCAAGGGAACATATGTAAGCTGTGTGTAAATTATGGTGACAAAACTATGGTGAAACACAAATGTATGGTGTGGGTCTAGGGCAATTTATTTTGTTCTTCATTACTTTAAATCAGGTTATGAGCTTATTAATTTTGAATACAAATCACTATGAGTGAAGGAGATCTTTTCTTCTGTCAGTTTGTTTCAAGAGTGTTCCTTGAACAGGTGTTCTATGGTCCAGATTTGAAGTAAACAGTTCAATGATCCCTGTTATTTACCACTTCATATGTGCAGTCAAACAGTCGATAGATCTCCACAGCTGTCATCATCCACACATACAGAGATCCTAATCCATATCCATAGACAGATCCAATAGTTAAACAGGCAAACACAGGAAAGAATACAACTCCATACACCAGCATCGAGGCAACAGCTGCTAGGGCTGAAAACAAATATTATTATAGTAATGAGGTTTACAAGTTTTGTGTTCTAGTTTCAGCCTTGCAAAAACTTCATATTATTCCAGCAAACAAGATCACACTGTGAGATTTTCATCTGCCAAGGGAGCTTTCAGTGTTGCAGCCATTTTGCTGATCACTAACACATACACACAATTTGTTTTTATCACTTATAGTTATGGATCCATTTCACATAAAGGGAAAATGTGAACGAAACACTCCACTGGAACATTATAGAATGACTCTTTCAATGTTTCATCTGTCATCTGGAAGTACTGGATATCCCTTCTGTGTTCACAATTACAAAATCTGCCACATAGTCTCAGATCAACTTTCCATGAGTCTGTGTTTAACTAGCAATGCATTTCTGTGTCACTTGGGGTGTAGATCAATGAAATACCTTTCATATATTACATGGAATTCATCCTGTGTGAAAAGTATCTAATGTTGCAAATAAACTGGAACGGTCTGGGCAAAGTTTTAAAACCATAACATATTTACTTGTCTAAGAACATGTTAAAGCATTGCCCATCAATCTCTAAATACAAAGTTACTGAACTTTGGCCATATAACACTCACTATGAAGATAGGGTGGTCCACCATAGTCAAAGGCATAGAAACTCTCAAAGACAACTTTGTAGACCAGATAAACAGTTGCTCCAAAGCCACAGGCATAAGACAGGCGGTTGGATCGTGTCAGGATATCCATTGGACTGGGAAAATAAGAATAAAAAAGAGAACTATATACAGTGCTATGAATGAAAAAAATTCTGGCTACTTAACATTAGTAGTGCTGGGCACTTGTAGTCCATACAGTGCCTGCCCTCACTATGTGACCTAGAGCTGTGGGGCAGCTGAATGTTAAAAGCCAAAGTCTCCCTGGTTGCCATCAGAATGTGAAAAAATTCTACGCTTGTTTCTAGAAGGCCAGCGTTATAGCGAGGACTGTGCTGATGCTTACTTAATAAAGTTAATCTTTTCTGACTGTCTACTGGTTTTTAAGCTATATCTCTGTTGACGTATAGCAACAAGAAAATTGTATGTTAGCAAATGGTTGGGGACTGAATCTGAAATGGGTGCTGCGAACACCATTTGATTAAAGGGTGAATGGCCTTGACACTACTGGTGTATAACTTTTATTTTATAGAGTTTCAACCAAGAATCTCTGCACTGTGAATCTTGCATGACATCTACTATGACAGTCCATCAGGCAACATAGAGGAGTGATTTCTTACACAAATCTACCAATCATGAGAGTTTAGAAAGTTAATCACATCCAGACAGCCAGTTTCCTGTAAAAGCACACTACAAGAAAATCCTACAAACAAAAACAAGAAATTAAGAAATAAGCAGACTTACTAAACTGATCCAGGCTTCCCATTGAAGCAACTGACCAGGATGTTTCTCCGTTTCTGTGTCAGACTGAAGGACAAGACAATGACAAACTAGGGAAAAGACAGAGATAAGAAAAACAAATCAGAATTATAATCCTGCAAGTTTCATCAGTTGAGAATTGTCAAACAACACAATATACAGCTAGGGAAATTTTCAAGTGAATTTTTGCCACTGAGACAGGTGCTTTTGCTAAAATGTTGGACAGTTTGTAAAGCTTTATTCAATGAAGATGCACATACATGTACTCTACCAGCATACTATGCCCAACCTAAGAAGTAATAGTATGCTTTGACATATACTTCCTGGCATCAAGCTGAGCACTAATTATGTAAAAAGATGTCATGCACAATAACTATGCGTGTCCAACTCTTTAATGATTTATGTAGACAATTCTTCGAAATTATCTGGTTTTAGTATCTCTATATCAGCTGAAAACTGATTAGTCCTCAGAGGGTTAACAATGACACGTCAACAAGTGCTGGATCACTGGTCCTGACTGATGAAAATGAACCCAGTCTGGTAGAAATCTAGAAATTGTTGAACCAAACAGACAACGTCTAATATCTATATATTACCGATGTCAGAATGCCTTGTCTTGTCTTTTTCGATTCGACAGAATTTGCTGATATGGCAGGACACAGTTACTTGCTGGACCAAATGTCTGACAACACCCTAGGCCTGTTGACATGTCTGTAACTGACTATCAGTACTGGGGCTTTAAACTGTTACGGTATTGGGCATATCTCTCACGATACTTCCTAAATGAGGGTTGTGAACTGTCTACATTGTTGAAAACAACTACAATACAGAAGTCTACAAACAACACCCGCTTAAGACAAAAACAGACATATCCACTAGTTCAAACTTGAAAATGACATGGGTGGATGGACAGGGCATTATGGGGCTGACATATACAAAATAAATGTTGGACAGGAACCACCTGGACTTTTCTCCATTGACTTCTTCATGATACAAGAAGCAAAAGCTCATGGTATAAAAAATCAGAACCACATAGTGCAATATCAGAATACTTGGTGATTAATACAGTGTTTGACAAGGAAGAAAGATGGGTGTACAAGAACTTACTGCAGGAATGAGGCACAGCTGGTAGTAAAGTTTGTCATCCAGGCTTGGCTCACATCTTTCCTCATCCAAGCTGAAATATTACAGAAACATCAATAACTAATTTTAGATCTCCTGTTATTCTTAAGAGGGTGTAATGGTCACCGTGTCAATAAACACTGATCCTCTGTATATTCTAGTCTCTATTCCACATTTTGAGAAAGGAAACTACTAAGTGAAACAGAAGTTGCCCTCAATCCTGTAAATTAAAAACACAACTCGCAAGCTCTAGATTTGAAAATTTCATTCATGTCTATTTTTTCCATGAGTCAGCTGGTGAAAGAGGTCCTTATGCACACCAGACAAGCAGGCTTAGGAACTATGATTTAGATTCAGACTGAGATCTTCATTTTCCATTGTAACAAAGGCAGCTCCCATTAGACATGCCAGCAGATACTTGGACAGAGAATCAGACAAAAAGACAGAGATCTTAATAAGAAAAATATTTAAATGAATGAAATCAAAATATATTTCAGTATCGTTCCAGAAAAACTGATGTTTGTATTAATGGTTAGGGGGCATTCACACTGGAATTCACATACTATGTTAAAATAATATTTTCTTGGATAGAGAGTATTTCATGAGGAGAGTATGGTTTTGACAATTAATTTTACAATATTTTGCAGTGCTTTGGGACATTTTGAAATAACCACATGATACATGTTTTGAGTATTTGAGCTTGTCTTTATGAAATAGAAGCCTAGTGAGAAAGAAATGGGGAAGTGTGATAGGCTTTCCAAACATGATATGATCTAAGCTAAGCAAACAACAATATGTAGTTTGTTTCTAGATGTTTCTGTTGAGAGTCTTCAGCTTTTCTTTGTCAGGGCTCTTGTCCCTTTTCTTTCTCCTGTTGGTACTGAAAAGAAACTTGTTGATTTACAGTTCTGGCTGGGCCTACCCAGTCTTGCCTGCTTTGTATATTTGAACAGCCACATACTGTATAGTGCATACAATCAATATTTCGCAATTGCAGGGCTGCTTTTGTTGGTATGGTCCATTTTCAGTGTGTTAGAGCAGATTGCCTTGCACAGTCAAGATGGCTTTGCTATCATGAATTGAATGCTTTCTGTGATGTCAGATTCTCATCATCCATACTCACACTAAGTAGGATCTGTTCCCACTCTTCAAGATCTGAAACAGGAGGTCCAGATCCTCTAAGATGGTGTAGGAGTCATAGCTCAGAGGCATGGCTCAGGTCAAAGTTCACTGACAGCAAATCAAAGGTCATAAAGAACAGGTCATATGAACAGATTGCAGTCCTGTGCCCAATTCCTGTCAAATAAACAAACAAGAAATTGAAGTTGACAAATAATTCAATGTTCAGCCAAACACAATGTGTATTCTCATATGGTCAGCAATTAGCCAGTTGTAATAAAGGGAAATGTGTCAAAATCAATGGACGATAATATTAGAAAACAGCACTGAATCACTGCCAAAAAATTAATAAATAAGAGACAGTTCCTCATAAAGAGCAATAAAGACAAGTGCAGTAAAATTTTGTGAACTCAAACCTTCTAACCTTAAATTTCCTTTGATCTCAGTGCGAAGCTTCAATCCTGAGCTCTACATTTCTCTGTTAAATTTATCTCACAAGCTTGAATTTTTAAGCTAGTCCTAAGAAACCAAGGAATAAAAAAAGTTTGAAATTTTTGGCTCTGATACTAGATCTAGACTACTCCCAATTTTTATTTTCCAGATTCTATAACCTCATCACAAGTTGTCTGTACAATACAGTCAGTTTGGTTCAATTGTGTTCTGCTTACCCGCAATCTCCACCTAATCACAATAGATTTTCGGATACAACATTTTTGTCAACATAAAAATTACTAATTACTGGAAAATTGCAACATCACAACAGCTCAGTAACCATAAACAAAGATCAATGATGGATGAATTAAAGTTGACAAATTTACAGACCACTGAAGATTTATGACAGAGTACAGACAGGAGGTTGATGCTGGTTTTTAGAGTAGTCATAATTATTAACATGTAACTTAACACTGTCAGTGGTGTGAGAAGGCAGTTCACCAAGAAGCATTGTCCAGTTGACGACAGACACAGTAATGCTTTCGCTACATTAATATTTTTCATGACCTCATTATGTTCATCGGAATAGTTCATTATATAGAGTTAACAGGCTACATGGGCATGTCGAAAATGCCATGGTAATGCTACTTCCGAGATGTGGATTTACATCATGCTTAGTGAACGGAATAATACCACATTCTACAGTTTGAGTGCTTGACCAGGTACTACATATTTCAAGACCCCTAAACGCTGACCATAACTATATATAGTGCTGCCCCTGTGGCTGTTTGATGACACAAAGACATCATTCAATCATATTTTACTGCCAAAGCAAACAGAAAAAAAACAAACAAAACTAGTCTAATGAGAAAAAGTCCCCCTCACAAGAAGGCAACAGTACCTCTCAACCAGTTCTGCTAAAACACATCTTTGTTCGTGTTCATGAAGAACTGATTTAAGCAGCCGCAGGCTCGACTCTATAGGAGCAGTCACTAAGCGCTAGATTAAATTATGTAACGGCCCTTTTTTGTTTATTTGATGAGTGTATCTAACGGGAGAAATATCCCGACCCATTACCATTGACAGAAATGCAGCTTTTCCATTCGATGAGTCCGAGCATATCAGCAGCTCGGCTCTTCCTGTGACACGCACGATACCAAAGCCTAATTTTTCTCTGTCAGAATGGGGGAAAATAACAACCGGCAGGTATTTTCTGCCCCCATAAGTCCACTTCTCGCCAGCTGGTTTTGTTTACGAGAGGCAGCAAGGGTCGTTACTCTAGCAATGTAAAGTACTAAGGGCAGTAATTCTGTAATTACTTAAATTAGTGTACAAGTTGTAAAGAAAATATGAACAGATAGCAAATCATTTCACAAAGTAGGCTTAGACATGATTAGTGTATATTATTAGCGTATAGTTCTGCAGTCTTGTCTATTTTCCGTACGCCTTCTTGACGGTTCAAATTGCAAGTTTAATTAGGCTTACGACCAAACAGAACAGAAAATAAGGTTGTGTAATGTTGTAAGAGCTTTTTCATCACAAACCAGTTATGTAAACTGTACTAGGCCTGTCCTTGCCTTTTGTCCTGATTTCTTAATTTCATCTTGATGATCCTTATCTAAAGAAATTATTTTTTTGGATTGTGAGGAAGTGTCTGGAGAAGACAACCGGTTTAGGGAACCATGAATACCGCCAAATAACCTACCAACAAATCATTTCTCCAAAAGGGGAAGGGGGAAGGGTGGG
>JAWQUT010000108.1:1817965-1836294 GCA_033807755.1 Ellobium chinense
CCGGGGGGCTTGGCCGATGGCAAGGCCTGGCTCAAGATCTCCACACATACCTCCACGAGGTGGCAACTGGTAACGATCAGCGCCTATGGCGTGATCGGCAAAATGTTTTGGGGCTCTATGCCACACAGGCCAACCGGCCCCTCGAAGGGTCTTGCTTGACCTATCTGCGGTCGGAATCGAGTCTACTGTCTCGCCATCATGGCGAGGGGGACATAGGGACAACGGCACAGTTGAGGCATGTGTTTTCGAGCGCTTAGGGCCATACATGCCCGACGGCGTAGCGACCGTGCCAGTCATTGATGGGCCAGTGCTGGGGAGCCACGGACCATCGCACCCTTTCCTATCTGGTGGGCGAGCTCTACCCCAGGCGGTCCGACTGCATTAGACAGGAAGACCACCGTCTCTCAAAGGGTATCTCGCAACAGTCCGAAGCAAGCTGAGTGCCCAGCGGTAGAGTGGCCAGGCCCCGGAGGCAGGGGTGAGCTGAAGGGACACCAGTTTGGGCTGCCCTGGGGATACGGAATAGGGAGGATGCTCATCCAGAGAGCATTCGCCACCCCGCTCTCTTGCAAAAGAAAACCGATCCGGGATCTTTAACTTTTTTCTTTACCCAATGGACCGATCGAGTCATAACTACCGCACGCAGGCCCCATACCATTGGTAACAAAAACTCCTGGTGATCGCGTGGCACTAGTAGTACGTCATGGATTCCCTTGTGGTTTCAGCTTTGGGACTGTGCTCGCTCGTAGCTTTGGACCCTTCGGGAGAACGAGGGCGACCCGCAGAGCCACCGATTTGAGGATGGGAGGCCCTCCACCCCCACTTCCCCCCAAACTTTGAACGCAGACTACCCCCGTGGAGTAGCAAGTCGGGGTAGCTAGCTAGGACCTCATTGCACCCAGAGGCCCGAAAGTAGGCCCAGTCATTGGCCTGCCGGCACAGGTGATCCCAAAGCGGGGATAAGCTAAGACTCCACACCCCCCATATTCGCGGTCCGGAGGATACCTCCCGTCCGGCCCCATAGGAGTTCACTAACACGCCGTTTGCAACTCCGGGTTCCCCCTTCAGTAGTCTTTTTAGAGAGGTGACCGGGCGAACTCGGTGGGCTGTGGAAAATTTTCCCTCATATGGTCTTAGAACTGAGCTTTGCCGGAATACTTCCTTGTTCCACATCCTCAGGCATGAGTTGTCTATGACCCTATTACGTTTGTTTACCGGTGTACTTTAGTCACGCTAGTAAGAAAGACAATAAAAAAACAACAACCCAAAGCTGAACTGCAAGAATGCATGGCCACAGACGACAACAACAACAACAACAACAATAAAACCCAGCAAAGAGAGATATAACACAGAATAACACAATGTCTTGCCATGCATTCCTCACATGAGTTTCATAAAAAAAAATTCTGCCATGTACGACACTGGAATTAGAGAGCTATCTCATTAATAAGTCAATCTCATTTTTATCTTGCCATGGTCAATAAACATGTTCTAATGAGACAGCTACATATTGCAATGGAACTTTCAGCTGCGTGGCCTAATGGTTAAGGCGTTGGCCTCAAGATCTAAAGGTCCTGAGTTCGATTCCCGACCACGGTCATGTTGTAAGTGCCTTGGGAAAGCATTTCATTCACATTTTCCTCAGTCCACTCGTCTGTAAAATGGGTACCTGGCTATAGGCAGTGGAAGATACTGTCAGAATGCTAGTGATCAGCGCCTATAAATGGCAGCGGCACTGTATGCTCCCCAGGGAGTCGAGAAAGTCCTGGAGTGATCAGGCCTACTGGGGTAATTATAGTGTGAAGTCGCATGAGCGGGTATTAGCCTGGATATGAGACTTATAAACCGCATTATTATATCAAAACACATGGGAAGGGACTAAGATAAATAAGAGTTATCTTTCCGTTTTGAACATCGAATACGTGTGGAAAACATATCAAATTCACACCACGCGATTCAGGTATAGTATTAACTCAAGACTGCGTGTGTCTGTTCCCCGGTGGAATGCAAATTAATTAGCAAAAGGGGGCAGTCCCTTTGTTGTGAGGGCGGTCTTTCGGAGATTTTAATGCAACCAACGTGTAAATCTCAAAGCAAGCAAAGATGGCTGCGTCTGAATCGGAAGACCTAGAAAAGAACTACCCTGACCTGCTAGTGGTGTTTACTTTACTTATATCTTTACCTCATTCATTAGCATGCACATCATCCTTGATTCTTTTCACATCCTACTCCTACACGAGGCCATTGATGCTAAGTTCCACCAACAAATTCGAAACCGTAGGTGATGGTCGCCATCGTTGCTGATCTCCAACTCCGGTGTAACAGGAAATTCCAAATTTTCTAACGTCTAAGCTCCGACCACTTCTCTGAAGGAATTGCATGTGGGTAGCCATGACCTGGCTATTCGGGACATCTTCAGACTGAGAACCCGGCAGGGCCCGGGCCGGAGGCGAGAAAAATTAATTTTCCCAATGCAGAAGCAAAAGTGAGTCAAACGTTTTAGTTTTAGGCATTTTTTGGGTCACTTTCTCTTGTTTTGGTTTTGCACTTCTGACGGTTTGACTGGAAGAAACAGACTTCAAGAACCTAGATTTTAAAGTTTAGATCTTGACCATGTCCACACACAGAGTCTCGTCTATGGTCATCTGCTTTTGGAAACGCATGTCCCTCTTTGAAATGCACAGACTGAAATTAATTAATTGTGTGATAAGTGTATTTTCATGACATTATATAGACACATAAGAATATGTACTTCGTTGTGGTAGTAGCAGTAGTAGCAGTAGTAGTAGTAGTAGTAGTAGTAGTAGTAGTAGTAGTAGTAGCATAGTAGTAGTAGTAGTAGTAGTGGTAGTAGGAGTAGTAGTAGTGGTAGTGGTAGTAGGAGTAGTAGTAGCAGCAACAGGAGTGCAGCAGCAGCAGCAGTAATAGTAGTAGCAGCAGTAGTAGTTGTAGTAGTTGTCGTTGTAGTAGTACAGTAGTAGCAGTAGTAGTTGTTATTGTTGGTGTTGTTATTGTTGTTTCGCTTCTTGACTAGTCTAGATTACTCAAGCTTAGTCATTTAAATTTGAGAGAGCATGGACAAAATTAATTTTTAGGTTTATAAAATCAAATTTTCAGTAAGTAAACCATAAAGCCACTCAAGGTTAATAAACTTCAGAGTTTTTTTTATTTTTTTTTAAAATGTGAAGCCCTAAATATTAATAACATTAGACATAATAGTATCTAAAATTTGATGGCGAGTCACAGTAAAAAAAAAATAATACCCTAAAAAATTTGATGTTTCCAATATTTAAAAGGATTTTGGAAATGAAAACGACTTCCTCATACTACTATTGTTATTCTTATGATTTTGTTTAGGAAAATAATGTGTGAAATTGGAAGTCTCTCGCGGCCCGGTCGGCCCAACAGCACACGCCGCCACTGATCATTGTGGAATTTCATCTGGCCTGAGGCGAGAATCTTATTTTGCATTTTAAGATTTTAATGTCGTCTTCTGCGTCACGCCATATTTGTGTTTCACATTTTACAATCTTCTCAAATTATAATAATGTTATATCTGTCGAAAATGCAGTTCGCGAAATGTGTTTAGACGATGATGATGATGATGATGATTTTTGTTGGGGTAATATAACAAAATATTAAACAAATATAAAAAGATTAGTTAATGTTCATGTTTGTAATTAGTTTCGTTTTTCTCTTTAAAACATCTGTTTAAGTCAACTGATGATGATGATGATGATGATGATGATGATGATGATGATGATGATGATGACGCTCGGGGCGTGGGAGCACAGTCTCTGTTTACAATTCTTAGTAATGGAGACTAGTAACCATGTTCTCCCCTGACCTGAAACTCTTGCCCCGAGGGCATTCACATTATGGATGAATGAAGGGTTGAAGGTACGTATGGATATGTGTATGCGATGTCTATCTGTGTGCATAGGAGTATAGGTGTGACTGCGCCCGCGCACTTGTGTATATGGAAGTGTATGAGTGCATGTGTGTATTTATGTACGTGTGTGCGTGTGTGCGTGCGTGCATGCGTGCGTGCGTGTGTGCGTGTGTGCGTATGTGTGTGTGTGTGTGTGTGTGTGTGTGAGAGTGTGTGATTTTGTCTGTGTGTTTATGCATACCGCTGCTTTAAATAACTCAGACAACGAACATATCTCAATCCCTTTCACTACCTCTCTCAGTTGCTCTATTCCTATTTCTGTTTCTGGCTCTCAGACATGTATTCACTTTCCTTTCTTCGTACATCTTAAATTTGCATTGTCAGTCTTGAAAAAGTGTTTAACACAAAACGTCGACTATTTTTAATAAATTCATTATACATTTTTCAGAAAGTTTTGTGTCATTGGGCAGAATCATATTTTGTTTTAATGATGATAATGATGATGATGATGATGATGTATTGGTGGACAGGTTTGATAGTTATATCTCCTTTTGAAGGAGGAGGTGGTGGTGGTGGTGGTGGTGGTGGTAGTGGTGATGATGATGATTGGTAATTTTCTTTAGTAAGCAGTGATGATGATGATGATGATGATGACGACGATAATGATGATAATGATGGTGATTACTATGATAACGATAACGTGAACCTCTTAAGCCGGCATCACACTGTTTGTAACAGGAAGTAACCATCCTGTCAGCCATAGTTACAGAAAGAGCAAAGAGGAATGAAAACAGAAAGTCACTATATTACGGTGATATAACAAAGGGCACACAGCGGGCACATCAGAGGGTCACAGCTAATGATTCATGAGGGTGGAAGAGGAGAGAGGACGAGTGGAGGGGCTAAAATGGTGAGGATAAAGGAAACTAAACCACGCACAAAAAACCAACTCTGGTTCGGTAGAATGGAGGCTTTCTAGATGCCACAGATTTTTTTTTTTTGGGGGGGGGGNGGCGGGGGGGGGTTCCCCCAAAGTTCCTTCATCTCCCTGCTGATAGTAATGAAGAGATATCAACAGATACAAACCATCTGACCGAGGGACGAACTGGTGACCTATGAGTGGTCGCTTGCTTCTCTACAGCTGACTGGGCCAAATGTATTTTCGCTCAAAGCCTTGATACAAATATCCCCCCCCCCCCCCCCCCCNCTCCCCCCACATACACACACACACACTTCTCGTCAATTATTCCATGCCCCCATCATCAAGGCAAAAGACCGCTCTTAATTAATCAACCACAATGCAGCTCACTTCCAGATTAAACAAAAGAGTAATGTGAATACGTCATCAAATCTCGCTTTCGACGGTAGAATATGCATCAGCCAGTGAAAGCTAACGTAACAAACCATATCAGCCATTCATATTTCTCTGACAGTGGAACGTGGAAATCGGAAGTAATTATTGTTAGAGCTGTGGCTTGCGGGGTTCGGATGGCCGTGCATGTGCATTCATACTAACCTAGAGTAGTTCACAGCATAGATGTTATAGCCCTCCACTTAGTTAAGTACATGTACGTACTTCACTAGAGCTTGGAAATCTGAAACGCTCAGGTACTACTGCTCCCTCCCTTCCCCTACTCCCTGTAATGCCCCCATAAAAAAAAATTGTGCATAACAGAGGTGGTTTTTTTTTTAGGCTGGGCGGANAATATGAAAAGATTAGCTAATGTTCATGTTTGTAATTAGTTTCGTTTTTCTCTTCAAAACATCTGTTTAAGTCAACTGGTGATGATGATGATGATGATGATGATGATGATGATGATGATGACGCTCGAGGCGTGGAAGCACAGTCTCTGTTTACAATTCTTTGTAATGGAGACTGGTAACCATGTTCTCCCCTGACTTGAAACTCTTGCCCCGAGGGCATTCACATTATGGATGAATGAAGGTACTACTGCTCCCTCCCTTCCCCTACTCCCTGTAATGCCCCCATAAAAAAAAATTGTGCATAACAGAGGTGGTTTTTTTTTAGGCTGGGCGGATTGGGGGCGCAGGGGCTGGGGGNNGGGGGGAGTTGCGGTGAGGCTAAGTAGTTACGGCCTTGAGTGAATTCGATACGCAGGTGTGTCTCTCTTTGCTGCAGTTTGTAAAACATGTTTTGCATAGCAGGGTAAACCGGAATTGTTTTCGAAGAAACTTTACTCCTGAGGCGCAAATGTCTTCACTACCTGATTTCACTGCAACAATTTTCGAACATGAGGTCAACGATCTCGTGATGTCTGACCTAGAGCTGTATTTACATTTATTATGGAAACGAAAACAACAACTTTGACAGCCATTTTATAGGAAAAATCGAAGGTTGCATTTGCACACGGCACGCTAACTCTTCCGCCAACAAACGTGCATAAATTTTTAGGCCTGTCAATTTCTCGATTTTGTTTAGGAAATTTGCCGGACTTCCGGGGTGCGATCCCGGATTGTAAACATCAACGCAGACACTTGAGAGTGTCTCATGAAGTTGCTCTTAAGTCAAGCAGAAACCTAAATCTGAACTTTTTTTTTTACTGTTGGCTACATAAGGTTTTACAACTCTCATTTATTTATCAAGGGGTCCCAAGCCAAAATACTTTCCACACATGTTGTTTAGCTTTTCCTCCAAATTTTGACACAGAGAAAAATACTCCTAAACCAATTAGATTTTGAAAAAATTAGGCAGTGAAGCAGATCATCTAATAGTTTAGGTATTTTCACTTAGTATCAAGATAACTTTACCCACCTGGCATGAACCACAAAGTTTATACTTTACCTATTCTGAGTCCACAAATGTATTTACACGTATCTAAGCCTGTGAAATTCAAATCCAACCCCTTTCCCCCTCCTCATGGCCAGTTATCTGATTTTTGGGGGAATATTTAAAATTGCATATTTTTATGCCAGGTGCTGTTGACATCTTCATTCCTGAAAGCTTATTTACGCCGCCTGACACTGACATCGCGTGCATCTGAATATTTGAATTCTTTCATAGGCATTATCCTGGGACACTCGTTACTAGCGCTCGTCCTTTGGACAGATTATGGAGAATGGGTCCTAGATGTGTGAACCTGCCTGCCATTTAAATTGAATTCTCTCCTGATTTTGTAAACTAAACCTGAAGTTCGGGCCATTCACTTGGTTTTCGGTGTGGCATTCTGTGCGTAGTTCTTGACGTTAAGGAAACTATGTAGTTTATTTACACCTTTCGATGTATCGGTTCGTGAAATGAAAGACTTATGTTTTAAACATCATTTTTAAAAAGCTCATTGAATTCTACAAACCATTATAAAAGACTTGGACGTTGTGGAATTTCTTTTAAGTGAAAGTAGAGAAAACATTTTATTGGTTCAAAGAGGGAAATTGGATTAGGCTTCTGTAATCTTTAGGAATAGGAGCATGGTTAGAGAAGAGAAAGCGCACACTAAAGTTCCTAGGCAATGATAATGTTTAGGTATTGTCACAAGGCTGCATTTTCTTCCTTAATCCTCCCCCTAACCCTGTCCCTTACTCTAAAACAAGCACTAAGCGGAAGAGTCCCAGATTATGTTTTACGAAATTTGCCGGAGTTCGGGACTCCAACATATGACAAAAAGGCACATAATATGCAATACAGTTTCTATATGTGCCTTTATGTGTGTATATAATAATATTACTGTAGCGTTTCCCTGTAAAGTCGCACCGAGACGGGAAAACCAGTCGACAACATAATAGTCTAATGTCTTTCAGGATCTCGTCTGCGCAACGCTTGTCTCGTTCACCCGGATGTTAGTTCACTACATAAAGAGGGGCAACCGTTACTTTGCTGTCACAGCGAAAAGATCCTCACAACATCCGTGTTGACAACTGCAGAGGGTCCGCGGCAGTTCAGTTGTACAGATTTAAAAGAAAGATAAGGTTTGTTCAGGTTAGTCGGTAGCCTAGATCAGCAAGGTTCTAACTTCCATTAACTCGTCACTGAGAAAATAAGCATCAACGTTTTTACTGGCAGTCAAAATTAGGCATATGTCTTTTCTTGACTACATCAAGTTGTTGGTATTAAAAGACATCTTGTCATAAATCTGATAAAAATAAGGATAATCTGCGGGCAATCAAAACTAGGCTTAAGCCGCTTCTTGACTACACCAAGCTGTTGACATCATAACGTAGATTTTTGTATATCTAATTTCATTTCTGTAAAACTTCTTTTTTTAATAATGCATTATTCTGGTCCGAGATATAATCATGCAGTAAGAGATCATCCCTTTTGCAATGGCAAAAATTCTGAGAAACTTGCCGAAAAAGAATAGTTTTGTACTAAAGAAATAATCTAATCTGCTTCACGAAAGCTCAAATTTATCCACAATTACGTAACATTTGTAGAACATAACTTGTATGGCTTGTAATATGTTTGCTTAACGTGTGCAGGGTGCGCGTGTGTGTGTGCGGAGTATTCAGTACATCAGTGTCTGGTAAGTGCTTTTGCTGAAAATGAAAGAGATGTGCCCTACGTGGACAATAAAGTTGCATCTTATCTTATCTTAGGGGAGTGAAGTAATTATAATATTGTTACAGACACAATCATACTTTCATAGCATTCGCTGTTATCAGTCGCGATATCGCTTTATTCTCAGCTGTGCTTAATTCCAAAACCTAGGGTAATTGTCAAAGAGTTGCGACCGAAAGAAAATGCTAGACTAGTACGTAATGCAGTAAATTTAAAGCTGCGACATCCGATTGTTGCCGTCGGAAGGCCAGTCTTGCCTACAAGTGGTTGTAGACACTGCTTCACCTCAAATGGATTTGCTTTCATATTGCAAACATAAGTTTTTCAGCAGGATGAAACTCTGCACTCGTTGAATTTGAAAAAAAAAAAAAATGTTCCGATGTGAAACGCATTCGAATAACTGAAGTGCCTCATCGTGCACCTCCTCCTTCTCTTCCTCCTCCTCCTCCTCCTCATCCTCCTCTTTTTCTTCCTCTCCTTTTTATGGGGCTTAAACAATGGATGCATTGTTCATGTCTTTTGTTTTTGTCTGGAAAGTGTTCCGTTAAGCGTATTGCCCTCCAGCAGAGTCTATTGTATTAAGGAAATATAGCACGGCTACTGCTGACAGCGGCGGTTACAAAGAGTGGGAATTATTTAGAAGAGAGGAGCGATTCTGAACGTGCGTTAGCGGCATTGCAAAGCCTCAACTTCAACGAACTATGCAGTTCCCTTCCAATAGTGAGGAGGTCACAACGCGCGTGTCCTAAAAACTAACCGACCAGGTGGTCATAAAAAGGGAAATAATATATGCATTAAAACTCCAAGTGTAATGTAGGTGTTATCGCCCTTTCAAGTCCAAGGGAAGTAAACATATTTTTTTGTATTTTTATGTGCACCCGAAAATTTACAGTTCGATTTCTTCTTCATATCTGCAAACATAACAACAAATATTGCAAAATAATAAATGTAAGTAAATTGTGAATTCTGATAGACAGTTTTGTTTATTTTACATTGGTTTTTTGAGATGCACTAATGCTAACGATTGCATTAAAACAGAATTGTGCCAAATATATTATTTTTTCTAACTGAGATAGCCGTGAAGCTATTGATAGTCGAATCAAAATACGAACGTAATTGCGCAAAATTGTTATATTATTTGGACACTCCTGTTATGGAGTAACGATGGAAGGAATGAGATTTCCAAATCGTAACAGTACATGTTTCAATTAGAGGTGGGCATTAATAAATAATTCCAAATATCTAATAAGATGAGTACTCACGGCTTAAATCTCGTAGATACTGTATATCGATACTGTGACGTCATCTTTTTTACCTCGCATCATTGTGCTTCTCCTCGAGTAAACTGGTGAGGGCCCATTCCAACACCCATCTCCCCTTGAATTTTATTACTTTTTTTGTTCGTTTGTTTTGTTTTGGCATTTATATTTTTTTCTTTAAAACAAGGAACAAAAGTATTGAAGTGCTCCGAACACATAAACAATCAAAAAGTGATTATAATAATAGTAATGTTAGATCCAACAGCAATTTAACAATCATCATTGTCTTCTTTCTCTTGACGTGAGGTGATCTTATCTTCGTAACCTAAGACAGCAAAAGTTAATGGATGAAGAAAATAGGTCATGTCCATTTTCATTATAGAAAGGCGTGATCATCTCTGTAAGACTAGTTCCCCGGCCTTTGAAAACATCTGAAGGAAATGATGTTGCAGGAAGACAATAGACATATATACTTTCTGTGCCAGCCTGCTCCTAATCAGACTGTGGAATAATACTTTTTATTATATAGTAATTTTCATCATATTTTAAACAATAGAACAAGTTATTTTAGAGAGAACCACAAATAATGACGCTAATTATAAGTATTGTCTCAGTGAGTATCTACCAGTATCTATTACGGAAAGAGCAAGTATCGGGTATTCGCGATTGGAACCAAATATCTAGAGTACTCGATATCGATATCTTATTACCCCCATCTCTAATTTCAATACAGTTTATACTGATAAGAGGGGGGAAATCATAAAGTTGCACCGGGGGCGTGCCATTCTATTTTCGACCGTCTGTTTTCCTCCCTTTCTATCACCACTCTCTCATTCCTCCCATCTTTTTCTCTATCAAAAAAAATTCGTTCCTCCTATGTGGGACTCTCTTCAAGGGCCGCAGGTGCCCATTGTACCCATGATGCCTAGATCCGCCACTGAATGTGTGTAAGCATTTATGAAATGTAATAAAAACTGAACGACTGAAAAAAACAACAACAAAACTCAGCTGCTCTCTTTGTCTGGTCTTGTGTGGTGTGTGTGTNTGTGTGTGTGTGTGTGTGTGTGTGTGTGTGTGTGTGTGTGTGTGTGTGTGTGTGTGTGTGTGTGTGTGTGTGTGTGTGTGTGTTAGGCCCCTTTCCCTGGTAAAATAAATATTTGTGATTTCCTGTCGGCAGCTCTGCTACTTCTTTTCTACCCTTCGTCACTCTTGTCAATAGGAAGTTTCTAAGACGAGGAGAGGCAGGTGGTACGTCCCTATTCCCGTCCTCAATAATAATCGAGAGGAATTTGAAGCCCTTGCACTGTTATTACTGTAAGTGTAAAGCTAAGGAATTACCATTCTTGTTGCAGACAAACCAGAAGATGAGAACAATGCTGACTGGAGCACCACTGCTTCTGTTGCTGCTGCTAGGTTTCTGTGGCCACTCAGCTTCCAGCCAGACTGGACTTGTCAAAGCATTGCAGAGCCACAGCGGTCAGTCTTTTAACCAAAGCCTAATTGCCAGACTAACATTCAAAACAATTCAAAGCAAAAGAAAACAACAACAAAAACAGCAACAACAACAACAGCAACAACAACAACAACAACAACAACAACAACAACAATGATCAAAAAGTACTTGAACACTTTCATTTAGTCTATATCATTTAAAAATATAGCCTACAGTAAATTTGTATTGGGACACTGATGAACTTGCGAGTTTCTTTACAATATGATGCATGTAAAGCTGCCTCTGCATGATTATCATTTGTAATACCTTTGCAGCACACTTAACACGGAGACGTTTAGTACATAAACTGGGATACTGAATTCAATATTTCTGGTCCTGCTTTTTCTTTTCAAAGGGTATAGTTTATTATAGTTTATATAGTACAGTTTAAACGCATCTCTGTTAACAAGTACACTTCGGTCAGTCCCAGAGTGTACGCATCATCCGTGCCCCACTCTATATACCTTTTGCATTGCATTTTTGTGCAGCCATCCTGGAGAAGTTCCAGCCCTCGATTGCCAAGTTCTCCAAGTCACTCACTTCAACACTCAAGGAAAGGTAAGACGGATTAATAATAATAACAATGCGATTTATAAGTCTCGTATCCAGGCTAATGCCCGCTCATGCGACTTCATGCTATTATTACCCCAGCAGGCCAGATCATTCTAGAACTTTCTCAACTTTATGGGAAGAATACACTGTCGCTGCCATTTGGAGGCGCTGATCACTAGCATTCTGACAATATCTTTCACTGCCTATAGTCAGGTACCCATTTTACAGACGGGTGGACTGAGGAAAATGCGGATGAAATGCTTTCCCAAGGCTCTTACAACACCATCATGGTCGGAAATTAAACCAAATACCCTTTGATTTTGAGAATCATTCAGTCGTGCTCCTTTACGGTCATTGGATAGCGAAGAGGTCAGCAAAGAGGGATTTGAACCAAGAGACTGTGGTGGAAAATGTCCAAGTATTGGTACAGGGTCAAAGGAAGAAAAATCACCACTAGTACCGTCCCAAGACATTACTTTCATTTTCTTGGAATTCTCTCAAGTGTGCGCCTCTCGTTTTTTTACCCTCTCTAAACCAAGCACTAGGTGCGAGAGCTTGGATTTTGCCAGTCGTGTACGAATAATCGCAACTCACGTCACAAATTTTTAATTGTAAACCTACTGGATAGTCGCTTTTCCGTTTTAATGGTAACTTTTCCCATGTCCCCGATGAGTTGTGATTAAGTGACAATGACTATATCTTGTGAAGAAAATATCACTCGTAGTAGGTATGAAGATGCCAATATTTTTTTTATTTTGGCTATTGGTTCCCATGCCAAAATACTTTCCAAACATGTTGTTTAGCCCTTTCCCCAAATTTTGACACAAAGAAAAATGCTCCTAAACCAATAGATTTTGAGAACTTAGGCAGTGAAGCAGGCTACCTAATATTGTAGGCCTTTTCATTCAGTAAACAGGGTAACCTTACCCACCTAGCAACAACCACACATTTTATACTTGAGTGGCTAAACCTCACCTGTTTTTGAGTCTACAGATATATTTGCACCTATCTAAGCCTTTGAAATTCAAATCCAACAGCTTTCCCCCTTCCCATGGCCAGTTTTCTGATTTTATAGGGAGTATTTAAAATTGCATACCAAAATGCGAGGTGCTCTTGACATATTCATACCTCTATAGGTTTGTGACACCTATTAGAGAGGCAAATCACTCATTGTGTACAACCAATTAATCCGCTAATATAGAAAAACTCCCTTATTTGGGGCCCTGCCAGCCAGTGTTAGGGTGTAAATGTGTAAAATGACCTGTGATCTAAATAAAGCTTCCAATTTTAAAGTTTCAGGTACAGTTTGAGCCTTCTAGATAAAAAAAAATAAAATGTGTAGGCCTATGTATTCGCACACGGTCAAAACCAGTATTGGGGACCAAATCAGAATTCGAAAGAGGTTTGTGAAAAATTTTGGGCGTTGACCCCCCCCCTTTTTCTTCCCGTCAAAAGATCGGGCAAAAAAAGTACTTAAACCTCCATGGAAGCCCGAAAACACAGTGGTATATGTAGAATAACAAAATATTAATAGGGCCAAAAGAAGAAAAAACGATAGGTGTCAAAGACCTTAACCAGCAGCTAGTATCTGGCATGTTTCCACTTAGAAAACACAATGTTTACATCATGGCGGTCGAGGGAGGTCATCTAGGCTATCTGGACAGTCTTTAAAACTTCCTCTCCCCTTGGGGTCCTCCCCACCCTTAAGAAAAATCACCACCCCACCCTTTCTCAGCCCACCCCATATGCTCACATGGTATTGTCAAAGGAAGCTACATTTTCTTTAAATTCTTTTAGGCAGATGCACCAAACTTTTGTTTCTCCAGGGCTTCTTCCCCAATCAATAACACAATCACCCTTTAAGAAATGCCAATATGATCACTTTTAGGTTTTAAATGTGTGGTTACAAGTGGATTTCATCATTAAGTGTTGGTCAACTAAAAACTACCTGCTCATTCGAAGGTGTTAACATGGAAACAATGACCAGCCAAGAGGGGGGTCACTTTTCCCCTTCCCTCCCAATCATCCCCAGGTCACTCCCCCCTGACCATACCCTACTATTTCCCTTCCAAATAGGCTATCATGGCAAAATTTTAGGGTTGAACAGTAGGTTTATGGGAGTTTTTACTGTAGCATAGAGTATGTCATTAAGAGAATTGGCTATTTTGAGAGATATCAAACTCTAAATTGGACCATGAGAATGATCTAAGACAGATATTGCAGTAATATTGGTACCATTTTGTAGGGAAATGAATGTGCTTGGCAGCTGACAGTTGCATATTTCTCCAGGGAGCTAATAAAGGCTATCAACATCTCATCCGATGCATCTCAGTGAGTGAGACTACTGAAAATTTTGTGTCCCACTGCAAATATACCTCACCACAGAAATATCATCCTCTGCCATTAAAGAAGCAAGATAGAGGCACTTTGGCAGTAGAGAATGCATCACTAATGACTACTCAAAACATATGTAGGAAATGATTAAATGTGGGGAGGGGTTTATAACGGAATTAAGTAAAGGGAGATAAGTGATGTCTATGTAGTAAATACATATGCATGTATATAATAGTCTGTACTGTAAAGAATGAGACTGGTTGCTTGTAAATTGCGCGGAGTAGGTGCTGTGGGGGATGGGAGAGAACAGAGGTGGTTAGGGAACGAGATATCTGTACTGCGTAGCCTGACAGACAGACTACATGTGCATGCAAGGCTATCGATACGAGAATATCCAGCAGTGGTCATGCTGGTAGAATAGCCTTATCAACAGCATATTCAGTATTACTATTGCTAGAGTTTTGATGCCAGATTGAAATTGCTAAATAACGATACTCAGAAACGATTCTGCCCACCACTTAGATGAATGAGCTTCATTATTATCTTATGTCTTATTATTATCATCATCATCATCATTATTATTATTATTCTATATCATCAGCACAGAGATGGAGACCATGGTAAATGACGCAATAAGGAAGAGCCTGGCTGTGCAGATGGATCAGTTGTCGTTATCAACAAATGGAACACTGGTTTCTCCGCTTAACGGTAACACTGGTTTCTCCGCTTAATACTAATTCTTACTTAGCTTTTATAGTTGGTGTCAGTCACCACCACATAAACCCCCACCAGCTTTACAACCACTACCACTATCACTCCTATCACCAGCATCACCACTACCCTACCACCACATCACCACCACCCCTATTATCACCACCGCCCCTAACACCACCACCACCTTCATTCCTAACACAACCTTAACTACGGTAAGACTACCATCCTATTACTACCACCACTATCACTGCACCACCATTGCCACCATCACTACCATCACTATTACTACAACCACTACCACCACCATCACCACCCCTATTACTACCACCACTACCACCACCACTACCACCCCTTATTACTACCACCACTCCTATTACTACCACCACTACCACCACCACCACCACTACCACCCCTTATTACTACCACCACTCCTATTACTACCACCACCACCACCACCACTACCACCCCTTATTACTACCACCACTCCTATTACTACCACCACCACCACCACCCCTTATTACTACCACCACTCCTATTACTACCACCACCACCACCACCATCACCACCACCACCACCATCACTACCACAACTACTACTACCACCACTACCACCCTTATTACTACAACCACTACCACCACTATTACTACCACCACTACAACCACCACTACCACCACTACCACCACCACCGCTGCCACCCACAGTCCCACCATCAGACCAACCCTAACAACATCACCATCGCAATTGCCATAGTAAGCACTTTCGTGATATCACTACCATCACCACCACCACTAAAGTAGCCACCACCGCCGTCACCACCCCCCCCCCCCCCCCCCNCCCCCACTACACTTCTTTCTCTACTAGATTTATTACTCCTACTACCGCATCACCACCACCATGTGGTGCTCTCGCTAAAACCACTACTATCATCACTAGCAGCACCACCACCACCAGCATCACTAACATCTCAAACACGCCCCGCCCCCTCCCCCTCCCGTCTCTCTCACTAGATATCTGTTGTCAGTGTAATCACTGTGTGCGGTCCTGTACGGCCTGTGGTCAAACGTGTTGCTGCGAGGGGGACCAAGGATGTACTTGTCGAACCTGCTCCACCGCCCTTAAGATGGTAATGCTCTAGGATGTTGCTGCTGGTGGTGGTGATGATATTGATTGTAATGCTGATAATGATGATGCTAGTGGTGGTGGTGGTGGTGGTGATGGTGGTAATAGTTGTTTCACACAAAATAAAACGAAATAGCGTCCATCAGTGTCGTACTTTACAATTATATTTAAATTACAAAAAGAAGCACACAATAAGGAAATGTCAAATTTTCGGAATTGAAAATTCCTTCATCAGGAATAATAATAACAATAATGATAAGGAAGAAGATGACATATGAAGAGACCTAAGACTTTATAAGGGTGGTAATTTCAAAGGATTCGATAAGAGTTCACTAAAGAAAACAGAGAGAGAGAGGTGAGGAGAGTTCAGATAGAACAAGATCAAAGGCGTCACCCAGGTTTTGAGGAGGTAGGAAACAGACTGAGGTAAGAGAATGGTTAAAAGGAGCTATGGAATACAGAAATTATCGCTACAGAGTGGCAAAGATGGTTTAAAGAAGGAAAAACATAGAAAAGAAGAATGTATAGATCCATCCGTGTCCCCCGGGGAGGGAAGGGGGATAGACTCTTGAGGGGAGCGCACAGGTACCGAACTGTGATGGGGGTAATAGTGGTGGTCATAGTGAGTGTAGTGTTATGGTGATGGTAGTGGTTGTGGTGGTGGTAATAGTGATGGAATTATGATAGTGAGGATGGTAGTGATAATGTTGATGGGATTAATAGTGGTGGTGATGATGGTGATTGTTGTGGTGGTGGTGGTGGTGATGGTAATAGTAGTGGTTATGGCGATAGTAGTGGTAATGGTGATGGTAATATTGTGATGGTGGTAATAGTGGCGGTCATAAGGAAGGTGATGATAGTAGTTGTGGTGGTGATGGTGATAAAAGTAGCGGTCATAATGATGGTGGTGATAGTAGTTGTGGTGGTGATGGTTGTATTAATAATATGGTGATGGTGATGAAAATGCTTGAATATATGCTTGAAGAACGCCTTTTGACTACAAAAATTTGCTACTTAAAATCGAAATATAAAACCATATCAATTCATGTAAAATCTAAATATAAATCGCATCAGGTCTTGTGCACATGTCTTTACCTCTATTCTACTTTTTATCTTGGCTCGGTGAAACCAATACCATAATGAAAACATTATGTCTTCAGACAAGTTGTGTTCAATTCATCCATCCACTGACAGGAAGTGAATGACATCGGAACAACCATGACGTCAACACTCAAATTGTGGGCGGAGTCAACCAAGCGCGTGCTCCAGCGTGACGTCACCCAAATTGTGGCACAAACCAGTTCATTCAATGACGTTTGCTGCTCTTGTGAAACATGCCTCAAGTAAGTACATGTTATGTACACCATTATTGTTACTACAGTCGACTCCGCTTAATCGCCATTCCTCGGGATCACGGAAAAAATGGGCGATTAAGCGGAGAGGCGATTAAGCAGAGGGCGATTAAGCGGAGTCGACTGTATTAGTAACAACATCCATTCTGAACAGCGAATTCGGATACATGGCGCAGGTCTTCTTACAACAGACTGCAAATTATAGCGCGACCTTTGACCAGTGAACTCCAACCGAAGGGACGCAACTTATCTTTCATTTCAACTTATTTGAAACAATAACTGGAGGATTCAAGAAGTTTTACGAAGATTTGGATCTACCTTGCCAAGAAGAATGCCTTTCTAAAAACAAAACATAATGGCCGCTACGTAAGTAGACTTCACGAAAATGGTGGGACATCAAATTTTGTGGATGTAGGTGATTCTATAATGAAGTGCGTAGGCATTATATCAACACGTCCCTGAACATTTTAATAGTATAATAAATATACTCATACGGCCTAAATAGGGGGGGTCGTTCCAACTTCTGGGGATGGACATTTCTGCTCATAATGTGAATGTAGTAGTGAGGTATTATACAGGTAAGTGGAGTTTTATTTTTCCCCTTTTTAGTCTTTCAATCATTCACAAAATTAAGTCTAACATCTTGACTTCATCAAAAGTTAGTTTTTTCCGACTTCATCAAGTCACGAGTATGAAATGAAACTATAAAAATGTGTATTTTTATCAGGTGAAAAAAAAAAGAATTGATTTGGCGTTATTTTGACCCGAAGAGGTAGAGGATAAATCTACATGGATCAAGAGAACTTCATAAAATTTAAAAAAGTAACATCTTAAATAATATTTTAATCTGACTCAGAAAAAAATTGCTTACAATTTCAGTTAATTCATCCATAAAAATCAAAATTTTTGTGTACAGAGATGATTGTGCTCTTAATTTCCACTATAATTAAATAAAAATTCGATACGGGATCGAGCTATGACTCTTAAGGACTGGTAGCTCAGTGGCCTAACATCATAGTGTGTGTGTGTGTGTGTGTGTGTGTGTGTGTGTGTGTGTGTGTGTGTGTGTGTGTGTGTGTGTGTGTGTGTGTGTGTGTGTGTG
>JAWQUT010000108.1:1836309-1849559 GCA_033807755.1 Ellobium chinense
GGGGGGGGGGGAGAGGAGGTTTATCTAGGTACAGTGGAGCACGGATAATACGTACATCCTTCGACCGACCAAAAGTGTACTTCTTAACAAAAAGTCCATACGCGCATCCTTAGAGAAGAGAAATCGAGATAAAAAAGACTGCACTCAGTATTCGGTTTACGTACTAAGCGTGTCTGTATTGAGTGTGTTCCACTGTATTTGTATCTTCGACAAATACCTCATGTTTTCCTTATGGTCCACAGGAGAAGGAGCGGATGTGGTATCGACTCCTGCTGTTCTGAGGGTTCCGAGTGCATGTGCAAGAAATGTTCTTCTGACAATATTCTTTTGGTAAGTGTGCTTAGCAAGACAAATTTATTTTTTGAGGCTGTTGTTGATGTTGTTGTTCTTGTTGCTGGCAACACAGTCGTTGTGCGGGAAATGACTGTATACACCAAAAGCACAATTCTGCACGATGCTCCTCCATTTATGGCTAGATCTGAAACTACAAATACCACCAGAGAATAGCGTAGATGAAAAGATAAAGAACATTATGATCTTCTGGTAACAGCGGCCATTCTTGGAATGGAATTGCTATTCACGAACAGCACATTTAATTTTCTGGAACGGAACTTCCTGACAAGTGATACAGAGCTTGTTGCCACTTCCGGCCCGTGAACTCTGATTAAGGGAAACAACTTTTATGTCAGGGAATTAAAAAAAAAACAAAACAACCACAACACAACGGAGGATTATTCAGATTTCAATAAAGAGGAACCGGTAGTTAAAAAACCCCAAAAATCTCTTATTAGAAATTCAAAGGCTGCCACGCATCTTGGTATTGATAAAAAGAATGCAGATTTCAAGGATGTTCGGAAATGGTTTCGGAATGAATTTCATAGCGTTACATGAATGCGTTCCCTTAGTTATATTATCATAGGCCTAGCATGCTGAATCCAAAATACCATGAGGTGAATATGACCAAAAATGGAGCATACAGTTTTTACCCTAAAATAGCAGAATCGTTTTTTAGGGCCCTGTAAAGTTGTTATTAAGTAGATCTGAAGGTACCTGCAAAGTCGTTGATATGAACCAAAAATCCTTAGTGCACAGAAAGTAGTTGAAAAAGATTGGAAGTGTCAAGAATTCTGAATATCTTGAAACGTTTGTTAAGACCCAAATTTTGTTTCAGAGATATTTTGGTTAAATTTCCTCCTTTTTTGCAGTCTGGTGCCAGAATCTGTTTTTGTTATAGCTATAAATGTATCACTGTATGTCACTGAGCAGTAGGCCTATGTGCGCAGTTTTGATCAGTACGAATGAAGTGTCAGATATTCTCTGTATTATATTCTCAGAGCCTGTTATTAAAATGGGTGTCATAAAAATACAGTAATATGAAAGTAGGACTTCTTACTTACTCCGTGGGCAAATTGTTTTTCAATGCCATAGAGTGTTATAACATCCATTCATAACATATGCACATAGAACAGTATACATCATACATATAAAAACACAGGAATACAAATGAGACACATAATATGTCATTGCTAGTCGCCGCGGTGCAGTGCCTTGTTGTCCCCAGCACTAAACGCCGGGTGCTTATTTTCATCTTAATAAAGTAAGGATCTGGAGTTAAGTGTACATGTATTCCCAGAAGACACACAGCGTAAACCGCCCGCCCCAGAGATGAACCCACAATCCTCAGACTTCAGTGGTATTTGCAAGTTTAATATGTTTAAGAAATTTATTGGCCACACACAACCACGCTGCTCCCACTTCCGTGACCGTGTATTCTTAATCGTTTGAAGCTGATCTAGAGAGAGAGACAGACAGACAGACAGACAGACAGACAGACAGACAGACAGACAGACAGACACAGACAGGTAGACAGAGATAGAGAGAGACACAGACAGACAGATAAAGGAAAGACAGAGACAGAGAGAGAGAAAAAGAGAGAGGAAAAGAGAGAGGGAGAGAGGGAGAGAGAGAGAGATAAATACAACTAGAAGGGTGATTGGTGAGAGGATGAAATAATGTGTATGTCTGTCAATGTAGTAGGCGCTTCGAGCCTATCAAGTATCATTGGAATGGGCGTTATATAATTTATGTAATGCTTTATAATATTAATAATAATAATAATAATAAGATTATTATTATTATGATTATTATTATCTATTCCGTGCATGACTATAATTTACCACCTGTCTCAACAGATGGCTAGTAGCGTCAACAACCCCATGAGTCTGACAGCCGAGGCAGCCACTGCAGTGGGCGAGATCGATTCTCTTGTCGACAGCCTGCTTGTTCTGCTCACTTACCCGTGATGTCATTGTCTGAAACCGTCCTCGCCCAGTGACGGTAGCTGGCGAAATATCAATATCCGACAGTTAACCCTTATCCAACCCGAAGACTTAGAAACACCTACAGATGAGAAAAACAATGTAATTTCTTATGGCAAAAACGGATGAATAAATTGTGGAAAAGAAAAAAAAATCATTGGATTAGATCATTGGAGTGACTCGCTTGCGTGTAGATTGAAGTCTACGATTAGAAAACAAATAGTTTCCTTTTCTTTTACAAAAAAAATAATTTCTTCAAGGAAAAGGCACTTTTAGATCTTTGAGATCAATGTTAGTGGATTTTAATCTCACCAGGAGATTAATTTTTGACCTGTTAAAGTAAGTTCATAAGTCGCAAGAACATACTGTCTTGATGTTTTATTGACTCATTTCCTAGCAAAGCATGGCTTTAATTTTTTCTATCGTCCCATCAAGCAAAACAGACAGTATCTCATATTAAGTTTTGTTGCCTTAAACGTTATTAGCCTTTAAAAAGCAGGCCCCTATGCGTTTATATATATGAACACACCTTTGCTGATTTACCCTATATATTATAAATATATTGTTACCAGTTATGACTAAGTATTTATTCCAGAGTAGTAACAGTACATATATATCTAAATTTTGTCTGTTTAAGCATGTTCTCGCTAATGTAACTTTCTATTGTTTCTTATCACTTTACTAAACATTATCGATATGCATTCCAGTGTGAAGCTATAACAATACAGTAGCGTGAGCTAAAGCAATTAAAGATGATATCTAATCTTCCTTACTGTTGTTCAGATTTCATTGTCTTATGACAACGTTCTATAATACTCTGCTCTATCTCTTCACATACGGCATTTTATTTCCACTCATCTCAATCATCCCACAGGGTACTCTATACTGTTACGGATCTTAGCAGACTCTTCTCTCCCAATCACGTTGAGTACTGTATTGCTACATGTATGATGGAGTTAACCCCTCTTTTCAGTCCACCACATATAATACTTTATACTGTTATGGACCTTAGCCGACGCTTCTGAATCAACTACATAAAGTACTTTATACCACACCTGTTATGGACTTTGCCCATTGGAATTTGCCCTTTTATTCTCGCTCCATCGCAAAGAGTACACTATTGAAGAGTGGTAGGACCTAAGCGTAGGACCTTAGCATAGGACCTAAGCATAGGACCTAAGCATAGGACCTCTCTTTCCATGCATCACACAGTGTTCTGTTTACTGTAATGGACCTTAGTCCACCTTTTTTCACTTATCACATGAAGTACTTTTTATAAACATCATAGTTTACGTTTCTTACTCCATCACATAGAGTACTTCATATTATGGACCTTAGCCCACACTTCTCATCACATTACATAGAGTATTTTGTACTGTTATGGACCTTAGCCCACACTTTTTACTTTATAACACAAGTACTTTACTCTGTTATGGACCTTGATCCATTCTTTCCACGTAGCCAACAAGAGTACTTTATACTGTATTATGACTTAGCCCACTCTTTTCACTCTATCGCGTATTATAACGTTACGAACCTTTGCACACATTGGGACTCAAAGGACTTGTTTTTGTTGTTCATGTTGGTGCTGAATGTTTGCGCAATCTGATCGGTACTTTTGGAAGGCAAGCTCTGCCTACAAATGACCAAGGACGCTGCTTTGACTCAGTGATTTGTTTTAATATTTCAAAATCTAGGCGTTTTGATATCAATTTTTTCCTTCGCAGTAGGCAGGGAGGGTAAACTAGTGAACTGCAAAGTTTTCTGCACCATTATTTTTTTTTCACGGGTGAAATAAACACACACACACACACACACACACACACACACACACACACACACACGCACACACTTGGATAAGTTTCAAATGAACGAATTGGGAATATTATAGTTCAAAATCGTTGTAAGCAAGGTCTCGTTGATGCTAAGCCCGTTGTAAATGATGTCCATTGTCGATATTTTTCCCGCTCCTTGTATAAATTTTAAAGGAAGACTGCACCATATTAAATCATACGATACCCTATTAATCCAATAAAACAGTCTTTCAAGTGTCTGTCATCTTGATGTAACGCCTCAGATGGTCCCAGGCAACCCACAGGGTTACATTATCCAATGTTACAACCATTGCGCGCGTGGCGGCCATAAGCTTACGTCAAATACGTTCTTGCCACAATCCCATGGTCATGCTGTCTAGCCAGTGCTCTGCGGACGGGTGATAGCATATTGGTATGAATGTTTTAATTCCTCTGTGAACAGTGGATAGGCCAAACAAAATCAGCTGAGGCAATAAAATTGCAGAATACTTTTTCTGGCTTACATTATCAAACTTTACGTTTGAATTTGGAATACCAGAACCTTAATTAAAAGCTGAATAATACATTGTCAGGTAGAGGTGTCTGTAGCTGCAGGAACATAAGTGACGTCAGCGTTTTTGCCACAGGCTTCTGCTGATCGGGGAAGGGGAATACTTCTGGACGCAAGGGCCAAACCCGGTAACTCCAACTCTCCTTATTGCGTCATATTACATACGCGCACGGTAACAATAAATAACAATAACAATATGTTTATTGAGCTCAGACAAACTATCTGTTGTAAATGAGCAAAATAACAATATTTTCAACAAGCAATTCACATTCTGCCCTTCCTCCTCTTTCTCTCTCTCTCTCTCTCTCTCTCTCTCTCTCTCTCTCTCTCTCTCTTTCTTTCTTTCTCTCGCTTTCTTTCTTTCTCTCTCTCTCAACTTCACACTCACATTAATGAACTTTGAGATTTACACTTTTTACACATTAGATTTAAATTTATACAGTGTTGCTGTATGCTGACGGCACGAGGGCACCGCTAACGAGAATACAGCGGCATAATAAGACATGCTGGCATCTTATGCCAAATGAAAAAATCTATCTCACTATTATTCTTTAACACTATTTAAAATAATCCTTATAAATTTACTCAGCTGATATATCGTGTCCATGGAGGAGCGCTGAAATTTCTTTGAAGTTATTTCGAGTCATACTAGAAGTAAAATCGAGCTGCTATCGATACCGAAAAAGAATTTGCGGACTACATGCAAAAGAACTACATCCAAGATTCGTCATTGTTCACTCCAATTATGTGGACAAATCAATATCCTGAGGGCCGGTACACCAACAATTGCGAAAGTTTTCACAGGCACTTCAACAACCACTTTAACAAAAGCCATCCTAACATTTTTGAATTCCTTGAAAAAAGTTGGCATGGAACAGGAGAAGACAAGGCTGAGAATGAAAGGTGCCCAAGATACTCCCAAACCACGAAAGACGACGAGAGACAGAGAAAAAAAAGAGACATGATGTTATTTTGAGGTACAGAGAAAACGAGATCTCTCAGGCACAGTTTTTGCGACAAGCTGCCTTCCAAACGCTGCCCACCACTGTACATATGTAAAAAGTCCAATGTACACAGATTTAACGTCTTCATCTACAATTATAAACATTTTAATACGGCCACTGACAGTCCCAGGCCTGTAAAAATAAAGTTTCTCAGTATACCGAGTCACTTTGCAGAGTATAATTTTATTCTTTCAGTATCGATATTAAACTGACGACTTATATTCAGTACTTGTGTATTATTAAAGCGGCGATACAGCGCTCCTCCGTGGGACATCCATATTTTCCTTCCGTTTATTTTCGGGCCAGTGCAATACTTAAGACGCAGTAAACAGAGTAAGTGTGTATATGTGTGTGTGTGTGTGTGTGAGTGTGTGTGTGTGTGTGTGTGTGTGTGTGTGTGTGTGTGTGTGTGTGTGTGTGTGACTAGGAGCGGAAAACCCTGGATAAAGCTGTAAGACAAGGTCACAATGTGTAAGATATTTTAACGCGTTTTTTTGGGAGTTGTCGACCATTGGGCCATGGAGGTAATTGGCGCCTGTTATTTTCTATTCTTTCGACTTTATAAATAAAATGTGTTATTCCACAAATTCTACTCTGATTTCGGAGTTCTCTTCCTATGGAGGTTAAAGAACATGTGTCGCCCGACCTTCTGACTGATATCAATCTTTTGCTTCTGTTATAGTTACAGGCACTTACAGTGTCCCCTCACAAAAAACCCTACCTGTCGCCGTCCAGTCCATCCACAGAGTGCTCCATTAGTGGGAGGTCTGGGACGCAAGGGAAAGGCGATGCATCCCATTGCACTAGTGCACCATTGAGTAACGCCTCTCGGTTCACATTTAAGGTAGTAGGAAGGAAGGGGGTATGTGGGAGGGAGAGAATGTTTCCATGCAGTATAATCTATAAATTAATAAACGACAACATTCTTTCTAGCCAATCTTGAAACATTGAAAACGAATTTTAGTAAATGTATTATAATGTACTGGAGATTTTATCTTAACCTATAGCTGTCGGAGATAGTAGACAACACGTAGATGAGTGTGCATTCAATTTCAAAATACATGAATTTATAACAATTCAGGGTTTCCTCATGTGTCACATAGAGATAAGTGTACACTGTCTATAACGATCCTAGAAAACGCGCGATATCAGTGGTGTAGTGGTTTCAGTTTTAAATTGAATTAAATTCTTATAGTGTATTTCTATAATGGCGACACTTTTTCAAACTGTGTTCGAAAAGAGAGGAAGGAATGATTTTACTTGTTCACATAAAGCTTAAAGATAAGAAATCACAGAAGTAGAATGAACGTTCAGGAAAGATTGAAAACTGAAGACTCCATGTTCTTAAAGTTGGCCACAATATCTAAACTTCTGGTGTAGCAACATGGGGACAATATTTACAATAACAAAGACAGGACAACATAAAAATCAACAAAAACAAAACCAGGAATAACAAGAAGTTAAATAACAATTACAACAAGCAGTGTAGAATAGCAACGGAGGCAGTAGCAACAATAACAAAAGGAAAAGCAGAAACAAAAAAAGCAAGAACAATATAATAAGTGAAAGTGAATAACAACAGATGCGGCAACAAAAGGAATAGCAACAATAACACGTGGAAGAGAATAATATCAGCAACACCGATCACAGTCATGCCACAGAGGAACAAAAAGGGATCAATATATTTGTAAATCATAACACCGAAAACACATTTTTGCTATAGGA
Source organism: Ellobium chinense (assembly GCA_033807755.1). Lineage (NCBI taxonomy): Eukaryota > Metazoa > Mollusca > Gastropoda > Ellobiida > Ellobiidae > Ellobium > Ellobium chinense. The sequence goes on from JAWQUT010000108.1 coordinate 1,843,721, forward strand.
CATGATTGTTTCATAGTTAAAATTTGTAATCAAGAATATAGATGGGCAGGTAGTCAGTAGAACGTTTCATGGCATGAAGAAATTCACACACATAATGCACCTGTATGGTACATCTCTATTAATTGTGAATTTATAAAGCTACAGTATAATAATCTTTCAGTTATATTCATAGGTGATAAAGAAGGACTTAGAAAGAACGATTTCGAACGGTATGTTTTGCATGTAAAGGAAAACAAAAGTTTAATATGTGGCCAAGAAGGACATGACACTGTAACCGGACAAGGAAACGTTGGGATCTTGACATGAACAGAAGGCGACAATAACTGACAGTGAATTTGTAAAACAGCAATGACTCAATAACTTAATACGCACGAAGACTGGGAAAGAAGTACGACCATATCTTTACCATTAGAATTAGAGATCAATCTCTCTCTCTCTCTCTCTCTCTCTCTCTCTCTCTCTCTCTATCCCCCTCTTTTTTTTCTCGCTCTCTCCCTCTCTCTCTGTCTTTCAAGCAAGACTGTCCCACACACGGATCAGACAACGATTTTCTATAAATCTACACACGTATTCAAGGTAGAAAACAACATGATGCATTTTATGCAACACATAAAATAGAACGAGTGTGAAAAGGTAATTTTTTAGGCACAACCCATAGATAATAATAATAATAATAATAATAATAATAATAATAATAATACTTTATTCTGAAAACTACCCTTTTAAGTGGGGGTTTCACTGGTCGGGGGTTACCAGCGAAACGTCCAATATACAATACAATATAATTCTTTAAAGTGTCTATTTAATATAGAGAAATACAATCCATAAGCTTACATTCATTTCAGTTAAAAGCGTTCTTCTTTATAAGGTCTCCACCTCCCACAGCCGTTTTTATTCTACAACAGTTATGTATGAATTTTTTTGTTAGGCTGTCCAGTTGACGCATACAATCATTAAAACAAGGCTCTGAGTCTAATAACAGGGTGGTTTTAATAAAACTGGACAGCTGTAAAATTCGTTAAACACACACTCACATCCATATAATATGCATAAAATCTGTAGTTCTTAATAGAAATTTCTTCTTTTGTCCTCATACTTCTTATATTCGAAAAGCATATTAATTAATAATTATGTACCATATCTTCTTTCATACCCCAGTTCACATGTTGAATTGTTATGACTTAATTGCCTTCCTGTACTGCAAATTTTGTACCATTAGCCACACACGGCTCTATCCTAGCCCCGCCGGCGACAAAGGACAACCCTTGTTTTAAATTGTCTTCCTGCATACGCAGATGTTCAAATTGAGTGCAAAGGCTGGGATAACTACAATGGCAAGATTAATAGGAAAGGCACAAACAGGAAAGACACACTTTACTCAAGGGTGACACACTAATCCTGAGAAAGTTAATATTCTCTTAAATGCTGCTTCCTCAGAATACAAGAGGAAAATGGTTCAGCGACACGAGATGGACCGTATAGCTGTTATAAAATATTACAATTCAGAACATGCATGTATTCGTGTTACGTATATTCTTACTTCTCAAACCATAAGTTACGATAAAAGAAAAAGGTCTCCACCTCGCACAGCCGTTTAAAATCTTATTCTACAACAGTTATGTATGATTTTTTTTGTTAGGCTGTCGAGGTGACTCATAAAATTATTAATACAAGGCTCTGAGTCTAATAACAGGATGATTTTAATAAAACTGGACAACTGTAAAATTCGTTAAATACACTCTCACATCCATATAATGTGCATAAAAACTGTTGATATAAATTTCTTCTTTTGTCCTCATAGTCCTTACATTCAAAAAGCATATTACAATATCTTCTTTTAAAAGGAGTGTAGAAGAGCAAGTAGGTAGAAAGCTTTACAGAATCACGGCACAATACAAAGGACGTTTCGGCAAATTTGCCTTCTTCAGCAGACACAAAAACAAGTATAACAGTCTAACACTCTACTTGTTTTTGTGTCTGCTGAAGAAGGCAAATTTGCCGAAACGTTCTTTGTATTGTGCCGTGATTCTGTAAAGCTTTCTACCTACTTGCTCATCTACACTCCTGTTTTTAGCTTTACGGCAATTTCTTTACTTTTGTACTTCTTTTAAAAGACAGTGTACCCCAATCACAACTCTGGCATTCATCGTTTTCTCTCATATTCAGTCTTTCAGAATCAGCATTTAGACCTAAAATCCCTGTGCGTGCATTAAATTTAATTTGACATAAAACAAAGCCATATGGGTCTATTAAGTATGATTTTATTTTAAAATTCTTGCATTGAATAAAATAGTCATGGAAGTTACAGCTGCCTCTCATAAAATCTCTCTTCCTGTCCTTAATCACATTAAAAAAGGGTTTATAAACATCTTTCCCTCCTTCCACAGTATATAACCAATCTAGTGCCGCCTCTGTGACTCATTTAGTCTAATGTATTTTTGACATTATTACAAAATTTTCAACGACAGACGTGGATGGGGATGCTTCAAAGTTTATTGAACAACCCCTTCGTCAGCGTGAAATTACTCACATTGAATACTCTGTCAAAGTACTTGATTCCAACTTTAGATATTGTTTCCGTGATATCCTCTCACCCAAGTTCTTCAAGAATAGCTTTTCTAGAAACATTCAATTTACGTCTTAGGATACTTTTTGCGCAGTGATATTGGATGGACTGTAAGGTTTTGAGTCCGCGCTCGCTACTGTTTCCCCAAAAAGCGAGACATGGAAGATTGTAGGGCGAATAACTTGATGCCAAATGGAGTTTCCGAAATAGATTCTATTAATATTTTCATTTTTTGATAAAATACATTTTATAGCTGCTTTTTTTTTCTATTACAGAGCGGTTTCAAATACTTTTCAATGTGGTAGGTGAATCTCAAATCCCTTTGGTTATATACGCCCAAATATTTGTATTCTTCACATTCTTCAATCGATAAATCATCAAGTGACCAAATTTTTGAAGAGGTACATTTTTGCCCTATTGTCAATACATTTGACTTTATTTCATTTAAAGTTATTCCCCATTTCTTAGCGAATCTTGCAGTAACATCAATCATCATTTGTAACTTCGTTTCTGTATCAGCTATTAGGGCAATGTCATTTGCGAATAATAGGGCATTTATAAGGTTGAATTGTTATGATTTAATTGCCTTCCTGTACTGCAAATTTTGTACCATTAGCCACACATGGCTCTATCCTGGCCCCGTCGGTGACAAAAAAACACCTTTGTTTTAAATTGTCTTCCTGCATACTCAGATGTTCAAATTGAGTGGAAAGGCTGGAATAACTACAATGGCAAGATTAATAGGAAAGGCACAAACAGGAAAGGCACACTTTACTCAAGAGTGACACACTAATCCACAGAAAATAATATTCTCTTAAATGCTGCTTCCTCAGAATACAAGAGGATGATGGTTCAGCGACACGAGATGGACAGTATAGTTGTTATTACAATTCAGAACTTGCATGTATTCGTGTTACGTATATTCTTACCTCTCAAACCATAAGTTACGATAAAAATACTAGGTGATCTGGATGACTAAAGAGAGGGGGGCAGTCCTTGACTCAGTGCCGCTAAATCACATCAGTGAGTTTTCCCAGGCACTTTTGTCTTCCACTGAGTGTCATGTCAAGGTATTATACTGTTCCTCAATATAAGAAACTTTAAAAAAAAAACTGAATCGGTGTCGACTTTGTTGACCTTGATCGATTTAAAATCAAGCCAGTTAACAGTGACACCTTTATCAGAAAATCGCACGCGAAGAATGCCATTTGCTTGTACAAGACTCTTCCAGTCGGTCAAATCTTTGGTTTCTATTAATGTGACCTCGTATGGTCTTATTTTGCACTCTGACTTCATGATCAGGAACAGTTCTGTGTCTTTTCAGTGCCTTTTCAATTACACTGTGAATTTCATCGTCTTCGTTTTGGCCATACCCCTTCTGAAATAAATGCAGACTGACCGACTTTACACTTAATGCAGTCCCAAGAAATGCTTTGAACATGGTCGGCAGAACTGATATATTTTTTTTTTTGTTCTGACCAAAACTTCCGTCCGAAAAAAGTTCAGCTTCAGTGACACCTTTTTTGTCAACGTCCATTAGGAACTTGTGAAGGCATGAGGCAATTTCATTTGCCCCGCGTTTTGCTATGCCTTCATGCTAAATATATGAATGCCCATGGCTTTCAGTCAAGTTATATATTATTATCGTGAAATTGTAATTTGACAAACTTCTCTTCTAGAATTGTTCACCACGGCTGGCGACAGGTAGGTAAATGCTTTTCTGGAGATCAAAAACAGCAACAATCACGTTGCCTGAATATTGCGATTTTTGCTTCAGCATGTTTTTAGCATTTCGAACTCTGCTGATTTCCTCACAATGAAGGAAAAACTATTCTTCAAGGTCTCTATCAGGTATCTTGGTCTTTCTGCAAACGTCGCGCAAGCCACACATGTCTTTCGTTGGTTTATGCGCCTTCAGTTTCAGTTCATGGAACATGTTCCGGCAGAATTCATAACTGACTCCATTCTCTTGTCCATTCTCTTCCTGGAACATCTGGTGTATCTGTTCCACTCTGATGTCAGGAAGTACTTTCGCCTGGGTAAACTTCCCTTGTGGAGACTACCACATTTTCAACATTAGCTCCAGTCTGGAACTCTGCGTGCCGCTCATCTTCTTCAGGTCTTTCGTACTGACGATGTTTATGGAAGCACCCATGTCCCAATTAAAAATAACGTCAAAGTGCTTCATCTTTATTGTTGATTGATTCAAAATTGATTCAATCAGCTCAGCTGATATCAATTTGATGACTGAGAATAAGGAACAATAAACGGATGTGTCCTAAATACTTTTCAGTAGATGGGGCTGGGGATGCGAACTGATCTGTCAATGGCTCGTTATCAGCCATAGCATCAAAGAATTTCGCCGCCTGTCTATCGCATAAACGAAATAGAATATTTTATTTAACTGTTATCTCTTCGGTTTACAATGCCAGCGCAAGAAGGTGACATCGCTCCTACCGCCGTCAGACCGACCGTGGAAACAATTTACATCTACCCTTCAAGTCATTTAGCACCTACACTAACTTGAAATCATGAGCCGACCCAAGAAGCCAGAAACAAACGTAGCTCAGCTGTGGCATTTTGAACCTAAATGCGAAAGTCAAGAACCCAGCAGCGAGATTTATGAGTGACAGGTGGCGATTCATCGCTTGTGGATTGCACAGTGGCTCTGGCCTCCGATGTCCAGCCCTGCCACTAACTGGCGAATCACGATGGGTCAGTTTGTGGCGGTTTGTTCTAAGGACTGTGAGGATGCGTTCCATCCGCAAAGTGATCTCCATTGCATAAAACTGAAACTATGGCGATTTCGTCTGTCATGTTTTGACACATAAAACTATGGCATGAAAGGGACACACAAATACCAATAACTCAGAATGTGAAAATTTGTCGATGCATCACTTTGTCGTGGCAACGACGGATTGCCCGCCTTTGTGTCACTTGTATTAAACGACAATCAGAGTCAACTCAAACAGACTACGATATCTGAACGTTTGTCAACTTCCTGATTCCTGTGTAAGTGATATCAGAGAGGAGGGTTAGGTTGAAAGATAAAGTCCGTTGAACGCAAGGAAAAGTTTGATGTGACTTTTTGTCCGTGTGACTTTTTGTCCATGTGACTTTTTGTCCTTGTGGCTTTTTGTCCTAGGATGAAAAGTCATGCGACTTTTTGTCCGTGTGACGTTTTGTCCGGGATTCCACACACACACACACACACACACACACACACACACACACACACACACACACACACACACACACACACACACACACACA
>JAWQUT010000108.1:1855900-1922602 GCA_033807755.1 Ellobium chinense
CTCTTGTCAATAGGAAGTTTCTAAGACGAGGAGAGGCAGGTGGTACGTCCCTATTCCCGTCCTCAATAATAATCGAGAGGAATTTGAAGCCCTTGCACTGTCATTACTGTAAGTGTAAAGATAAGGAATTACCATTCTTGTTGCAGACAAACAAGAAGATGAGAACAATGCTGACTGGAGCACCATTGCTTCTGTTGCTGCTGCTAGGTTTCTGTGGCTACTCAGCTTCCAGCCAGACTGGACTGGTCAAAGCTTTACAGAGCCACAGCGGTCAGTCTTATAACCATAGCCTAATTGCTAGACTAACATTCAAAACAATTCAAAGCAAAAGAAAGCAACAACCACCACATCATTATCAACAACAACAACAACAACAACAACAACAACAACAACAACAACAACAACACAACAACAACAACAACAACAACAACAACAACAACAATAACAACAATAACATTGATCAAAAAGTACTTGAACACTTTCATTTATATCATTTGAAAATATAGCCTACACTGATTTATAAACCTGCTAGTTTCTTTACAATTTGATGCATGTAAATCTGCCACTGCATGATTATCATTTGTAATACCTTTGCAGCACACTTAACACGGACACGTTTAGTACACGAACAGGGATACTGAATTCAATATTTGTGATCCTGATTTTTCTTTTCAAAGGGTATAGTTTATAGTTTATAATTTAGTATAGTTTATACGCATCTCTGTTAATAAGTACACTTCGGTTAGTCCCAGAGTGTACGCATCATCCGTGCTCCACTCTATATTTTTGCATTGCATTTTTGTGCAGCCATCCTGGAGAAGTTCCAGCCCTCGATTGCCAAGTTCTCCAAGTCACTCACTTCAACACTCAAGGAAAGGTAAGACGGATTAATAATAATAACAATGCGATATATAAGTCTCATATCCAGGCTAATGCCCGCTCATGCGACTTCACACTATCATTATCCCAGCAGGCCAGATCATTCTAGGACTTTCTCAACTTTATGGGAAGAATACAGTGTCGCTGCCATTCGGAGGCGCTGATCACTAGCATTCTGACAATATCTTTCACTGCCTATAGTCAGGTACCCATTTTACAGACGGATGGACTGAGGAAAATGCGGATGAAATGCTTTCCCAAGCCTCTTACAACACCACCATGGTCGGAAATAAAACCAAATACCCTTAGATCTTGAGAATTATTCAGTCACGCTCCTTTACGGTCATTGGATAGCGAAAAGGTCAGCAAAGAAGGACTAGAACCAAGAGAGTGGTGGAAAATGTCCAAGTATTGGTATAGGTTCAAAGGAAGAAAAATCTCCACTGGTACTGTCCCAAGATATTACTTTCATTTTCATGGAATTCTCTCATGTTTGCGCTCTCTTTTCTTACCCTCTCTAAGCCAAGTACTAGATGCGAGAGTCCTTGGATTTTGCCAGTCGTGTACGAATAATCGCAACTCACATCACAAATTGCTACGTTTCTATGTAAAATTACTGGATAGTCGCTTTTCCGTTTTAATGGTAACTTTTCCCATGTCCCCGATGAGTTGTGATTAAGTGACAATGACTATATCTTGTGAAGAAAATATTATTCGTTTTAGGTATGAAGATGCCAAGGGTTTTTTTTTTTCATTTTGGCTATAAAAGTTTTACACCTCTCATTGACTTATCCAGGGGTCCCATGCCAAAATACTTTTCAAACATGTTGTTTAGCTCTTCCCCCATATTTTGACACAAAGGAAAATGCCCCTAAACTTAGACAGTGAAGCAGGCTACCTAATATTGTAGGCCTTTTCACTCTGTAAACAGGGTAACCTTACCCACCTAGCAACAACCACACATTTGATACTTGAGTGGCTCACCTATTTTGAATCCATAGATATATTTGCACTTATCTAAGCCTTTGAAATTCAAATCCAACCGCTTTCCCCTCTTCCCATGGCCAGTTTTCTGATTTTATAGGGACTATTTAAAGATGCATTCAAAATGCGAGGTGCTATTGACATATTCATACCTCTATAGGTTTGTGACACCTATTAGAGAGGCAAATCACTCATTGTGTACAACCAATTAATTCGCTATTATATAAAATCCCCCTTTTTGGGGGCCGTGCCAGCAGTATTAGGGTGTAGAAATATGTAAAATGACCTGTGATCTAAACAAATCATCCAATTTTAAAGTTTCAGGTACAATTTGAGCCTTCTAGATTAAAAAATAAAATGTGTATACCTATGTATTCGCACGCTGTCAAAACCAGCCAAATGAAAAACTGGGGACCAAATCAGAATTCGAGGTGACCTTTGACCTTTTTCGAAAGCGATTTGTGAAAAAGTTTGGGCGTTGACGCCCCTATTTCTTCCCGTTAAAAGCTCGGGCAAAAGAAGTACTTTTAAACCTCCATGGAAGACATTTTCCAAATCACTGTGGTGTATGTAGAATAACACAAAATGTTAATAAGGCCAAAAGAAGAAAAACCTCAGGTGTCAAAGCTAGTACCTGGCATGTTTCCACTTAGAAACATCAGTGCGGTCGAGGAAGGTCATCTAGGCTATCTGGACAGTCTTTAAAACTTCCTCTCCCTCTGAAATTGCTAAATAACGATACTCAGAAACGATTCTGCCCATCACTTACATGAATGAGCTTCATTATTATCTTATTATTATCATCATCAGCATTATCATTATTCTATCAGAGATGGAGACCATGGTAAATGACGCAATAAGGAAGAGCCTGGCTGTGCAGATGGATCAGTTGTCGTTATCAACAAATGGAACACTGGTTTCTCCGCTTAACGGTAACACTGGTTTCTCCGCTTAATACTAATTCTTACTTAGCTTTTACAGTTGGTGTCAGTCACCACCACATTTACCCCCATCAGCTTTACAACCACTACCACTATCACTCCTATCACCAGCATCACCACTACCCTACCACCACATCACCACCACCCTTATTATCACCATCGCCCCTAACACCACCACCACCTTCATTCCTAACACAACCTTCCCTACGGTAAGACTACCATCCCTATTACTACCATCACTATCACCCCACCACCACTACCTACCATCATTACTATCACCACTATTACTACAACCACTATCACCACCATCACCACCCCTATTTCTACCACCACTACCACCACCACTTCCACCCCTTATTACTACCTACTACCACCACCACCACCATCATTACCACCACTACTACTACCACCACTATCACTACCACTACCACCCCTCATTACTACAACCACTGCCACCACTACCACCACTGCCACCCACAGTCCCACCATCAGACCAACCTTAACAACATCACCATCGCAATTGCCATAGTAAGCACTTTCGTGATATCACTACCATCACCACCACCACTAAAGTAGCCACCACCGCCATTACCACCCTCACTACACTCCTTTCTCTACTAGATTTATTACTCCTACTATCGCATCACCACCATCAGTGGTACTCTCACTAAAACCACTACTCTCACCACTAGCAGCACCACCACCATCAGTATCACTAACACCTCAAACACGCCCCGCTTCCCATCCCGTCTCTCTCACTAGATATCTGTTGTGTGTGTAATCACTGTGTGCTGACCTGTAAGGCCTGTGGTGTAACGTGTTGCTGCCAAGGGGACCAAGGATGTATTTGTCGAACCTGCTCCACCGCCCTTAAGATGGTAATGCTCTAAGATGTTGATGGTGGTGGTGGTGATGATAGTGATGGTAATTATGATAGTGAGGGTGGTAGTGATGATGTTGATGGTAGTAATGGTGGTGATGATGGCGATTGTTGTGGTGGTAGTGGTGATAATGGTAATAGTGGTGATTATGGCGATAGTAGTGGTAGTGGTGATAGTAATGTTGTGATGATGGTGATCATAAGGAAGGTGATGATAGTAGTTGTGGTGGTGATAATAGTAGTGGTCATGATGATGGTGATGATAGTAGTTGTGGTAGTGATGATGGTAACAGGGATGGTCAGAAGGAAGGTGATGATAGTAGTTGTGGTGGTGATGGTGATAATAGTAGTTATGGTGATGATGGTGGTGCTAACAGAGATGGTCTTATGATGATGATAAAAGTAGTTGTGGTGGTGATGGTGGTAATAATGATGGTCATGATGATGGTGATGATAGTATTGTGGTGGTGATGATGGTGCTAACAGGGGTGGTCATTATGATGGTGATAATAGTAGTTGTGGTGGTGATGGTTGTAATAATAATATGGTAATGGTGATGATATGCTTGAATATGCTTCTGACTACAAAAATTTGCTACATAAAATCGAAATATAAAACCATATCAATTCATGTAAAATCTAAATATAAATCGCATCAAGTCTGGTGCACAAGTCTTTACCTCTATTCTACTTTTTATCTTGGCTCGGTGAAACCAATACCATAGTGAAAACATTATGTCTTCAGACAAGTTGTGTTCAATTCATCCATCCACTGACAGGAAGTGAATGACATCGGAACAACCATGACGTCAACACTCAAATTGTGGGCGGAGTCAACCAAGCGCGTGCTCCAGCGTGACATCACCCAAATTGTGGCACAAACCAGTTCATTCAATGACGTTTGCTGCTCTTGTGAAACATGCCTCAAGTAAGTACATGTTATGTACACCATTATTGTTACTATTAGTAATAACATCCATTCTTCGAATGGGAGTGGTATGCCTGAACAGCGAATTCGGATACATGGCGCAGATCTTCTTACAACAGACAGCAAAGTATAGCGCGACCTTTGACCAGTGAACTCCGACCGAAGGGACGCAACTTATCTTTCATTTCAACTTATTTGAAACAATAACTGGAGGATTCAAGAAGCTTTACGAAGATTTGGATCTACCTTTGTAAGAAGAATGCCTTTCTAAAAATAAAACACAATGGCCACTACGTAAGTAGACTTCACGAAAATGGTGGGATATCAAATTTTGTGGATGTAGGTGGTTCTATAATGACGTGCGTAGGCATTACATCAACGCGTCCCTTAGCTTTTTAATAGTATAATAAATATACTCATACGGCCTAAATAGGGGGGAGTCGTTCCCACTTCTGGGGATGGACATTTCTGCTCATAATGTAAATGTAGTAGGAAGGTATCATACAGGTAAGTGGAGTTGTTGTTTTTTTTTCCTTTTTAGTCTTTGAATCATTCACAAACTTGAGTCTGACATCTTGACTTCATCAAAAGTTAGTTTTTCCGACTTCATCGAGTCACAAGTATGAAATGAAACTATAATGTGTGTATTTTTATCAGATGAAACAAAAAAAAGGAAAAAGAATTGATCTGGCGTTATTCTGACCCGAAGAGGTAGAGGGTAAATCTACATGGATTAAGAGAACTTCTTAAAATTAAAAAACAATTTAACATCTTAAAAAATATTTTAATCTGCCTCAGAAACAAATCTCACATTTGCCTACAATTTCAGTTAATTCATCCATAAAAATCAACATTTTTGTGTACAGAGATGATTTTACTCTTAATTTCCACTAAAATTCGATACGGGATCGCGCTATGACTATTAAGGACTGGTAGCTTAGTGGCCTAACATCATAGTGTGTGTGTGTGTGTGTGTGTGTGTGTGTGTGTGTGTGTGTGTTTTAGTTACTATGTAAGTAAGCAAGTAAGTGTGTGTGGCCGGGGGAAGGGGGGAGGGGAGAGGAGGTTTATCTAGGTACGGTGGAGCACGGATAATGCGTACAGCCTTCGACCGACCAAAAGTGTACTTCTTAACAAAAAGTACGTGTTTAACCATTCACGCATCCTTAGAGAAGAGAAATCGAGATAAAAAAAGACTGCACTCAGTATCCGGTTTACGTACTAAGCGTGTCCGTATTGAGTGTGCTCCACTGTATTTGTATCTTCGACAAATACCTCATGTTTTCCTTATGGTCCACAGGAGAATGAGCGGATGTGGTATCGACTCCTGCTGTTCTGAGGGTTCCGAGTGCATGTGCAAGAAATGTTCTTCTGACAATATTCTTTTGGTAAGTGTGCTTAGCAAGACAAATTTATTTTTTTGGGCTGTTGTTGATGTTGTTGTTGTTGCAGGCAACCCAGCCGTGGTACGGGAAATGACTGTATACACCAAAAGCACAATTCTGCACGATGCACCTCTATTTACAGCCAATCAGTGGCTAGATCTGAAACTACAAATACCACGAGAGACTATCATAGATGAAAAGATACAGAACAGTATGCTCTTTTGGTAACAACGGCCATTCTTTGAATGGAATTGCTATTCACGAACAGCACATTAAATTTCTGAAACGGAACTTCCTGACACACGATTCAAAGCGTGTTGCCACTTCCGGCCCATAAATTCTGATTAAGGGAAACAACTTTTATGTCAGGGAATTAAAAAAAAAAAACCACACACAATGGGCGATTATTCAGACTTCAATAAAGAGGAACCGGTAGTTATAAAAAACCCAAAAATCTCTCTATTAGAAATTCAAAGGCTATTCTTCTACAGAGAGAGAGAGAGAGAGAGAGAGAGAGAGAGAGAGAGAGAGAGAGATGTAATGTAATGCATTATTATAATAATTATTATTATTATCTATTCCGTGCATGACTACAATTTACCCACTGTCTCAACAGATGGCTGGTAGCATCAACAACCCCATGAGTCTGACAGCCGAGGCAGCCACTGCAGTGGGCGAGATCGATTCTCTGGTCGACAGCCTGCTTGTTCTGCTCACTTACCCGTGATGTCATCGTCTGAAATCGGCCTCGCCCAGTGACGGTACCTGGCTAGATATCAATCTCAGTTATCCTTTATCCAACCCGACGATTTAGAAACACCTACAGATGAGAAAAACAATGTAATTTCTTGTGGCAAAAATGGATGAATAAATTATGAAAAAAGAAAGAAAAATCATTGAATTAGATCATTTGAGTGACTCGCTTGCGTGTAGATTGGAGTCTACGAGCAGAAAACAAGTATATTTCCTTTTCTTAAAAAGAATTTCTGCAAAGAAAACGCATTTTTAGATCTTTGCGATCAATGTTAGAGGATTTTAATCTTACCAGGAGATTAATTTTTGACCAGTTCAGTCCATTCAAAGTAAGTGTCTTAAGTCGCAAGCACATACCGTCTTGACGTTTTATTGACTCATTTCCTAGCAAACCATGGTTTCAATGTTTTTTCTATTATATCGTCCTATGAAGCAAAAGTAGAAGGTATCTCATATTAAGTTTTGTCGCCTTTGTTTTTGTTAAGCTTTATATATATATATATATATATACACACGCCTTTGCTGTTTTACCCTCTCTATTAAAATTAAAAATAATAGTTAACAATTATGATTAAGTATTTATCCCAGAGTAATAACAGTAGCCTACATATCTAAATTTATTTTGTCTTTATAAGCCTGTTCTCGCTTACCACGTTATAGGCCTGTTGTTTTTTACCACGCTATTAAACAATGCATTCCAGTGCGAAGTCTGACGAAGCAATAAAAAAAATATGACATCTTATCTTCCCTACTGTTGTTCAAATTTCCTTGTCTTATGAAGGTGTACTGTTATACTCCGCTCCCACTCTTCTCACACCATCCCACAGAGCACTTTATGCTGTTATGAATCTTGGCACACTCTTCTAACCCCCCCCCCCNATCCCCCCTCCCCCCCCCACACACACATATATATAGTACTTATGCTACACATAGTGTGGCCCTAGCTCACTGTTATCAGTCCATCACATAAAATACTCTATACTGTTATATATAGACCTTAGTAGATTTTCTCACCCATGGAGTATTTTATGCTACATAACATATAATTATAGACTTAGCCCATTCCGTTCAGTCCATCAGACAGACTCTAGAGTACGTTATACGCTTATGGATCTTAGCCCACTCACATAGATTGTAGAGTACTTTATACGGTTATGGTTCTTGGCCCACTCTTCTTACTCCGTCACGTAGATTGTAGAGTACAGTACTTTATACGGTTATGGTTCTTAGCCCACTCTTCTTACTCCGTCACGTAGATTGTAGAGTACTTTATACGGTTATGGTTCTTAGCCCACTCTTCTTACTCCGTCACATAGATTTTAGAGTACTTTATACGGTTATGATTCTTAGCCCACTCTTTTCAGTCCATCAGATAGACTGGTAGAGTACTTTATGCAGTTTTGGACCTTAGCCTGTCCCCCCCCCCNCCCCCCAGATAATTGTGGTCGCAAATTATTGCAAATTTCCGCGCTTTTGAGACTTGGTTGCAATTTTTAAAATTTCCGCAAATTTAGTCATTTTCTGCAAATTTGGTGCAAAATTTCCTGCTTTTGGCCAAATAGTGCACTTTTTCTGCGGGTATCGCAATACTGTACGAACAGGAACAGAAAACATGTTCCATTTCAACATTTTTCCAACATTTCAGTAATAAACAAAGTGACGTGGTGGTAAATATAACGAAGTTATAGAGTTATTTTTGCAATTTATACTGCCATTTTTACCACTTTTTGCATGCATATTTTTGCAATCCTTGGTGCAAATTTTGAAGGGTTTGAAATGCAATTTTGCGCAAGGACAGCTTAGCCCGCTCTTTGTCCATCACAAAGAGTACAGTGTACTTTAACTGTTATGGACCTTAGCCCATTCTTTACATACTGTTATGGACTTTAGCCCATTCTTTCACTCCAGCACACAGAGTACTTTATACTGTTATGGGCTTCAACGACTCTTCTCATTAAACCACATAGAGTGCTTTATACTACATCTATTATGGACTTTGACCACTCTTCTCGCTTCATCACACAGAGTTCTTTATACTGTAATGGACCCTAGTCCATTTCTTTCACTCATCACGTACTCGATCACATAGAGTACGTTATATTATGGACAGCCTATACTTCTCATTCCATTATTTTATAGAGTACTTTAGACTATTATGGACCTTAGCCCTCTCTTTTTGCTCAATCAACAGAGCACTTTATTACTGCTATGGATTTTAGTCCACTTCTTTCACTCATCACATAGAGTACATGTACTGTACTTCATATTACTATAGACCTTACCCCATGCTTTCAACACATATAGTACTTTATATTCTCTACCGTAGCCCACACTTCTTATCCTCTTACATAATGTACTGTTATGGACCTTAACCCACTCTTTTTACCCCATAATACGAGTACTGTATACTTTTATGGGCTTTGGTCCACTAGTCTCAGTCAACCACGTAGAGTATTTTATGTACTATATTTATATGGACGTTGCCCACTCTTCTCGCTACATCACATAAAATACTTTATATTGTTATGGACCTAAGCCCTTTCTTTCCACTCCATCGCACAGTGTTCTTTTAAACTGTTGTGAACCTTAGTCTACCTATTTCACTCATCACATTTCTATATATTATTATACTGTACTTAAGCTCAATATTATCATAAGTCACAAATACTTTACTTTATGCTGTTGTGGATCTTTGCCCACATGCTCCTCACTCCATCACATAGAATACTGTACTTCATACTGTTATGAATCACAGCCCACTCATCTCACTTTATAACACATACGGTATCTTATACTCTATGGACCTTAGTTTGGTGCTGTCACCAAGCACCAACTATTTTTCACAAACCCTTTACATAGTTTCATAGAAAACATTTACCAGCTGAGTTGAGCATCACTTATATTGTACGGGTATAAACTGTGCATACGCCTTTGGTATTTTACCCCACATTCAGTATTATTATAGTATTATACTGTGTTGGTCAATAACCAGTAGAGACCGGGTGTTTTGGATGGGGGAACAGAATTCCATCGCAGCCCGGGTTCCCATCCTATGAACCAAACTTATCTTCCTTTTTAACTACGGAAAAATAGATAAACTGTTCTGACATAATTTCAATTTCATGCTCATCCTATACTCACCAAAGTCTTTTTTTTTTCTTTTTGGATGATTTGTTCATATTAATAAAATGATTTTCCACGTATCATCTTTTTCCTATTAAAAAAATATGTAGAGTTTTGACTCATCCGCCCAATTTTACAAGCTAAACCACACTGTCTGGTTGCTTTGAGCAACAGGTTGAGAGCGTTAAATTTCTTACAACCTCAAAATTGACTTAGGCCAATGTGGAATGAGCGTGAAGTTAATTGTGTTAAAACCTGGAAAAATAAACTTGAAAAACAATTGAATTTGCAATTATTGAGCAATAACAACAGCTTAAATGTTGATGACGAGGATATCAACAGCAACATCACAATTACAGTAGAACCTCGATTTTAAGTACAGTACTCAATTAATATGTATACTGTACCTTGTTATCAAGTATGAATTTCATATGCACCGAATCATTATTATTCTTTTATTTAAAGAAGAAATTAACTCTTTTCATGCACCATAGCATGCTTTATTATAGAAATTCTACTGAGACAGTAGGAATCGCGTTCTTCACAGATGGCTGAATATTTTTTTTTGGGGGGGGGGGGGGGGGGGNGGGTGGAGGGGAACTGGGGGCAGGGCAGATGATGACGATGGTTGTTTCAGGTCATGAAGTAGATTGGTCTCCGCAGTAGCATAATGCACTGTGGTCTCACTGTCCATGATCATTTTTCTAGAAAGACCCTATTGGCTTCTCTTCACTATCATTTATTCGCGAGGGTATCTGAGGGATGAAATCATGTGTTGATGAACATCTGGTGCTGTCGCAAATGACAGATGTCCTAAGATCATTACTCTTACTGGAGGAAAGTACAGTACACCATTCAGGACCTTGCTTTGCAATTTTGCCTGGTGCTAAGTTGCGCACCATGCCGTCTGCACGACTACCCATGTATCGCCCCTGAATTACTTCAGATTTGTCTGACGAGCATAAGCTGCAAAATTAAGTTATAGTTAATGAACACAGCACCTGTGGAGTCTCCAAATATTTCTTGGCACTCACATCTCTTTCTCACGAGCGCATACTGCCTTTTCTGATATTGTGATAAGAAATATATTGGCAGAAAACTTGACAGGAATTCTACCCAAAGCAAAATTGAGTACAATGTCACACTATACTGTATGTACTCTGTATTTGAAAATTGAAAAATGAAGTGCCAACTGCACAGTTCAGTCTTAATTTAGTCGAGCTCAGTAGGCCATTTTATTTAAAAATATACAGACCAGGAATTATAAAAGAATATTATATGAAGCATTAAATCTCCTGAAGAAAAATACTGTCACTCTAAGGACCTTTTAGCCATCATTCAAGTCAAATGTCTGGGTTGGTCTGGTTAATGCAAAACTAGGTATACATAACTGACTGCACTGCTGTTAAATTTCAAGCGCATGGAACATGTTTAACTACTGATATGATTAATGATCAATTTGATGGAGGAAACACTAATTTGATGCAGCAAATGCACACTCTGATCTTAAATTCTTATATCAAACCATGGAAAAGGAATACATGACTCAAAACATAGTTGCCAACAAGCAAAATAATGATAACAAAAAAATAAACAAAAAAAATCACAATAATCATATAGTATGAATGTAGAAATGTATTTATTTAAGTCTCGAAAAAGTAAGTATGATACCATGGGATTGTGATGCGTAACTTGAAACACTTTTGCATTTAGTTTTCACATCAAAATAACAGAGCCTTCTCTGGATGAAATTAAACAGAAATAGTTGTCTCAAACATACTAGGGCTCACAAAATTGTGCTGCCACATGATTTGTTAATACCTATTCCCAAAACACATGAGACCTAAACTCTTGATGGATCTGCCCCAATAAATTTTAAATGGATGATCTGTCTTCTTTCACGTTCCCTAAAAGATCCTTTAAATTTTCCTATATTAAATTTTGCTCCATTTGCCTGTCCCTACCAGTAAAATTTGTCCAAAATACATTGTCGGTCTTCGCATAGGACTGGCCAAGTTCAAAAATGACATGAAGCAGTCTGGCCGGTTGTATGCAAAGACTGATGACAGGTTAAACCACCTGACCTGATATTAGTAAGGAAGAAATTTCTATTATCTGCATAAAAAGAAAGTTTTACTTCCATTCCTAATATCTGTTTGTCTGCAGCATGGGTGTCTTGTCATATATGATCTAATGGAACGAAAGTTTTACTTCCTTTCCTAGCATCTGTTTGGCTGTAGCATGGGTGTCTTGTCATATGTGATCTACTGCACGATTACTTGCATAATAGTTTTACTGTATGTGTTTATGTGTTATGTGCATTAAGGTAAGTTATAGTGGTTCTATAGTGATAAGAGTGTCTTAACTTTTTGTTCCAACAGAATTCTATCTCAATGCGGCTGTCTTGTCTTATGTGTTCTAATAAAAATTTCTTCCTAGACAATACAAGAGAGATGAAGTAGAAAAAACACAGTCAAAAAAGGAGAGAAATTTCATGATTTATGATTACAGTATGTTGTGGATTTGTGTACAGAATGTTCACTCTTTCCCTAACATAAGGTCCAATGTTATAACCCTTTATTAATTTTCACAAGTAGGGATGGTTGAGCAACAGTATATTTGCATGTTAATTGATCCATGTATACTGTATGTAGTGACAGTTTCATATTTAACTACTACCTTTATACTCAGTGTTTGAAAATGAAAATGATACATCATTTTTATCCACATTGCATTTTCAGGATCTTTCGGGAGTGGAGTTACAGAAGGCAAAGTTTGACTCGGGGATAAATTTCAGATATAAAAATGTTGACTGACCATCAAAAATGAAAGATCTAGAACGCTAAAACAGAATTGAAACCCGGTTCTCGTTACAACTGTCATAAAGGTTACAAATTACCATATATATACATACTGTACATAGAACAAAAACACCTGGGCAAGACTCGCTTATTTAGGTCCTCATGAATCTTTACTACACAGAATTGACAAACCTGGGTACAATACTCTGTCTTTTAGGGGAGTGGAAAGGAGGTAAGAAACTGATGGTTATGCTCAACAAATTTCCACAAAAGAGAGAGGGTGACAGAACTGACAATGCACTATGCCATTGTCTTACCAAGTTTTGATAGGCACAAGAACAAATTACATAGAAACAAGATTACAGTATATTGCATAGATCTAGGCTTAGGCCTTTATCATTTATGCTAAATAAAATTTTCTGACACTGAATTATTCAATCTTTGCCTAAAGTTGTAAGAGATGCTCTAAGCACCACAATTAAAAATGAGTGTAATGAGTTTGCCCAGACACGTTGGTTTTCCACTGGCTATACTCCCTTGCATTGTGTGTTTTTCAAGTTTATTTGCCAGGATTTAACACAATTATTATAATATTATCTTCACACTCATTAAACATTGGCATTTATTATACCACTCAGTTCTTGCATATGGTTGTAAAAGGCAGTTACTTCTATTCGATTTAATATACTCATTTATTTGAGGGTGTGTATTTTCTTCTAGCATAAATTTTGCTTTTATCAAGGACATTCTATCAAAAAGATCTTCAAGAGATGATAAGTCAATATTTATTATCTTTTCTGATTTGCGTACAAGTTTATTCACTCTTTCTTTGTCTCCAATTGTAATACCCCAACAACTGATTCCAAATGTAAGGATACTTTGAATGATGGCATTGTAGAAAATTATCAATACAGATTTGTTCACTTTAAATGATCTGAGTTTTCTAAGGATATATAATCTCTGATTTAGTTTCTTACTCGGAGCATCAACATGGTTCAATTGTGTCTTTCTTATTTCTAAAATTGATTATCAGTTCCTTGGTCATTCGTACGTTCAACATCAAGAAATTTTCTTTACACCATTGCGTGAAAAGCTCTACCTCATTGTGGTAGTTTTCTTCTGAATTTAGTAACAACCCCTGGATGATAGAGTCATTGGCAAATTTAATCAATGCCGTGTGTGCGTGGTGATAGTGGTAATCGTTGGTTATTATACGAAGATAGAACAATAAAAACCAAAACACAAACATAAACTACATTACACTAGGTCACAATCTTGGAACTGTTTACCCTTCTCATTGACCTGGTGGTAATAAATTCTGAGAATGGAGGAAGAGAATGGGATTGGAAGGCAGAATCGCTGGTCTCTAACTGCTTTTACCTGTGCGGTAATTAGATGACACCTTAATCTGTTGTTTCAAGCCTGGATAAAGCATGATTATTTTAACAGTGGCTTCTCTCATGAGTGAACAATTACAAAACCTGGGTTCACCAAGGGTCTCCTGGAGAGTAAATGACAAAGTACCATGGGTTCTTCTATAATAATTTCAGGTCTGTATAGTGACTTTGGGTCCCATGTGCCTGAATACTTTTTGCAGTGGCCTTATATCTGAAACACAGTTCAGGGCAACCCAATGGGGTTTGAATGGACCATGAGAAGAAACTATCACTGACACACTCCAGTTTTCAAAACAAGGCCATAAATATTACATACACAAGTCAAAAAAAAACACCAAAAAACTCAAAAAGAAAAAAAAGAAATTAACTTTTCACATTATTTCATTAGGAAAATGAAAATGTTTTACATCTCAATTAGAATTTAGGGAGGAATGGCTCATTCCACCCACTGCAACATAACATCTTTAACTATACGTCTTTGAATAACGTGTGCTAGAAAGTCTTTAATGATGAACACATGTGTAACATTTTAGTGGAGAACAGTCAGATTGTAAATGACTGTAAAGACCCTACCAAGCAATGAAAATATTTGGCATTTTGATATTAATCAAATAAAATGTTTTAAAGAGTGTATTCAACAACAACCCTCGGTTACCTGTGGATAACATAAGAACCAATGTGGTACACGATGCAGAATGCAAATGTAGGGGACAATAACCTACATTCAACAGAGTGTAAATTTGACAGTGGGATATGAAAATGACTGATCTCCTCTCACAAAGTATGGTTACATGAAAACTGCATATACTGCTCTTAAAAGAGGTAATAACTAACAGCAGTATAAGGGACATTTTAAAAGGTTGCAACTAAAAGGAGTTGTGGATATCCGGTTACTTCAGAATGTAAAACAACTTGAAGATGGTTGCAATTAAATATGAGCTGTGACCTCAAGAATTAAGCAGAATTGGCTGTATAGTGTAATGACGATATGTCAGCATCTTCCTTATGAACAACTCAAGAGCACACCTCATATACTCTTAAAATATATGATCATCTATGGCCCTATTGTAACATATTGATGCTGATTTTCTTCAGAAAAAGCATACAGTGGAGTCCACTTCAGCGCAAAGTGTTCCTTTCAACTTGAATTCAACTTCAAAATTAACTATTTTCCAGGCGAAATAACTTGTACATATTAATTAGTCCCCAAACTTATGATGCTGTACAGGGAGTCAGCAAAAAGTGAACTCCATTCGCGAAATGATGTTATCCACTTTCGTGACACTTGGGAGCAAAGTGTTATTCTGTTATGAGAAGGACGAGCTTTGTGACTACATAAAAAAAAAATCATACCACAACAATGCAGAAAATTGCCCACAGCCCGGCAATTCAGAGTTCATTTTAAGTGAAAGTCTGGGTGAGGCAGCTGATTTCATCCACATAAAATATAGAAGTAATACGTCCTGACCTCAGCACAAATTCTCTGGAAACGAAATTTACATCAAGTGAGTTTACTTCTTGCGGACTCCACTGCACTTCTAGTCAAAAAAAAGCTGGGCACTGATAGTAATAACAATACATATCATTTATAGAGCCCTCATCCCTGTCCATACTGGCTCTGAGAGCTTTACATAGAGAAGTAAATAAGATTATATAATATTCAGCTCACACACCCAAGCATACTACATTCTATATATATATACTGCAATACAGATGTAAAAAAAAAAAGTTGGTTTCACAGACTGTCACAGTCAATCAAAATACTGTTTGAACAAATGTGTTTTGAGAAGTTTCATAAAAGTACTTAGATTATTTTCTTTATGAATATTATTAGGCAGTTTAATCCAAACAAATGGTCTGGAGGACGTGAAAGCTCTTTCTCTAAATTTTTTTCCTTTTTTTATGAGAAATTTATTCTTCTGTTACACATGTAGTAACTGCATTTTCAACTGTACCAAGTTTGATCTCATTTTATATTTGTTTTTTTTATGTATACAATGCTGCATTTCATGGTGACAAGTTTAACAGCTAAAAGTTTCACAAAGCAATAAATACTGTACAGAAGACTGTTATCATATAATGCCATTTTGCTGGCATGACTCCACCAGTATATCATACAACAGAATTTCTGAGATCATTCATAACTTCAAAAACATTCAAGCTACGTCAATGGTAAGTACAATAATGTCGACCTATTACCATGCACAGCAGCCAATTACATTGAATTTACACAGACTCACTTCAGCACTGCAGCTGATATATACTGGACACATCACACT
Organism: Ellobium chinense; assembly: GCA_033807755.1. Lineage (NCBI taxonomy): Eukaryota > Metazoa > Mollusca > Gastropoda > Ellobiida > Ellobiidae > Ellobium > Ellobium chinense. The sequence continues at coordinate 1,872,250 of JAWQUT010000108.1, forward strand.
TTTTTGGCCTTGTGGGGCTTCACTAATATTATGCAGCTGTCTGCCATCTCCTGAGTAAATGTAAATGGTGGTCTGATTAAGAGCTTGGGCAGAAATGGTTTCAAGCTTTCTGGGTAAAATAACAGACAAATGAAAAATGTCGTAAGATGAAACAATTATTCCACAGCCAAACCTGCTCTCCCTCAACAAAAACATTTCATCAATGACTGTCAGGAACTATGCATTTTGGTGAAATAAGGACATACAGTTTGCATTATATATATTCCATCAGCCCACTAAATCATCTCCCCCTCCCCCATTCTCCTCCCGAACACATACACACAGTTAAGATAATAATAACCTTAGCAACAGTGAATAAACATGCAGATATGGGTCAAAAGGCAGCTTTCAGCTTTCAAAAGAAAGCCGCTGTACATAAATGTTTCCCTTCATCGATCATTGAAGCACAGCTGCCTAAAGATCACAGCAGAAGGGCATAACTGTTAATGTCTCTATAAAACAGACAAAAAGTGGGTTTTGAATGTTGAACAATATATGAATGTGATCTAGCAAGTCAAAGGTAATACAGTAGTGCAAAATGGTTCATCTCTAAAAGTCAAATGTTGTGGCAAACAATCCATGCAATTTATCTAGAGATCATGAGAACACTATAAAATCTTTTAAACATACAAATAAAAAAATAGATGAATGTCAATCAAAATAGACTGTAAGTAAGCCCATAAAATATAATACATTTCCCTGTGAAGAAAAAAAAAGAAATTGCTATGTTGGACATTGACTTACTGATAATTTGATATCGTCAAACTGTTTGTGAGATTTCAATGGCGATGATCAATTTGAGTTAAATACTCTGATGATTGGATCTTATAAGACCCGATCACCTGCTTAGAGCCAGTGATGATTGGGTCTTATATGCCCAAGGACTCTTTTCAGGAAATGGTGATTGGGTCTGATAAGACCAGAGTATATAACTTTAAGCTGAGCACCCATAGTAGTTATTATTTTTGTTGCGCCTTTGATGACTGTGTAGAAAGATGGCTGCATTGAGGCTAATGAAGTTTGATGCCATTTTGTTCTTTTTTGAGGAAGAGGGGTGAGTACTCTTTAGGTTACTTATCATTTATGACATTGCAGGCCTACATTAAGGTGGATAGATCCATGGTTTGTTTCTCCTTTTAAGTTTACGCATTCTGTCAATACAGTGACAGTTAGCATGTAGCCTAGGTGAGCTTATGGCCTATTAATCCGTGCAGCGGTGATCGACTTTAGTTACTTACTCCGGTGATCGGGTCTTATAAAACCTGAGCGTGTTCTCTACAAAACTGTAAGCTGAGCACAGCCTTTCAGACTATTGGGTCCTGCATCCAGACTAGCAAAGTTTAATGTTAATTTGTCATTTTTTGGAGAAGAGGGTTGAGTAATCTTTAGATTACTTATCATTAGTCATACTGTAAGCTTAAATTAATGTAGGTAGGCCCATGTTTTGTACTCAGTTAACTGTTTACCCCTGGGACTATCGACTTGGAGGATACCAACAAAAAAGTGGACTTCGAGACTCCTTGATAGACTGCAATATCAATATACAGATGTTGGCCGGAATACATGGCTTGTGAACTGGGTCACAGCTGCTCTGATGGAGAGAAAAGTCCCCCTTCTATTGGGACCATGGATGTCTGAATCCATATATATTTATGTCCAAGACTGCCTAAGGGATAGCCTCTTTCACATATACACTGCTAGGGTGACAAGTAGACGATATCCTCATATATAATACTGACCCAGATAAGCAGGAGATGGTCACAAGCATTCATGAAATGATGCAAGCCATCGTTTAGTGGAGTGATGAATCTAGTCTAGTCACAAATCAACCCACAACTCTTTAAATAATCACATGTTATCCGCACAACATCAATCGAGGAGGCTGTAGCCCTCTGACTGCAAGAGTTTGTGATTACAAGAGGGCCAGGTCAAAAGGAACGGCTATAGCGAGGAAGGGACAGGAAGGTACACACAGGGCAACTGGCACCATTGGTATCACCGTAAGTCATTTGCTGCCAAGGACTGAGCACATATAGGTCTGCCCAGAGTGCAAAGATGTCAGTTCTGCAACTCAGTAACCAGTTTACTCTTTTATCAATACGATGACAGTTAGCATGTGGCCTACATGACCTTGGGACTGTAACCCCAAATGTGGTATTCGAATACTTTTATTATGTATGTAAGATTAATCTGTCGGTTTTAAGTTTAAGATTCCCAGTCCTTATTCGTGTGGGTGAGATTTGAGTGGTTTGATGGGTATATGTTTTTTTGTAGTAGATCCATGATCATACATTAATTATGTTGCTGGAGGACAACACAACACTTAACTAATACATAACTTAAACCTTCAAATCCTTTGAACCTTATGGCATTTACAAGAATGAACAAGCTTGAAACTATTGTGGTCCTTTCATGGTTCACAAACACCTTTTTTAAGTGGCAAATCTTCTATGACAATATCTCACCTTCGTCAACTTCGAACTCTGTGTCCTGGCCTTATAACGATTGTTTTCCTCATCATCAATTTCATCTATGATATGACTTTCCTGATAACTGTTAAAATGTTTTCTCTTCTGTCATCACCCTCCATTGTGCGGATCAAAACTTCGAGGCCAACAACTTTGCCTGAACAATAAGCAGTTAAACCTGATGTTGTTAAGTAGCGCATTAACAATGCTAATTAAAAGCCAAAATAATATTAGAACCCCTGAAGTAAAGACAATAATGGAAACCCTCACCTACTGCCCATAATAGTCAGAGGTATGGAATTTTCTGTATTTGCTATTAAACGACTTTAGCAGCAATAAGAAGAAAATCCCAAACATCAATTGCTGTTAAAAGTCATTGGGTCTTATAAGACCTGATTATCAGTGTCTCTATAATGGTGATTGGGTCTTATTCAACCCGATTATCAGCAGCTCTATATTGGTGATCGGGTCTAATATGACCCGACCATCATTATGGGGGGGGGGNGGGGGGGGGGGGTTGTGGTCAGAAAGTGGCGGTCACTCATTAACTTATGGGTGGGATTGATTGATTTTTGGTAACTTATGAGGAAAATGATTGTTAGGAAAAGTCCTGAAATTTCAGATCCGAGAAGTGATTTTTAACAGAATTACACCTATTTCAAGATGCCCCCGGGTCATATAAGAACCGATCACCACTGCACAGGTGAAAGGAACAAATTTAAAGAGGATACTCACATGCACCTTTATACACAGGCATCTAGGACAGAAGATAATCAGCAATCATGCAAGTCAATCAATAACTCCATAACTCAGAAAAGACGAGCTCATCAAGATACCCAACATTAACAATGAAAATGTACATATGTCAGTGACTGAAGGGACAGGGAAGTGAAGGACACAGCAGCAATACACGAGAAGCTGACAAGCACATAATGATTGAGATTCAAAACTTGGCTGAGCATGATTAAAAATGTCCAGTGTGACAACATGTCCAAGCTAAAATAAGTAATATATCATGAAAACCTACAACAAGAAAGCCTTACGACGGCATTTTGCAGCCATTATCCATTCTATGTTATGCTGAATGCAGCATAAAAGCAAAATATCTGTGCCTCATTAAAAGAGACCGTATTAATACAATGTCTACCTTTGGTGTGATATATATATAAAGGATGTAAACCTAAGATGAAGTGTCATGTACATGTACTTGTAAAGAACTGTGGCACTTTGAATGACTACTGCATTTACTTGCAAGAAATAATTTTATACACCACGACTGTTACAGTGATACATCAAAGTATATACTCTTCACAGCTATAAAAGCTGCTTAGCCCCATCTAATCTTTTCAAAGGTAAATATGTGTAAAAGGCACTACATGTACAGGGGTGCAAATCAGATACAGGGGAGCCCTTAATATGGGTCATGTGTAGTGAGTAAGTGTAACCGGGTGGAAAGGCACATAGTATAGTAGTATTCTTGCTCTCATATTTAAGGGGGAGGAAGGTGAGCTTAGTCCGATAATTTTTCAGATGTGACATATTATTTTAAGGAAGTGTGTCACCAGGGATTTTACCAAATTACTGTGAATGATCAATTTTGAGAAGAAGGGCCGAAGAAAACCTACTCTTGAAAATTTCTGACCCTGCCGGGGATCAAACCAGGGTCTCTCAGCTTGCAAGTCTGAACGTGTTATCCTACACCACAGGGACGCTAACTTCACAGCAATTTAATTCTTAAATATCTACTGCCTGAATCGGTCCCTAACTTCCACGTGCAAACCTAGTGTTCACCCGTGACCCAAACACACTTCCCGACTGCTCACATAAGCACAGAAACCGAATGCAGTATTAATGGTCCAGATTTTCCTTCTCTACGGGTATGCGTACGGTTAAATCACATTTCTGTTAATAAATACACTTGTGGTTAGTTGCTAGGTGTACGCATTATCTGTGCAGAATCCTTTTCAGTCTCCAAGCAGGGTGTTGATGAGCTGGTTGATCTCGTTGTAACTTTTTTCCATGTTCATTTTCGCTGAGGGATTCTGTGGATGGTGATATTGGTATAGTTTGTTAAAATAGACACTAAAAATTTTATTCTGATCACACAAGAGATCTGTGAAAAGCCTCAAGCTTTAAGCATTTAAAACATAGGATGGCTGAAAGTTGAATATTTTCAGAAAACTGAACAGAGACCCAAAAGTTGATCTTGGTGTCCAATAATTTTGTCGTTGGCAACTACCATCCCTGAAAATACTATCAGGGTAGTTCTTGGTATGAATTTAATACTGTGCCCCTCTTTCCATTGTTAAAAACACTGTATTATCTCCAGACCATGTGATCATATGTTTTGCCCCTTAAAAATACATTGAATGTGCAGTGATCTCCCCTTCTTTGCGGCACTCTCAAGGTTTGTGACACCTATTAAAGGAGCAAATCGCTCATTGTGTACAACCCAATTAATCCGTTAATATATAAATCCCCCTATTTTGGGGCCCTGCCAGCCAGTGTCAGAGTGTATAAATTTGTAAAATGATCTGAGATCTAAATAAAGCATCCAATTTTAAAGCTTCAGGTACAGTTTGAGCCTTCTAGATAAAAAAATGAAGTGTGTAGGCATATGTATTCGCACACGGTCAAAACCAGCCAAATGAAAAATTGGGGACCAAATCTGAATCAGAATTTGAGGTGATCTTATTCGAAAGACATTTGTGAAAAATTTTGGGCGTTGACCCCCCTTGTTCTTCCCGTTAAAAGATCGAGCAAAAGAAGCACTTTAACCTCCATGGAAGAATTTCCCAAAAATACAGTGGTATATATAGAATAACACAAAATGTTAATAGGGCCAAAAAAAGAGAAAACAACAGGTGTCAAAGACCTCAAGTTTGCATTACCATACTTAAGTAAAACCTAAGAAGTAAGATCTCTTCAAATATTTATAAATTTATAAATTGCTACCCCCAAATCATATGACCTGGAGAAAACACTGCATATATTTTCACAAAACAAAAATAGCTTACCGCAATTTCTGACATCAATTTCTTACTGTTTCACCACCTCAGAAATCCAATTTATTTTTCATCAACTCTAAATCACATACATTTTCTGGCAACCCAACCACTTCTAAGGATATGCTGCCTGATTGTCTTCAAAATTGGGACATTCACCCCTCTGTACGTGCTGCCTTTGCTGAGTTTGCTATTCCTGACATCATAATGTGAGATAGGATAGGTATAAAGAGAGCTGATGCATGGTGGAATACACATGAAAATCTTTGGTTTTAAGTTTCTGAGCAGTCTTCTGTTTAGAATACCTACGTGTCTGAAAACTGATTGAATTGACTCCAGTAATTTTAGGAAAGGCAGGATACTTACATTTTTCTGACTGTTGTTTGAGTCAGTTATTAACATGTAGGTTTGTCAATGTGTTCACTGCACTTGAAAAGCCCTTTTGGTAAAGTATATCCTGACATATTTTTGCTTTGCATAACTGCTGAACTCTCATTAATCAACCATAATGAAACAGAAGTAGTAGTGTTTATAGTAGCAGCTTAGATCAGCATATTCGCATAACTGGATGTAATTACATCTTCCACTGTTTAAGTATAGTTATCTTTGTTTAATGGACTTGCTCTTTAAGTAAGCAGCTACAAAAATAGACATAGTTATTATGCAAGCACAGCCATCTTAGCATCACAAGCCACAACTCTGATAATCATAAATTCCGCTTTCAGTGTTTTCATTGTAAGAGGAATATGATGGCCTGATATGGTCTGTTACATTGGTTTTTATTGGCCGACTCCTTTTTTATTTTTGGAAGCACATCAATTTACATTTTCCTGAAGCTGAAAATGAACTTTGTTGGGGTTGGCTTATTAATTTAAGAATAATCTATTAATAAACATGATTAGAGACTTTCTAAAATTTCACTAACACTCTTGTTGGTCAAAGATAACTATGACAGTAGCTTGGATACTCTGGTGAAAGACATTATGCCAATGGACCCTGTGCCAATAAACATTTTGCCAAAAGAACTCCCTGTATTGCGGACACCATGCCGAACTATGCTGATAGACACTAATGGGCATTAATTTTAAGGGGCTTCCTCTCTTTGTTTTCCTATGCAAGTCTTTATTCAATGTAAATCTAACATTGGGAAGATAAAGAATAAAAAAATCAGAGGTTGATGTGAAAGGAAGACAAATTCCACCAGCCTAGGGAGGATAGGTGATTTCCACATGCAGCCTGAAAGCCCTATGCCACTCTTCAGTAGTTATCTGTGTGGAATAGTCTTGCTGCATAACCCCAAGCCATGCTGATTCAAAGTAGGTAAGAGACTCTTCTGAAAACTCACTGTTTTCTTTGTCTAGTGGATGAAATAGCTGCTGAACTCTCATTACACCAGCTATCAATTACCCCAAGGGAAGTGTTGCTCTACAAAATGTCCCCTTTTCTAAAAGTCTACTTGGCAGTGCTGTCCAGCATAGTCCGTTTAGCACAGTGTCTTTCAACACAATGTCTTTATGCTTAACGTCCAGACGTGGTACTTTGTTGAATATTTGATATAATATATTTTAAGGCTTTGATTTAAGCAGTTCGCCTTCAAGATCAAAGAAGAGAATGAAGTGAACCCTAACCTGGACATGCCATAATACTGCCGATGGCAGGACAAGGCTGAGTGGAATAGTTCTAGGTGTGAAGAAAGGTGGTGCTATATTTCACTTTATTCTGGATACAAGATATCCATGTTCCACATTTGTGTATTGCCTACTGTCTCTCTTCTTGACGTCACTGCCTCAGTGCTCCTAGCAATATGTCTACTATCCAAAGAGGAAAGGCAAAAGGTGGATCCGAGGTGCTTAGAATAACTTGACCATGGTTATTGACTCTGACATGCACTTACTGTGACTATATAGTGCTAATGTACTTGAAGATCTGCAGACCAGCACCTTAGTCCTATCCCTTCAATATGTATGAGACTGACAAACATTTGGTCACTGAAAATGAAACCAGTTTTACCAGTAGTTTATTGAGAGGCCAATGTGCAGAAGCAACTGCATGGTGTATGAAGATACATCACACATACCTTTTTTCCTTGCATTTCCCTGGCAATATGTGCTTGCTTCCTTAGCAGATCTTCAAGAATCGGGGTGGCATGTGATGACTGAGGTAACAACTTTGCTCGGCTGAAGCTGAGAGAACCTAAGTTCCTGCTTTGTTGTGGAGCATACGCCTCTACACGTGGTTCTTCCTCTGAGACACCATAAGCCTTTGGTCCAGAAAAGCTAAAACCAACATAGAAGTATACCTTCTTCTGCCACATATTTGTCTTTTTAACTTTCAGTGATGTTGGGATAGACAGGCTCACTTGATTGCCATCTCTAGTGAGGAACACTTCTACTCTTTCACCATTTTCAGAAAGCATTCCAGTCATCAGCCTAAGTTTCTCTCTAACCACTGGAAGCTGCCATTTTTCATCATGAGAATACCCATCCATCAATTCTCGGAGACTAGCCTGGAGAACAATGTCATGCAAAGGCTCACCATTTCCCAAGAAAAACAGGGTTGTTCCTTTTCTGCGGAATGACGTCTCCTCTTGCTCACGTCTTGGATAGTTGTGTTTGAATGCCTCATGCCAGTTTCTCATAGCAACTGACAAATCTATTTCCGAGCAAAGCTTACATTTTTGTCGTTCTAGGGTGGGAAAATTAAATAGAACAAAGTAGAGGAACTTCTCAAGGTACAAGCGGTTGGCAGTTGGTGGTGTCTCCATTGAATACAGTTCCTTGCACCAATCTAAAACTGTCTCAAATCTCAGTTCCTTTGGGATGTGGTTTTCAACCAAAAGAATGGTGACACAGTCCAAAATAGTTTTGAGGTCATCAAATGTATGTCTATTTGACATGATATTTTGCATCATCAAGTGGTATATTTTGTTAATTTTGTCCATCTTCTTTTGTTCTCTCAAGATCAGTAGTCGATGAAGAGAGGTAGCACCAAGCTGCTCTGCACGTCTTTTTCTGTATGCACATTTCTCAAAATCACTCAGATTCCCTGGTGCATGGTCACTGTTTTCACCAAAGTAAATATCCAGGTTAGCTTTCAAATACAGAAGTGCCTGCATGTCTGCTTCACTGGACAGGGTGTCCATATCAACTACATTCATGCCGCCTTTCATCTGGAGGTACTCCTCATCCAGACGTCTCATGGCTTCCTTTGAATGAACGTACAGGTTCTTCAGGTAGGAAACTTCATTTCCATTAAGAAAAGAAAGATCTCGAGGGTTAAAGTCTTTGTCAACTAAGAACCGGTGAAACATATATTCATTGGTAATCCCTGGGCTCATTTTCAAGGCACTCAGAAGCATTACTATGGCCCGCAGTTCTCCAAAATATCCAGCAAAATTGTTCTGACCATATATCAAAACCTCCTCTTCACTTATCTGCTGTTCTTTCCTGAAGGCATCAATGCACTTTTCAGAAAGTTCTATGACTTTGTGAATCTCTTCTTCTTTCAATCCTTCTGTAGTTGTTAGTGAGATTTTGTCACGCATTTGGCTCTTGAAAACCTGGCCATAAGTGTCCCAGAGAAAAGAATTTTTTGGAAGCTTGCTTGTTGCTCTCTCAGCAAAGTCTTCAGCTCGTTGCCAGTTCTTGACCTCAATATAAAATCTAGAAATCAGCTGTGCTGTAAATGGATTATCATTGAGCTCAAACAACTCTTCCAGAACACTTGCTGCTTTCTCAGTGCCTTCTGTTTTTTGAACATGAAGTACAAATTTTGAGAATTTAAATTTCTTGATACCATCCGGCATGAATTCTCTCTTTTTGAAAATGCCATTGATTACAGTCTGAAGTAGCTTTGAATCAGCAGTCTCCTGTTCAAATATGCCTGAATGCAGCAACTCAAGCATGATCTCGCTTTCTTTTTGATCCGTACGAGCTTTCATTCTTGTTAAGATCTCCTCAGCTATTATCTTGTTGAAAACTCTTACAGTGCCCCTTGGTTTACCTAGCTGATCCCTGTTCGTTGATGACAAATTAAGCAACACCTTCACACTCTGGCTAATTGTTGCTTCCCACTTCACCTTTCTACCCGCACCACCTCCTTGGTAATCATATCTTGAATGTTGCTGTTGATCTAATATACTATCAAGACAGGATACCCGAATGTGTTTGAAATTGGGATCATAGGTGTTTAGCAGTGATATAATCTTCAAGAGTGTAATCTCTGTGGGGCTTTTTACATCATCCGAAAACTCCTTGACAACTTTTGAAATATACTTCATGTTAAAGTTTTCCCTTAAAATATTAAAAGATATAAGAAATTTTGGGTTGACATTGGCGTCCTTGTTTGTGTTGAATCTTGTCTCCAAACTTTCGTTTTTCTCTCTGAACCAGTTGAGTTCATTTTTGGTTAGTTCTTGGGGCAAGCGAATCTGAAACCGTTTAAGAGTTGTTGGAAGAGTTGCCCTACGTATGCAAAGCACAATTGTGCAGTACACATTCCAAGACTCGTCACCCTGCCTCCACTGCTTTCTTCCTTTCTCCTCCAAACTTCCCTTGAGCTGCAGATACTTGTCTTCATCTTCATTGTCAATCAAAACAAGCAGTGGTCTCGGAGATGAATCACCATATCTTCTAATCTCATCAAGCTGATCACAAGTCTGATCTGTGATCGTTTTCACAACACAACAGCGGTACTCTTTTCGAAGATCCCACAGGACCTGCATTGCTGATGTTGTTCCTCCTGCTCCTGGTTGATGATAAACTGGTGCAAGCGTAACTTTGTCTTCCTCTTCCTTCTCTTTACCATCAAGCGCATCTTTCACTATACCCAGTAAATCTGAGTGAATGTCCCGTTTTAAAACTTGGTCATGGAACCAAAAATTCAACCAGCTTGCTTGCTCACCTCTGTAAAATTTTTCCTCCACCTCCTTTCGCTTTTTCTCATTTTCCCCCTCCGTGAAATCAAAGTCACATGCTGGTAAGAGGTCAATGTCACACCAGTCTTTTAGTTTCTTTTCTCGCACTGGAATCCAGGCACCTGTTGAGCTTGGGAGAAGGCATTCGGGTACTTTATCTACTCTTACCGCCTGCTGTATAGTCGTATTAATTTGCTCCCATGGCATACCTATAACACATCTATCCACTAACTCTTTCTTCTCAGCACAGTGTTTGTTTAGCATCTCATCCTGCCACATTTTTGCAATATCTTCAGATTCTGCTAAGAGCATCCAATTATCAGGCAATGCTGTCAAAACTTCGTCACAGGCCTCTATCATGGTCTCATAGTTCTTTGAAAAGAGGCATATGATGATGATGACTCTTTCCTTGCCGAAATTCTCTATGAAGAAATTCAAGGCATTTTGAAATGACGTTTTCCTTTGTTTCTTCCACATTGTTGGGTTCATGGCTTCGAGTTTCATCTCTTCATACCCATTACAAAAGATCCATGAGGTTCGGGTTTCATTTGCCAAATTGTTAAAAAATTCCTTCCTCTCTTCCTTTGTCAGTTGTGATTTGTCAAAGTTTTTCGTTGTCAGAACTCTCATCAGCTCTTCTTGCGAGGAGTCCAAGTTTCTGTACAGGCCTTCCTTGGCTCCTCGAGGATCAAAGTCAAAAACTACCTCTGCTGAAAGATGTTTTATAAAAGACATGTTATTAAGCAGATAGTCATCATCCATGTGTGTATCAACTGGGCTGGTTATCAGGAAAGGAAAAATTATGTCTTGCATAACTTCATTACCTCCTGTAAATAAATGAAGCAGTTTTTGTCTCAAGTTATACATCGGCATGGTCTTTCTTTGAGCTTCTTCTTCTTGTCTTTGTTTGACAATTCGGGCATGATCTCTCTCAAACTTGTGTCTATCTTCAGCTGACAGAATTTTTGGCTCACCACTCTCAGAAAATCTGAAAACTGCTTCTTTAAGTTTATGTTTCTTTGAATACAGTGGTAGTTCCTTTAGCTTTGTTGTCACTATCTCATTTTTAAGTACAGCACTGGATGAAACTATGTCTACTTCAATCACCCACAGATCATTTCCTGAATAAGGTGATTCAGATATAACTGGTACAAATTTTGCCTCTCTTATTGTGTTCAAAATTATTTGCCTTTGAACGTCCACAAATGACTTTTGCTGAATATAACTCAGCTCAGCTTGGACTCCTTCTTTGGAAAGACTGACGCCAACTATTTCTCCAGCTCTATATTCTCTGCTTTGAAGGGGACTAATACCAAAATAGATTGTTCCATTGCGCCTGTCATTGAGACAAGCTGATGCAAAAGGAATCACTTCAGAGCCTATGAATTCAATGGCTTTGTCCTTGTCCTGGTTCTGAATTAAATGGAACTTTCTCACTGGTATTGTTGTCTTTTCTCTGATACCAACACTAATATCACAACAACGGCCTTTGAAATATTTATCTGTGTGCTTAACATTGCTGTCAAACTTTCGTAAGTATTCAGGGTACACTTTGCTTTCAGCTGGTTGTGAATTTTCATGGATCAACATGGTCATAAAGCGACGAGCACCAAAGCTGGCTGATGGTGTTATGTCTTTAAAGTCCTCCTCCTTCATGGTGAGGAACACATCTCCAGATACCATTTCTTTTTCCAGTTCATCAAGGACAGAGAGAGGCAAGTTTCGCTCTTTAAACTTTGGAAGCAGGAATTCTTTTAACTGAGAGGGATCCAGTCTTTTAAAGTCCTCTGCCCCTTTGCTGTTTGAAAATGGGGCTGTAAAAAAGTACAATAAGAATTTCAGTAAGCATTGCATGCACACAGTTAAATCATGATATCTGAGGCTTCCTAAGGGGGCTTCCAATTACACAAGGTGATAGAACAAAATTTTGTCTTTTGGTTGCAGACATTAAAATAAAGCTGGAATGATTAGTGTGATTCTTAACAGTAATGTTTCTTCAGTATGTTATATACTGAATTTTTGCACAGCTGCTATTTCTGAAATTAAAACAGACTTGAATGAAAAAAAACAAAACCTCCTTAGATATGAATTTTTTTCCAACCCACTGTTTGCTGAAAGTTAATATCAAATCACTGGTGCAGTATATTATTATTCATGAGAACTAGACTTCTCCATTTATGATCAAATTTAAAAACAGCCAAGGATTTAAGTAGCTAGCGAAAACTGGCAACATTGGTTTCAATCTGCATAAACCATAAAAATTTGAACACGTTTCTAAGCCATTATGCCATATAAATATGTGGGCAGATGTCGAAATACTCAGAGAGACACCTACTTACACACACTTATTGTATGAAGGGACAAACTGTCTTGTTCTGTCAGTCTGATATCAAGTTTGTAAAGAATGGTTTGCATACATACCTGAGGACTCAGGGACTTGTGATGGCTGGGTCTGTTTCTCTTCTTCCTTAGTGTTTGCTCCAGAGGCAGTGGCAGGTTCACGTTTACATAAATTTGTCAGCCATCTTAGTAAAGGTTAAGGTTTTATATGTGTCACTTTCAGTATGGTATTACTATAACTAACATCTGGCAGCCCAATGTACAGTCGACTGTACTTAACCTCTTCGCATGTCATGTTTTTCAAGTGCTGTTAGAGCTCATAAGCACAGTAGTAATAGTGTATTGTACAGAATATGATGTAAGAGTACACTGGATAAGACACAGAAATGCTTCTTCCAGTCTGTGCCAGTACCAGTACATTTAATGGCTGTTTGTGACAAAGGATAAGGACATACACGTATGTTGTGCATTAAGAAGGGTTAACCGCAACCATCTTAAAAAAACAGCATTTTCCTCTACATAAAAGTCATTTGATAACAACGACACTGCATCAGCTAACTGCAATCTTTCAGTAGCTGTGAATGCAAAGATCAGTGTTTGAAGAATATAGGTTGACAGGCAATTTTGAAATCATTGAAATAAAGTAAGAAAGCGCTGGTGAGGATAGTGTGAATGACACTGTAATAATGATTTCTCTGAATATGACAAGCCACAATATTGTGGGGCATCCTTTAGTTCCAGAGGGATAATTTCTGAAGGTTTTACCTGACAATCATGCAAAGCAAGTAAGAATCATAACATTCGTGCACATGATCTTTTTCTCCTGCTCCATTCCAATCTGTGTTTCACTACAACTGAAAGACTGGAAGTTTTAAATTTTAAACATGAAGACTTTGATCAAGGTAGAGAACGGCACAATCCAATTTCAACCACTTTTCAATCACTCCGTGTTTTTGGTGGCTCTCACTCATCTAATAATTGAGAATGGCTCATATTGTGTGGGCATCAGTGAAAATAAATAAAATTAGGCCTAAAAATTATGTAAGAGCAAATAAAAAAAAAAAAGGTAGGATAAATATTGGTATGTCAGGTATATAAATGAAGGAGAAAAAAATTGTTTGCATGGATGAAAATTTTCCCTTTTTTCTTCTTCTGATAAAAAATAATGTTACAGACATTACTGAATAATTCTATTTTTACTTTGAAGGTCTAGCATTTTAAAATAAATCTGATGAAATTTGACCACCAGTACTTTGTTACTAATTTTTAAAGTATTTCTAAATCAGTCTTAATTTCCAGACTTTATGTGCTGTGGCATTTCAGATAGCTCCATTCATAGCGAGTTAAAAACAGGATGCTAAGGTTGACGTGTAAAGACAAACTTTGAAGGGATACACAACTTTCTTCTGATGTCTTCCTTCACGCTTCCGTCTCATCTCCCTCTTCACTTCAAGAAATTCTTTCATGACAAAATCTTGAAGGGTGGCATTGTCCCATTCTATTCCTTTGTTAAAGATTCCATTTTCTTTCAGGGTTTCCCTGATTTCTGAAAGTTGTATTGAGGTTCCAGGTCTGTTTTCATAGTTCCTATGAAGCATTGCCCTGACATCTTCATCTAGGTAATGTGGGTCCACTGAAAGTACAAAATTATAAAATCTGTAGCAGGTGTCGCTTTCAAAAAGAAAACTTTCCAATTAATCCTCTTGAAATTCAGTCAAATGTTATGCTAATGCAAGTAAAAAGAAAATTATGAAAACAGACAAAGCATGTGAAGCAGCCAACATAAAAACACATGATCAGAATGTGGAAATTGTGACCAAATTTGAAGATCCTTAATTGTAAACAACTAAGACGTCAAAAAGGATATAGAAGTCTCATTATAGCTGTGTATAAACTGAAACAAATGAAGAATATAAAACATGGAAATAACAATGAAAGAAAAATTTAAAATTCAGTGAACCTCGAATACAACGAGCTCGGATTCAACGAGGGAAATGAAAATCTGTTTTCTTCCCTTATTTTTAAAAGTAAATGTACCTCTGATCCAAGAAATACAAAATTCTAGCAACCTCGGCTCTAACGAAGTCATTGACCTGAAGATGGGTCGTTGCACACCTTTTTCACCCACAATAAAACTGTCGGCAGCGAGCAACTCCCGGAGGTTACGCAACAATCGCTACCAACAGTCTATAACTTACAAGACTGGGTCAATATGAAAGGTTACCGGTAATATCTCTGCGTGTGCAAAGGAGCAGAGTAGGGGAGGGAGGGGATGAAGGATAGAGACAGGATCATCTGGGCAATCAGCGAAAGGGAGAGGAAGAGTAATTAAAGCCTTTGAAGTCTCTGCAATGCAAGGGTGGGGGGAAGGGAGGGGAATGGACAATGGAATGATGAAATAGTATGCTCGGCTGATGATGGACCAAGCCTTTTGTTTGGACCAATCGTGCTAGGCGAAAGTTTAATCACTGACTCAGAGACGGTGACTGAAACCATTTGTTTCTCAACATTTTCACTACTTTGCCTACAAAAAAATATATTTTAAAAAAAACAAAACGCTACATGTATCAGCTCGCGATGGTGTCTGGAGTCAAGGGTAGCGACCAGCGATATAAATTTTTTGAAGTGCAAAGTTAAGTACCCTTTTAGCTAAAGGTTCTCAACAGAGATAGACCAGTTTTCACATAACTTGCAGAGAGTCCTTGCATTCAACAAGACCTCGGCTTCAATGAGGACTGAAGGTTGGTTCCAGTGACCTCGTTAGATCCAAGGTTCACTGTACTGTTGTGTTGTTACTCCACTGTGAAGAGCTGTGTGAACAGTGCACACCACTCCAGGAGAAAACAACATAAAACACATCCTGTAGAATTTTGGAAGGATCTTGAATAGGCAGCTCCACCAACTGTTGTGTTGTTGCTCCAGTTTGATGTTATAGTATGTGGTGAGGGAACAATTCCCCAACATTTAGGATATAGAACACAGAGTTATGATATTAAATATAGTATACACAAGTTTATTAAGAGAAAGTCTACTTTTATATTATTTGTCTGGACTTGTGCACCATTCAAGACAATCGTATTAAAGGGAAAGTGCGGTTTCTGTAAAAGGGAAAGGGGATTGGACATCTACCCAGGACACTCTATGCTTGGTTGGGCTAGTGTAACTCCTGCTATGTTGACCTGACTCATGCTAATCCTGACTGCTACATTTAGGATCTCCATTTTTCTGACAGCCATGTACAGACATGAAACAGACACTGGACAAGGCACTGCAAATATTGGTAACATCATTTGAAGCCAGATGCAACATGAAAATACTGAAAGTTAACTCGACATTCAGAAGAACAAACAAGTCCATCCTTGAGGAACTCCACATTTACAAAACTGGCTACTAAACAACACAAAGAAACAGATATTGAAATTCGACAGAGTTAACGATGCTTTGCCTATAATTTTGACTTACCGAAAAGAAAAGAAATTCACTGTCTGAAAACCTTCTTTATTAGAGTAAAATACTTTCAATATTGCGATAACAACTTTCAGGAAATGTTCCATTATATGACACCCACTGCAATGACGAGAGAGTAAAAAGTGACAGAAGGAGGAAAAAATGAACAACTGCTGTCGTAATTTTCCTCACACAGTTCACTCGTAGTTAAGCCTGTGGAGATTAAGTTAAATACTGCATCAATCAGGGGTGATGACAATGCATAGTAATCCTTAATAATGAACTCAACATTGCAACTACTGTACTGTGAAAGACTATTATTTCCCCTTAAATTACACTGTAAATGGATATCACAAAACAGAATAAAAGAATGTTGCATCGTCCTATAGACCACAGTAAATCATACGATACCCTATTATTCCAATAGAACAGTCTTTTAAGAGTCTGTCATAATAATATAACACTTCTGCTGGCCCCAGACAACCCACAGGGTAACATTATCCAAAGTCCAAATTGTTACATCCACTGTGTGCGTGGGGGCCATAAGCTTACGTCATATACATTCTAGCCACATGGCCAAGCTGTCTAGCCAGTGCTCTGCGGACGGGTGATAGCATGTTGGTATGAATGCTTTAATTCCTCTGTGAACAGTAGATATGTCAAACAAAATCATGCTGAGGCAATAGAAATGCACTATTAAAACTTCGAGGCCAACAACTTTGCCAGAACAACAAGCAGTTACACCTGATGTTGTTAAGTAGCGCATTAAAAATGCATATTAAAAGCCAAAATAATATTAGAACCCCTGAAGTAAAGATAATAATGGAAGCCCTCAACTACCGCTCATAATTGTCAGAAGTATGGAATTTTCTGTATTTGCTATTAAACGACTTGAGCAGCAACAAGAACAAATATCCCAACCATCAATTGCTCTTATAAGTCATCGGTTCTTATACGACCTGATCATCAGCGGCTCTATAATGGTGATCGGGTCTTACATGACCCAACCATCATTATGGGGGGGTTGTGGTCAGAAAGTGGTGGTCACTCAGTAACTTATGAGTGGAATTGATTGATTTTTGGTAGCTCATGAGGAAAATGATTTTTAGGAAAAGTCATAAAATTTCAGATCTGAGAAGTGATTTTTAACAGAATTACACCTATTTGAAGATGCCCCTGGGTCGTATAAGACCTGCTCACTGCCGCACAGGTTAAAACATTAAAAAAGAACATTCAAACCTCACTTTCATTAACAAAATTTACATTAAATGAAAGATCAATGAATGAACTACCGTATCTGATTCCACAGAAATCTACATTTGGCCTAAGAAGTCGAAGTTTGACTTTTCAAGGCCCTAGCTCAAAATTACCCACAGCGAGATTCAACAGCTTTTCCCATGAGGACACACATATGTATCTGTCATGTTAACAAAAATAAGCATGTTTATATTCATATGCAAGAAAGTAATCTTTTGTGTGCACATGTGCTGTAAGTCTTTTTTTTCCTCCCAATGGATCTCTAAACTCAATATTTACTTACTTTAAACCTTTGAATGCATGTCTTGCAAATTTGTGGTATGCATCCCTATGTGTACATATATAATTTGATGTCTTGTCAGCTTTCTTTCTATTTTACCTCTGTTTACCAGCATACCTAGCTATATCTTTATGAATACTCTTATTTTCACAGTTACTGATGTAACTGAAGTCCTCTCATCATTGTCACCTTCACTCTCATTTATTTATCATCCCTAGCATCACTCAAGCAAGCACCAATCATGTGAAACAAAGCGGAGCGACATACCCGCATACCACACCATAGTGAAGTTACCATAGGAAAATGTTGGAAATGTTGTTTGAAGTCAGAGAGTAACAGATCTGCTGCAAAAATGTATATTTACTTTGGTTCAGATTTAGTTTACATTAATGTGAACCAAACAAATGAGAATCTTAAAATGCAAGAGAAATGCAGGCATTTTGGATGGGAGAACGAGACTTAAAATTTAAATAAAATTAACTGAAAAATTCTGAATCCATCCACCTTATCTAGCCTTTGGGAGCTCTTTTTTTTCAATGATACATTTTAAAAATTCAGTCTTGTGACATGAAACAGGTCCACACCTTCAGATTTCAAGGTTGGGTCTGCTGTGGTTTCAGTTGTTTCAATCTTTTCTGCTAACCACAGATCAGAAACTTTCAGGGCATCGATAAAATGTCTGAAAATTAAGAAAACACTGTGATATATCAAAAGCAAAGAAATAAAAGAACTGTCAAAGCAAATAGAGGACAATGATATTGATTAAGCTGATATAATTTAATATCTTAAAATAATTTTATCTTCTCTTATTTACCAAGAGTATCATTAGAATATATGTACTTACAGTGGAACCCTATGAAGACAATCATAGCTAAACATACTCCTTGCTTAACAAACTTGCACTCAGAAGTCCCTCCTTCTAAACTTGAATATGCTATGAGATATGTGAAGTAAACATGGTCATGACTTTGTTTCCATTGCCCATCTTATAAAAGATAGCATCTATGCTTCTTGTTTTATGTAATTTGGCCATTGAATATCAAGCCTTTAATACTACTAGTACTACTGTAAATCAATACACTTTTTAACACATACCAGTAAAACTGTTGATCATTTTAGGGCATAAGAACACATGTAACTTTTCTGAACTATTGATATGTTGTTCCATAATGTTTCCACCCAGGATACCAAGAAAAAACATCATTAGCTTTTATTGCTAGCTTCCTGTTACAGCAGATAATCAACTGATTGCAGGCAAAAATTTCCGTGAGACGAGTTAGAAATAATGATCAGCATGAGAAAACAAATTTGGTTTCAAATATGTTTTTCATGCTGAGAAAAAAAAAACATCTCAAAATCAACATTTTCAAAGGGAATCTGAATTTCAGGACCTCCAACTTCCCCCTCCCACACCACAACATATTGATTTCAACATTTCATGCAACAAAATTCAACCCAATGGATGTTGGGGGTACTTAGCCTAATCATGCAAATTGTTGCACTTCACGTCTGGTGGAGAAAGGCAAAGCAACACATTGAAACTGATTTGTGTAAAGAGCAATAAATGTGACCACTGGCTAGGGCTGGTATGAATGCAAGGTTATGGAGAGGAACCCTTAACATGCGCAATGCGCACTAAGACTGTACACTTTTTCATCCTTATCTGAGACGACTATTTGCCGACCCTCCTACCCTGCAAGCTAGAAACTAACTCTGACTTGCACCACCGTCTCAAGAACACACTCCAGAGCATACAGAAAGAGAATGCACTGAGCTTCAACACTAAAAAAAGATTATAACATAACCAACGTATGTACATAAAAACTACTTAAGTCTGAGTATGTCTCCTTGACATCTTTATTTTTCATTACCTGAATGCATCCTTCTCTGGAGGCTTCGACCTGATCTTGTACAACAGTTTCTCCATCCGGTCATGTGAAGTCCCAGCTTTTTCAATATCTTTTTTATCTTTGAGTGTGATGACATCATGCTGAAATACAGGGACAGAAAAACGTGAAAAAAAAATGTAAGCATGTCAGATGAGCACATTTCCAAGCAGCTATTTGATGGAGAACTTTCAAACAGAAAATGCTGTCAAGGTGGCCAGCACAATAACTTCAAGGACACCTCCAAGGCCTCCCTGAAAGCAGCTGCGGAACAAGCACACACAACAGAAGCGTAAAGAAAGCATCTCCAACACAAAAGAGCATCTGTTCCCCCACCTGCATCATCCACCTACGTTTGTCCCACTTGTGGCAGAATCTTCCATGCACACACTGGACTGATCGGCCACCTCCACACTCCGAAGAACCCCCAATTGTAAATAGGAAATTTATGGTTCTTTTCGCCGCAATGGATGAACAACAACAACACTGTAAATAGTGAAAAAGTAGGGAAGACCAAAGCAATGTGGCCCACCATTTGTAATTTGTGAACATGTCATAGGATTTCTATCCTGTCACGGATGCAAAGATGACATTTTAAAAATTTTCAACAAATATAGTGCCTCTTCATTTCTTTATTTCAGCATCAAAATCATTAGTGACAGGTTTAGTGTTATGAAGCTACGATGAACTGATCGGTTTATTTATCATTTCCTTACACATGGTTAAACAAATGGAATCAGAGCCCACTATGCTGACAGATATTTTTTTCAGAATGGAGCTTGAGAAGAGCTTTTCTCCAAATCCTTCATTATAAAAAAAACCTATCCATGAAATTTCAGGTCAATTTGTGTACAAATAGCTGAGTAATGGCTTTCAAGTAGTTGTGCATGTTTTTTTTCTTCTTCAAATTAGGGTGAATATTTTTTTCTTCGCAAAACTCATTGGAAATATATTTTCTAATAGATTTCATAAGGATTTTGTAAGTGGATGAAAAAGAGACACAGCATTATCTGAACTGACTAGTAAATATGGCTCACCATAAATATGAATCACCATTATGATCACATTTATAAGTAGCCCATAATATTGTCCTCCCAAGAACTGTTGTAGGTTCACTGATATGATGAAAACCTCAGCATCCGGAGAGCAAACAAATTTTGCTTATAATGCATGCTCTTTCAAAATACTGTGTTTCTGCATGGGTGCAAATCCAGAGCAGTCCAGTTCTTGAAAATGAAATTTTCCACAGGGCAGTTTTCTTGCTTTACTGAAGCTAAAATGAAACGGTCAGTGCCGGTAATATTTCTCCCAATGTTCATTTGTCTCTGAAGACTGTTCTTGTCACCTCATTACTACCATGCCTATTACACATCCTACCCTGCCCCCTCAAATCTGCCCTATGGTACAATCATCAGTTCTTCCCTTACAGGACCTCAATGAGGATAATGAAACACATTTGGTCCCGATGATCCCTTTGCATTTGAGGCCCTCTTACTAACTCATACTTGGGGAGGAGAGAGAGGCTTGCTTTTTGCTGTCAGCACTGCCATGGTTCACTAACCCCATTGCAATGCATGACCTACATGTATATCCATATCCCTCATTACAAACCGCAGCTATTCTTACCGAAATGTCTCGGAAATAGAATTCACATGTCCATAATCTGTACCCATACATAAATGAATTAATTCTATATACAAGATGCTAATGAACCCTGGGTAATTTGGTGACATTAGCACTTGAAAAACATGACATAATGAGGAGCTGCATGTAAAGGAGTGAGGTTATTCTTTTATTGCACACAATTGTTCAGGACTGAGATTTCGAGACCATTTTTGAACATTCACACCCACAACAACAATCCAGCAATGATAATGAATTGGGGGGTATTTTCAAAAATGAGGGGAAACTGTGTGATTGTACGGTCTGGAGAACACTATGAATGACAATTATGTCACGCCAAAGCAAATGGAAATAAAGTTCTTTATTACCCTGATTTATTTTGGAAAATGAACAGGAGGTAAAAAAACAATCAGTCCTTCTGCAGCTGTGGGATACTCACAGAATGGAGGTAGTCAGTGATATCAGCTGGATACAAATCAACAATATACTTCCAGTTCTGTCGTATCTTGCTCCATTCCTGTGCATTCATTGTCTCTGAAATACAAAAGTTGAAACTTGTTGCACATGTATGTCTCAATAATGATGACACTGTTCAAAACAAGGAGATACCATTAATCCCCCCAATTAGTGCAGGACCATCATACTTGCAAGTTCCAGAACATATTTTCAAAGGAAACAATGAAACTTGGATGACAAATGTTGAAAAGGAAGCTGTTTTATCTGGTCATCATAGGTAGATAGCCCTCGTCCTTCATTACGGTTATCAAAGATATCCCTAGACATTGCAAAATGTCTCCCAAAAGATGCCACAAGATGAAGTTAAAGAAGAGGCAACCAAAATCCAGTGATGTTTTCTTACTTTGAAGATGAATNCCTGTGCGCGTTTTACCTAAAATAAGCCAATTTTCTTCAGAATTTTTTTTTCTCAGAAACTGGAAGGAATTCAGAGGAACTTTTTGGCATGGCTTCATTTCTGACCCTGAAGAACATTTAGGGCAAGTTTTAACAAAATCCAAGAGGGTCACCGGCAAAATTGAAAAAGATTGGTTGATTTGACGTGAAATGACCCACATGTATGTCTCAATAATGATGACACTGTTCAAAACAAGGAGATACCATTAATCCCCCCAATTAGGGCAGGACCATCATACTTGCAAGTTCCAGAACATATTTTCAAAGGAAACAATGAAACTTGGATGACAAACGTTGAAAAGGAAGCTGTTTTATCTGGTCATCATAGGTAGATAGCCCTCGTCCTTCATTAAGGTTATCAAAGATATCCCTAGACATTGCAAAATGTCTCCCAAAAGATGCCACAAGATGAAGTTAAAGAAGAGGCAACCAAAATCCAGTGATGTTTTCTTACTTTGAAGATGAATGGAGATATTTTCTTGCTAGCTCAGACAGTTGCTAGCTTAATTCCTGTTGTATTTTGTCATTGAACTAATAGGCAGTGATATGCTACATGATTCAAGCACTAGATCTAATTTAATACAACACCATTGAGCTACACATAACTAGGGCCACTAGCTGATGAGAGGGAAAGAGCCCACTTCAGATCCTGCCAGCATAACCTCACGTGTGTTAAGTCTGATAGCTGCCAATGTCATCACTTGGAGGCCACTAAGGTAGGCCAGAAGTCAAAGTGTACAGATCTACGTGGAGCTTGGAGATATGATGTGCCTGGGGCTAAAATCATTTTGATGACCTAGGGCTAATTCATGAAATTGTTCTTGTGTGAGATATTTCCTAAAAATGAATACACAGGGTGTCACAGAAAAAAACGGGAGACTGTTTTCGCCATATTTCCAAGAATTTTCAATTAAGGAACAGGAAGTTTTGTGACAATTAATATATCTATTTATGCATGACCACTGATGAAATTTTCATAAAGATCAACAGAAAACTATAAGAGTAGTAACAATTCGCAAAAAGCAACTGAGAATGAAAATTTTTAAAATTTATGTTAAATTTTGTAACGTCAAGGAACGATACTAAACAGACACAGCATGATGCTTTCAAACAATGGTGTACTCATTTACATAAAATTTTCATACCTTATAAAATAGAATAAAATAAAACCAGTAAATAAAAATTTACAGAAATAAACAAGTTATAATAAGGCAAGTTGACACTGAATTTCATGCAAAATGGGCACACCCGCCTCCTGAATGCGGCGTGGCAGGGAGATCTCAAGACTGTTCTCAACGGAATCAAGGACAGCGCGAATGTTCCCGGCAGATCGCGCTTGATGGGGTTGACCTGATTGGACTGTGTAGTCTGGACCTTTTCGGCTGAGGTACTACAGTTCCTTCCTTTCTAAAATGCTCGACTCTTGCGTACATTCGACTTTTAGGTGGACTGTAAGGTAGGCAAACATTTGTCGGAAGAGAGCTCCTGTTGGAGCCATAGAGCCTATTTTGAAACATGTTTCAACAACAAAACTTTTCTTCTCTTTCGTCCAGGTCATCTTGAAAGAAGCAAAGAAGATGAAATTTTAGAAATCCGAATTGATTTGAGTCAACAACATATTCAGTGCTGATGACCCAACATCAACATCCATTTTGTGCACAAATTGTGCACATTTCTGAAATGACATACTTATAAAAAGTGCGCATTTAGGTGTGCAAACATTTATGTATCTTTTTGAAACTTTCACCATGAGGCATGCATAAAAATGTCATAATATCCTGAAAATTTCATAAATATCCAATAAAAAGTGTGGATTTTATTAAGAAAGCTGACTGTCCCATTTTTTTTTTTTGTCACGCTGTATAATTCACAGAAATCCATTTTGAGAAGAACAGATCTGCATAATCTTAGTATCAGAGTCTGGAGCCATGTTCAGGCCTACTTTGTTATTAAGTATAAATTATTAAATTTCACATGGATGGATTCATTATTATTCTATCATTTCATTAATGCGGTGAACCTCCATAATAAATATATCTCAGCAATAAGTATACTTTTTTCCAAGGAGCAAAGGCATACTTTATATTGAGGTTGTACTGTCTTAGCCCCTGGTATACTGAAAAGTATACACTGTACCTATTATTGAGGAATTATAAATACATCCATGTGAATTTCACACTAAATAACAAGGTATATTTATTGATATGCTGTCTTCATTGACCTGAAGCAGGCTTATGGCCGAGTCTGGAGGAAAAGGCTTCTGTTTAAGATGCTGAAAATGGAATTTGTTGGTCACATGTACAACTGGATCAAGGATTTCCTCAAAAACAGAACAATATGAACATCATTCAGTGGATCAACATCAAAGCAGATGACTCTCCAGGAAGGACTACCTCAAGGCTCAGCCCTGAGTAGCACTCTATTTCTGATACTCTTTAATGACATTCCAGATGCATACACCTGCCAAACAGCCCTATTTGCTGATGACCCTGTCATATACTGATAAGGGGGAAAAACATGCGGCTCCTGATTTGCAAAGTGAACTCAAATCTTGTAACCATCTCACCATCCTGTTAGCTTTGGAAGATGGAATTTTTTACAGACAAGACAACCTACCACTTGCTTTGCCTGCATAAAAAACTGAGGGGGAAATATTTCAGAATAAATGGTAAGAAATTAGCACATGAAAAATACCCAAGAAATCTGCGAGTTAAACTGGACCGCCACCTCACATTGACGCAACATATCAAATCGCTGATCAAGAAAGCCTCCAGCAGACTCAAACTCCTCAAGCATTTGTCTGCCTATAGGTCAGACCGATCAGACTACCCTTGTACACTGGTGACATTAGGTTGGTCATTGAATACTCTCTTCCCCTCCAGAACATGGTATGCTAGAGCCAACTTACGAAGTTAAACATCATACAAAATCAAGCCCTGCAGTTTGTAAATGGTGTCTTGATAAAAACATCAGCAAATGCCTGTGAAATCCACACTGACAATGAACATTTAAATCTGAGGACTAAATACTAAATGAGCTGTTGTTGAAATCTATGAATGATACTTGCACATGGATCCATCAGAAGAAAACAGGAAAATGATTGAGGACTGGCGACCTAGAATGCATAACCAAAAACCATCCTTCTTGCGAAAGGCAAAAGACAACAGAAACAAACATCATCTACCAACTGATAGACAACCTACACCAAATGCTTGCACTGAACCACTATGCTGGCAGGTGGTCACCCCAACAGTGAGGACAAAACTCTCTGACCAAACAGTTGACAAGTAACCTCATACCTGTGCTGAAATCCATTGCCATGGAAACAATGGATACTCATCCCCAAGATATTATCCATGTTTACACGGATGGGTCTACATTTAAAGCAACAATCAATGCTTCAGTGCACTGATTAACTATCCTAACACACAGAGGACATTCCTAGACTTTTTGGTTTCTGTGGAGCATTTTGTTCCAACTATGATGCAGTAGAAAGCGCACTGAATAGAATAGCTGCTGATCTTGAAAATTGAATTACTGTGTTAAACAATGTCGTTATTATTTGGATTCAAAACCCTTCCTCCAGGCATTACAAAATGGACCCTCAAATGACACATCTAAAGTCCTTAAAGGAACAGGGGTAGCTACCCCTTAACAGCCTTAACCTACCTAACAGCCTAAAACAGCCTAACAACCCTGCTTAACAGCCTAAAGAATCCACAATATATTTTCATAAATTTTCAACCCCTTCCATGTTTCCTTCGCCTTAGTGCTTCCGAGAAAAAGCAGCTTGAAATTCAGGATTTTCATACCCTGCGGGCCACCATGGTTGGTCATCCGGTAAGCATGGAAGCACGGGAATAAGGCTTGACATCAGAAAGTGAGAGGCAAGCTAGTAGTCGTTATGCAATGAGAATTATCCACATGCAATAACTTTCGTTGGCTCTAAATGTTATGCCTTTTTTTTTCATTTTCGGTTATCATTTTTTTGTTAAACTGTGTGAACAACTGCCCAAATTTGATCGCAGTGCTGCAACCTTAGAAAAAGGAGGATAAAATAATATTTGAGAAAAAGGAACATCTGTCTGACCACTGTTTGAGTCGCTTTATTAATGCATGCATAGCCTATGTATGGTTGTCTGTGCCTTTTATTCCCCTATATTGTTTAATGAGCTCTCATTGGTCTACGATTCTGACACTCTTTATCATTTGCCTGAGGGGCACATTTCATCACACAGCAGGATAGGATTTGATTGACAGCTTACTATTGTCTCAGGCAGTGTTTTCTTCACTTAGGACCTGTGCTAGTTGCATCACTAGTCATAAATCAATCAACATGCTGCGAAGAGCCAGTCAAACAGCTGGCATATCGACGCGGAATATAGTTTGACACCCTTTTGTTGGTGAGAGATGACCATGGGAATAATTTGGACAATACTTGTGAAATCTTTTATGGTTTGGAAAAAAAGAACTGGTCTTCACGATCAAAGAGAAAAATGAAACAGACCATAGCTATTAGCATGGGTATGCCATGTTGAGCATATCAACAGTTATGAGATGGGAAGGGGGAGGGGAAGGGAGAGAGGGGTGATAGATGGGTGGGCGCAGTTACAGGGGTGAAGCAAAGACGTTACATTTACAATGTCTTTGGGGTTGAGAGAGAGAGAGGGAATAGAAGCAATAAGAGAAAGTGTGAGCCTGAGTTGCTAATGAAAAAAAAGCGAGAAGGCAGGTGATGAACAGTGACTCAGAGCAAAAGCATCTTGGCTGCTCTCTCTCTCTCTGTCTGTCTCTCTCTCTCCATTAGCATCTTGTTTTTTTAGTTTTTACCCCTTGCTTTTTCCCTAGATTCTTATCATTTATCCCACCACCCTATAGCTCCTTGCCTTATCCCCCTGTCTCCCTCTCTTCATCCCTGGAATTGTGCCCACCCAACCCATACTAGGATCTATCTCATTAATCTCATTCCCCTCACTGATAGTGAAGACCGATTCTTTTTTTCAAAACTACAAAAGTTTTCACGGGTATTCTATAAAATGCTCCCATGGTCATCTGACCAAAATAAGAAGGTCAAAATAATTTTCATGTCGATGTGCCCCCTTTCTGATCTGCTCTCAAAAGCCTTTTGATTGATTTATGAGTAGTGACATAACTAGCGCCGCTCCTAAGCACAGAGAATTTGACTGTGGCGGCATCTAAATTATTTAAAAGTGCTCCTCAAGCAAATGATAATTTTATATTGTCAGAATTTTAGCCCACCGAGAGCTCACTAAACCACACAGCAGACAACAATACAAAGGCAGTGCAAATAATAATAAAGCTACTCCAACAGTGGTTAGATAGATATTCCTTTTTCTCAAATATTATTTTGTCCTCCTTTTTCTAAGGTTACAGCACTGCGTTCAGAGTCGGGCAGTTGTTCACACAGTTTAACAGAAGACTTTTCTCGATGACAAATGAAAAAAAAGGCATAACATTTAAAGCCAACGAAAGTTATTGCATGTAGATAATTCTCTTTGCATAATGACTACTAGCTTACCTCTAGCTTTCTGACGTCAAGCCTCATTCCTGCGCTGACCCGACGACTAGTCATGGCGGTCCGCAGGGTGTGAAAATCCTGAGTCTCAAGCTGCATTTTCTTGGAAGCGCTCGGGCAAAGGAAACGTGGAAGGGGTTAAAAATTTATGAAAAAATACTGTGGATGTTTTAGGCTGTGAAGCAAATAGCTATTCCTGTCCCTTTAAAGCCATTAGCCATCTGACAGCTTCTCATGGCATTGTAGTAATCCTACAGTGGATACCAGGACATGTGCAGCTATGCCACAGGTCACACTAATACCACTTACGAGGCCTTAGGAACAAGTATCAACAAGAATGGCTAAATTTGTGGGCCACAGAACAATCTGGGCCTGCACTGTTTAAGTACCAGACAAAATCAGCACCCACAGATGCACTACGCCAACTGAAAAGCGAGGACCAAAGTCTCATTTTTCAACTGAGAACAGGCCATGCATCAGTGAACAAATATCTCAACAGAATTGACTCCTTGGCACTGTATCAGGTGAACATCTGCATGCTGATCCACTGCCCATGACTGACAGACAGTGAGTGTGTGACAGATCTGCATAGCCGGCTCCTTCACAACCCCCAGCCATTGACAACACACTATACACATCAACAACACAGCTGAGGAAAACATACATTTGTTCAAGAGTTAAAGGGCTGTCAAGAGCATGTTGCTCACAGCTAAAGGGAATACAGTCGACTCCGCTTAATCGCCTTTTCCGCTTAATTGCCTCGTTTCCCTGGGAACCAAATTTTTTTCTATATATAAAAGTCACTGGATAATTGCCTCTCACTCCGGATAATCGTCTCTTCAGCGCCCGTGAATTCAAAGATCAGCGGTTGAAGGATTACAGTCGACAAACAAATATGTACACAGACGATTTAACTGCGCGACGGATGGCACACCGGTTGACTGAGTGACAGTTGCCACGCCGAAATAGGTGTGATAAGCCTCCCTCCCCACCTCCCCTTTCCCTTGTCCCCCTTCATCCCAGGCTATGCATCACCGCCCTCGCCCGTCTGATAATGCTAATGTGCCAAAAGCCGTATAGTCTCCTCTTCCCATGCCTTCCGTCTCAGCGAGGCGGAGAATGTAAACATCGTATTGGTGGATTTTGGCTAGATCAGAGAATGTGTTATGTGGATGAACAGTCGATCCCGACTGTGCCATCCTACTCTTTATTGTCTGTTGGGCTACTGCGAGGTGGCCAATGAGATGGAGCGTGGAGATCAAACATTTTGTGCACTACAATACCGTCAAACTTGAATCTGTCCTGAGTCTGGCGACGAGAAGGCATCAAAGCATGACATCAAACAATGACATCAAAGAAATTAAACCCCATTACCAAAAATATGGCCTAAATTACCTTCTCCACTTAATCACCCACTTTTTCCGTGAGCCCGAGGAAGGGCGATTAAGCAGAGTCGACTATATCATTTTCATCATACCTTATTGATATAATATCTTATTACTGAGGTGTCAATATACAGTACATAAGTAATTCGAACTTCTTGACTCCCCTTCCTCCCCTCCTGCATGTAGCTCCTTACAGACAGTCATATTCTGTAAAACATATTCTCTTCAGAGTGAATAAAGATTGATTTATTTTTCCTGTGTTTATATACAGTCAAAACTTGCTACATATAAAGTACATATACTCCATTAATAAGTCAAGCCTATGCACACAGATTCATAATTACACTATCATTTTGTTCATGAGGTGGACCCCGATAAATAAATATACCAAGGGCATATTTTATATCGAAATTCTACTGGAGTGACAAAGCGAGAGAAAGAGAGAGAGGCAGAGAGAGACAGAGAGAGAAGAGAGAGGGAGGGAGGGAGAGAGAGAGAGAGAGTGTGTGTGTGTGTGTGTGTACACACACACATACATGATAGCATAGATTCAGTGTGTGTGTGTGTGTATGTGTGTGTGTGTGTACACACATACACACACACATACTTTATCTGCGCTATCATGTATGTGTGTGTGTGTGTGTGTGTGTACACACACATACAGGATAGCGCAGATAAAGTATGTGTGTTTTTGAGTTTGTGTGTTGGGCTGTTTGTGGATTTGTGAATAGGCAGGTATACACGCTTTTTTGAGTGATTTCTAATCAACATATAATTCCCTTTGTCTACAATCTAGATTAGGCAAGGATTTGTCTGCAGGGATTCTACAAAATGAACCTTCTTCCCAATTCTGGCCCTGTTTAGCTGTGTGGGAAAGAGAGGGAAAACATATGGGCTCTGTTGATTTGTACCACTATCACCAAAAAGCTATTGACTGCGCAGTCTTAAATTAGTGGTATTTTGGACATTTCTTAGATTTCAGAAGAGGAAGAAAACCCACTCCTCCCTGCATTACCTGGTGTTTTTTTCTATGTCAGAGTGGTAAATTACCCTAAGCACAATGCTTGTTCCGCAGTATTAAGTGAGTAAATTTCTAGTCAACATGAAGATAGCAGCATCATGTTGACCTTTCACCCAGGCATAGAGGCAAAAGCCATTCATTGTTTTGGTGGGTGTGCTAAAAATAAATCGTTCAAAGACTCTGGTTCAGTGAAAAAGCTTTTTGAAGTGCCCTATAGGGATGTTTTATTTGTAAAGTTTGGGAATAAGATGGTACATTTGCAATGATTATTTTATTTGAGCTTGTATAAGTTGAGAAAACTACCACATGTACAAAGTTACATAGCAAACATAATGGTGTATAGCTTGTGAAATTAGTGGCCTGGGTTCATTTTCAATAAACTTGTTAAACTTGAAATTAGATACACTTGAACACATCTATTTTGAAAACTGTTTGTAAAAAAAGTACTGTAACCCTACTGAACAAGTTTGAAACAGACACAAAATCCAGTGGGCTGAAGCGGTCTTCCTATTTAACTTAATATTTTCCAATGGTAAAATTAACATTCATTTTCAGCTGTATAGAAATGTGTTCAGCTAAGGACTTTCACATCATTGCTTTCAGTCAAGATTTTTACTCACCGTCTCATTTACTCACTGACAATTTGGAAAATATGCTCCAACCCTTCATAGACACTGCTATACTGTAACAAAGCACGCAGTTATGAGCAGTTATCACATACGGCTAAATTCAGTGTATCCTCCCACTATCCCTTATGATGAATCAAGGCTGCATTTGCTTGGTCCTTATATTGTTGTGAAAGGGGACTTCCTTGTATTCTGTGGGCAAAGGATGTGTCGAAGGTACAGTTTTGATTGGTTTGCACCAGGAGCGGCATACACCTACTAGAGAATTGTTAGAAATGTGATGTGTTTTGGATTATTGGAAGAGAAAGCTTGACAACATGATGGCAACATTTATGGTTTCAGGTTTGTTGGTGGAACGTCCTTTCAGTGGCCTTGTGTCAGAAAATCAAATTCAATGGTGATGTGTATGCTAGTGAATGAGGCAATGACTGAAGTTTAGCCAACACTACTAACTACTATAGCAAATCTATGCATATTTTTGTCTCTTCTCCATTGGTTGCAGCCATCTTGGTTTGCCTAGAGACTGATACTTCATACGATAAGGTTAGGATGGGGTGTAGCTTACCCTTTGGCAAACAGGGATCAAACAAACACACCACAAGATGTCTGAACCAGGAAGTATAAAAGTAATAAAATACTTATTTAACACTTTAAACTGAGGCTTGATCCAGTTTAACTAGATATAGGAGACATCAGACTAAATCCAGCATAATCTGACGCACAAACACTTCTTTGAAAAAATACCTTAACTGGGCCTAAACTAGATAATAATTAACAGAAGGAGAGCAAATTATAACAGCAATATTAATATTGTTAAGTCTTCCCTCATCTTACAACACAAAGTTTAGTGGCTCTTACACCCGGCCTTAGATCCAGTCTTACCTCGTCAAGAAGTAGACTTGATCAAGACGCTTTTAGTTTTTGAACATACGTACGTTGGAGAAACAATACAGCAAATGCAAGGAAGGAAAAAAAAAAAAGGACACAGACCTAAGTTATGTAATTAAAAATGCTTTCAATTTGGCCACTGTCTTGAGTGGCTTGAGTACCTGTTATTGCCGCTAGACAGCGGGTCAGTCAAGCCTTGAATCATGCGTGAACCTCATAATGAATGGCAAGAAATTACACTGGTCTGTGGTTCTATTACACTGGTCTGTGGTTCTATAATTAGATAGACCTTATATTCACAAGAAACTTCGGTACAATCACGGAATGTACAATCACGGAATAGGACCGATCTTGTAGCTAAACCAATGACTAAATGAACTGTATTAATGCAAGAGCGGTCCTGTCCCAGGAGATAGCCGAAACTTCTACTAGGTTTCTAGATCTAAATGCATTGCAGCAGATTTAAAACTGCGTGAATGATGCAGCCCTGCCAAGTGCCGATGGCGAAATCTGGGCTGCCATCCCGTTTTTTTACCATTTCACTAGATTCCAAGACCAAAATTCACGATAATGCATTAGAGAACGATTCTGTGGAAGTGTGGTCCCAACTATTTATCGATATATTAAACACAGTTGAGTAGTATCGATACACGTTTCATCACAATCAGCAGCCATTTATGAACAATAAGACAAAGTGAAGAAGAAGGCGCTCCTGTTTCTTCGGGCATTAGGGTTAGGAACTCACCTCAACTGACGCTCCTGTCTGGATGGGTATTATTAGGGTTAGGGTGTACGGGTAGGGCTAGGGTTAGAAACGGGTTGTATTAGAAGGTATGCGTTCTGGTTAGGAGTATGAGTCTCGTCTGGAATTCCTTCTAAAAGGTGGAATACCGGAATAGAAATGACAGAATTCAACAATACATACTAAGATTTTATTTCAAGCGAAGCACAGTATTTGACAGAATGCAAAAGTAATTTTTTTTTTTTGCCTTTCTGACATTCATGTCATCTAATGACATTTATTGCCAAAATATTTGGTTTTGAAACTCACGCCCTATATTTTTTAATTCTGTGGATGGTCCCATCATCACGTCTAGTCTTACAATTTATGTTTGTCACTGTCAGCACAGAAAATGCATTACCACCCATTGTTTATTTAGCCCACATTTGAACTCTAGAAGTAGGTTCAACTACCGGTTTTATTTCAGGCATCGATACCTGTTTTGAAGCTAAAAAGTATGCGATATATCAATAAAAGTAGTCGGGACCACACTGTCCTCCACACAAGTGCCGATTCTTCACACTCTATTGTAAAAACATTAAAATGTTTTCCAGTGAATACTGTCGTTGTTTGAGGCTATCAGAAGAAAATTTGTGATTTCCTGTTATTTTAAGTATTTGCGTTACAACTCTGTAGTTGTCTCCACACGCATTTTCCTGTTGCACTATTAGGAAAACTTCGATTTCACTGGCTCTAGTAAAAAATCATTAGGAGTGACAGCGAGAAGCGCCAATCAAATTCAACGAATTGTAATTGTAGAGTTACTTTCAGTTTCAGTTTCTACAGGCCAGGGTTGCCAGATTACCCGGCAGATATCAGATACATGAAATCTACATTCGTTGACCTAGAAGCCACATGTACTAATAAGGCTGGGCAGCTCGAGTCAAAAGATCGAGTCGAGTCGATCTTTACCAGCGGCTCGATTCATCGAGTCAGCGAGTTCGGCTCGAGTCAAAAGGATCGAGTTTTGCTCCGATCTTTTTGAGTCGCTTTAATCTGGCTCGACTCAACATTAATCGAGCCACACGCTCAGCGCGAAGTTAACGGGGCAGTGTCGCACCTCCTACAATCTAATTAGATTTAATTGAGATTGTTTATGTTAAGGAAGGGTTAGCAGTGATNGAAATCTACATTCGTTGACCTAGAAGCCACATGTACTAATGTAGGCCAAATTCGTGGACCATCGCACACATTCTTCACACCTGTTGAGGGTGGGGTGGGAGTTTGGGATCCGTTTTATTAGTATAAATAAGGTACCGGTCTGAACTGCGTTCTTGCTGTTGAATGCAATCCTCCCTTTCTGGCCCTTATGATGCGTAGATACGGTAAAGTATTTAGTCTGTTTCTGTATACCTTTGAAATTGTGCGATACGTGGTGGCTGTTTCCTTCTCTTGTGTATCCTTGTCTTGGCCTGTTATTTTCCACTTCTCTGATGTTTGAATGATGGCTGTTCTCTGAAGTAATAGGTTTTTGTTTTTTTTTTAATGGTGAATCCATCAAGTGTTGGAAAGAAAACGAAATGACATACAGTACCTACTTCTGCGCAAACTGGCACTCAAATACAACATCTCAGAGTTCTGGACCACCAGTTACATCAACGCGTCTGTTTTCAAAGGTAGGGATTTGATGTCACAGAGGAGATAAACCTTTTCTCTAAGTAAAATTGACATGATCCTCTTTCATAATAACAACATGTAAAATGTACTGCCGTGAGAGAGAAGACAATGATGATATATTTAAAAATCGTTAATAGGTCTAGATCTAAAACTCCAATCACTTTTTAACTACTACTAAATGTAACCAGGTGGCAAGGTCTTTTAAATTTTCCTAGTATTAACACTACTCTAGAAAACTCCTCGCCACTCAGTCGCGCTACCCAAAATTTCATGCCCCTGCCGAGAATCGAACCAGGGTCTCTCAGTTTGCAAGTCTGAACGTATTACGACTGCAACACATGGACGCTAACTTCACAGCAATGTAATTCTTAAATACTAGAAATGCCTACTGCCTGAATCGGTCCATTACTTCCACGTGTGAGCCTAGTGTTCATTCGCGACCCTGACACATTTCCCGATTGCTCACACTACCCTCTGCTTATCCATGTCATGTCCTCATGACAACTTACAGTTCTCGAGGTCATTCTTATATATGGTATGGTATCTTAACTCCTTCGGCATAATGTCCACAATGAACCTGAGGCCATTCAGGTATGGTTATCTCGGTTCTTAGAATACTGCCTCCCTCTTTGTTTTATATCTCTGCCTATGGGTTACAGAACCCACTACTCTCGTTACAGCATGCCCAAGGCCCCAATGAGACATCCTGCCTATGGGGACGCTAACTTCACAGCAGTTTAAACCTGATTCGATTCCCGGCAGCGGCATGAAATTTTGGGTGGTGCGACTGGGTGGCGCGAAGTTCAGGCCTGATTCTAGTATCCTACGTCTGTCCCCTTCACCACTTCGCCCACCAACTTTTTCCTTACGGGACGGCGCCAGATTATTACGCCCCACCACCAGCTCCTTTTCATCCCAGTTTCAAGCAAAAACACGAAAATTGATCGTTGGTTACAATGCTATCGGAATTGTGCCTATTTCGATTGGACACCACGATCTTCATGAAAAGGCACAGACAACCATACATAGGCTATGCATACATAAGTGCTCAGTGCTCAGATAGATGCTCCTTTAGGCGTCATAGACGTGACGATGTTTACGCAGCGAACAACGGAGGATCAGTGGTACCGTTACGTGGACACCACGATCTGCATGACCGTTTAATTTTGCACTGGTGCACGCGGTCAGACGAAGGAGCTTGCGCCCGACATCGGCTTGCTTTCATTTTTTTTTTTTTGTTCTCCCCGAAAATCAAATTCGGGCCGTCAAGCAAGCGCGTCACACACACACACACACACACACACACACACACACACACACACACACACACACACACACACACACACACACANACACACACACACACACACACACACACACACACACACACACACACACACACACATACCATTTCTTGTTTTCTTAATACCAAAGAGCCTTGGATGAAATCAAAGGATCAGTGGACAGAGATGAAGCAAGAGTCATATCATTATAATCATTATCAGGGAGGGAACAAGGATTGCCCGCGCATTGTGTCGAAGGGGACAAAGTAAAACTCTACCATATTCACAAGGCTAGATTGCAACACTGGACCCTAGATCGCACACACTCACATAGAACTCTGTGCACACACTATACTAGGCTGTGCCCAGGGTCTGGTGTCGTCATTTTTAGATCTAAGTGTCTGCCAGGAAACGCGGTGCTGTGTTGGTTTTCACAACTAAATCCGCTGTCAGCTGTAATGTAATAGAGGAAGAACTATTTTTCTATCGATCTGACCCTCCAATGATATTGCAACCACATTATTAACTATTTACTATTATTGTGGAATTTCCTATGACATACGAGGTAGTTAATTAGTTATTAGCATGAGGATTGCCACTATGATTTCTTGCCATTTCACTGGCAGCCAAAGCCAAATTTAGCTTGGTTTCATTAGACCTCCCAAACTGTATATTGATACTTCACACATGTATTTTAAATGCACCTATCACAATTATTAGATGACCAGGTAAGTGGGGAACTCTAGTAACAAGATGCGAGCGAAAGAAAAAAAAAAAATGATGGACCTAGTTGCCGGTGACACAAAGAAGGGATAGAATTCTGCAAGCCTGTATTGTGGGCAAATTTCAAGAGTGATGTCCCATGTACATGCGTCACCAGAATTTGCGTACTTCATTTGATCGGTTGTTTACATACACAGCGACCGTGGTTTTACAGAAGGTGGATAGATACTTTCAGGACTAAACTGAACATGGATGCCTATAGTTTTTATCTGTCAACTTTCAGATATGTTATGAACGCGAATCCAGACGACAAGGCGACCTGGTGTGACATTTTCAAATATATTCCATGTCTGCGTCAAATGCTTTCTTGTTCCGTATGCGGAAGCATCTTGCTGTGTCCCTACGGGCCAACGCACGGTGTTTGTTTACATCATGTTTGCCAGCGCTGCCTTGGTGGACAGATGCGTCTAAAGCCGTCCTGCAGTTGGTGCAAGGACCATGATCCCTTTGTTGAGAACAAGAGGCTGCGAATTTTAATCCTTTGTTTCAAACGATTGTGTGCTTATGTTTCACATTCCAAGCTTGGAGCTGAGATCATGAAATCATCCATCAATGGATATGGCAGCGAAGCAGAAAAGACAATGAAAGTTTTAGAGGAAGCTGAGCAATTTGAGGATGATTATATTCTCACTCCTCCACCTAGAGATCTGCCTCTTGTGACAAAATCAGCTACAAAGGGTTTAAAATCGTCTACATATCCGGCTCCTTCAACTTCAAATGTTGGAACCATAAGGAGTATGCAGCCTTGTAAACGAAAGAGAGGAAGACCAAAAGGTGTGTCTAAGCTGTCAGTTAAGGCACCAAAAACAAAGATGAACATCACAGAACATGTTAAAAGACTGAAGAAGCGGGCTCTCAGCTCAAAAGTGAAAAATTCTGTAAAGAAACCTTTGCTTAAGGTCACCCATCGTCCAAGAGCTTACAAAAGACGGCAGAGAGCCATGCCTGACAACAGTGGCCTGCTTATTTCCCAGCGGCCCCACAGAGATCGCTCTGGCAAGAGTAGTATTGGTCAGCTTTGGAGAGAAACTTTCCTTGATGAAGTGCAGCCAGAATCATATCCAGACTCTGGAATTGAGGTTGGAAACTCTTCTGATCATGACACCGGCATCCAACCACCGCAGCTGACACGGCTGGTGAATGAAAGAGCAGAGCCCCAACAGCCTCCTCAGCTAACTCGCCTGACAAATGAGCGACAAGACCCAACTGTCAGTAAGTCAGAAGTGATCCGTAAAGAAACCCGTCTTCACAAACACACAGATGGTCAGAGCAATGAGATGTCAGGGAACAGTGTGACAGGTGTGAGAGACGAGTCACAGAAGCCAAGGTTGACGCTGACAATTTCAAGGAAACGGTTTCAGAATTTCTCGAGAAGAGGGCGTGGCCCAGTGACAGCTCCATTTCATAAACTTAGAGACAGTTCAGTGATGCAAGGGAGAACACAGGGATCAGGTGTCACACAGGCAACACAGCGGTTTAAGAAAAAGAGTGGCAAAGCTGCTTCAACAAGATCAGCAAAGCCAGGGGCAGATATCTGCAAGTGTGCACGATTCAAACAGCCCAATCAGTTGACCTGTTTTGGACAGAAGTGTCCTTGCTACAGTGACCGCAGAGCTTGTGTGGACTGTTTGTGCAATGGTTGTAAGAACCCCCTCCGTTCACATGACTCTGCCCCACCTCTGATGCACATCATTAAAGACACAGATAGCCTAGAGCGTAGTTTTGACCGAAGCATGCCCAGATTATCTCCAATTCCCAGAATATAAGCCATAGTAGAAGGGAAAAAGAGGGAAAACACCAAAATCACAGTTTTAAATGAGACCCAGAGAACTTTCTTGGTGCACACCAATTTATCAATTAATCAAAGGTGCATTGTTTGGCTGTTTTTGGAAACTTTACAGTCAAGAGAATAGGCCAGATGGAAAGATATAGAACAACAGGCTTTCAAAGGTGCCAAAAATTGAACTTAACCTTATTTGACAGGATTGTAATTTTACTCAATAAAACAGCCATCCTGTTAAACAGAATAATATGAATACAGCCCTCTTGGTCTTTGCAGGAGATATCTTTTCAGAAGTAAAAAGGATTTTGTTGATAGTGTTGACTGACTTGAGATACCTTATCAGAAGATGTGAGCTCATAATTTTTTTGCCTTTACTCTCCTTTTTTGTAACTCCTGCAATACTATGCCTCCAGCTTGGCAAGAGTATCAGTACACCACACAATGTTATTGCCTAGTGGGGTTATTTTCTGACTGATTGGGCAGGTCATGGCGAGCGGAGTGGATCTTTGCATCAAGAACGCGTAAATGGTTATTGGGTGACAGATTCTGGTTCTTGCCTTAGAAGAACTAAGTGATGTCTGGCAGAGGACATTATGACATGGTTGAAGAAATACAGGCACACTCTAACCAATGCCCACAGCTAACCTGGGTGACCAGTAAACTTACTGCTTCCTTTTTGGCCAAGAAAAGTGATTGATATGTAGAGTCACTCAGCATCAGGCTCAGCGGAATGAAGAAAATTTTTTGGAAAACAAAAAAAAATCAGATCTACACAGGAGGACATAACTAACAAACACTTAAAAAATGATAAATGTACTTTTCCATATTGAAGAGTACATGTTATGTTGAAGTTGTGCCATTAGCTGCTGCCAACCCTGTAGTATCAACAGTCAGCTGACAGCTTACACATCAAGGCAAGAGCAGCTCATAGGTAACAAGAAGTCTCTATCCATTCAGCTATTCAGACGGTGGTTTTAGAATGATGTTACCCTTTGATGATGCCATATGACTGTGTTGTGGGTACTGTGAACTTAGGATCACTTTGCCCAATGTATTATGAGTACAGATTATCAAGATGATGTGTTGTTATTGAGGCATTTGCGCCCCCTGGTTTTGGGCTAGATCATGTCAGGACAATCAGTTTCTTGTCCCAATATTACTTGTATAAACTTGGATTAAACAAGTTTCTATGTATTATATGAAACATGCATCCACATTTTCTCAGATATGGCCCTTACATGATAACTAAAATATTAAACTGACTGACCTTCTGGAAAGGTTGGGTGATTCTGCTATACATGTAATCTGTAATGAAAATTTGCTTGGTAGGCTTCATATCGATTGGTCTTACCCATAATTAGTGTGATGTTGTTGAGCCTGTGTTATATATTGCCAATCACAACTTATAATCTGATGCCATTTGTTGCATGCTTTATGGAAGTTACCATGTATATCATATGTATAGTAAATGTTTTATTGATCTGTGAATATCATGCTGGTTATGATATGTTGTTCTTGTTAAGGGGAGATATGGGTTATTTCCCAGAGATTGTAGAGCAGAAAAAATGGTACACATTAACCATCATAAGTTCTTTTGAGCTTCTAGTACACACCCAAATGTTGAATGGCATGTTTTTCTTTGATGAAGATGATAATGTTAGAGCAAAAGTAACTTTTGGACACCAAATTTGACCCATGTCTTTTAGCTGCCTTTACACACGATCCTATGTTGGCTTTTCTGGATGATCTGTCATGACACAAAATTACCAGTAACTTGCAACACACTCAGATATAAAGTGTAGAAACTCTTTATCTAGACGGAAAATCCAGAAAAGTCGACATAAAATCATGCAGGAAAAGTATCCAAGAGACATGGGTGAAATCTGATATCGGACAACTGATGATATCGCAAATAACAGTTGCTCTAAGGTCGTCACCTTAATGGAGGAAAATGCACCATTCAGCACTCTGTCACAATCATACACGGATTGCCCATCTTAGAGGTAGGCAGTGTTCAACCTGGGATATTTTTGTAGTTGCTTTAACTCAATACATCCATCAAATGTCACAAAGTGAGTCATAAAGTCATTGGTTAACAAACAGTACCAAAGCTTGAGACAGGCGTTATTTCTTTGTGATGTCTAATAAAGGGTTTTTTCCCTCTCCTGTAAAACTCTCTTAAACTGCCATTGACTGTGACGTCTTAAGTGTAAAATTTTTCATAAAACTCTTCAATGCATTTGTAATGGTGAGTTGCATGCTTTATTTTCCGTTTTATAGTCTCTGAGGAAGGGCCTTGTCCACCCTTGAATACAGTTGATCCCATTTATAAAAGGAATAAGATGCTCTAAAGTTTAAAAGTTTCATATTAAGCAAGCATATTTCACTAGCATTCATGATCTAATCCTTTAGGACTTGTAATATGTTGTGAAAATGTGCTAGTTTCAAGTTAACTTATTGAATATTGAGATGGTAACACATATTGTTTTCCTCTCATCTGGCGAAGACTGATGTGATAATTATATGGCGCGCATGAACCAAGCCAATACAACCAGGATAGTAGGACTCCTAGCTGCTTGGAAAATATATATACAGTATTCAAAATACAGTTGACTCTACTTAATCGCAGCGCCTCGGGATCACAGAAAAAGTTTCGATTAAGTGGAGTTGCGATTAAGCGGAGCTGGTATTTTCGACCATTTATTGCAAAAGACTAACATGCAACATGTTCACTTTGATAAAATTCTTTCATGTCACTGCATTGATGCCTTCATTTTGCCAAACTCGGGACGGTAGTGTAGCTTAAGAATTTTTGATTGCCAAGGTCTATTTCATTGGTCATCTCGCAGTAGCCTGGCAGACAATAAAGAGTAGGATAGCGCGGTCAGGATCAACTTTCTATCCATATGACACAATCTTTAATCTAACTGAAATCCACTGAACAGCTCAGGGTTTCAGCAAATTATGGTATTTGTATTCTCCGCCTCTGAGTGACAGAATGGTTTGGGGGCAAGGAGGTGGAGGGCAGAGTGGGCCCTACCATGCTCGATGCAGAAGCATTATTGGGGATAACCAAGGCCGGGGGGGGGAGGGGGGGAGATGGGGAAAAGGGGCTTATTACACCTGTCACAGCGTTGCAGCTAATGCTTAGTCAATCGGTCAACCCTCCTTCACGCAGTTTCAGCTGTGGGTGTAAATATTTATTTATCAGTTATAACCTATCTATCACTGATCTTTTATTTTTAAGGATGCTGAGGAGTTGCGATTATCTGAAGTGAGTTATGATTATCCAGTGATTTTTGTATAGGAAAAAATTTGGTTCCCCGGGGAAAGCTGCAATTAAGTGCAAGTGGGGATTAAGTGGAGGGTTACAGTATTAAGCGGAGTCAACTGTAATCTGTTAATTTTCTGTATCATTTCAAACATTTTAAACTACATTGGGTAAGGTATTTACATGCCTGAGGCAGAAATTTTTATGTGTTTAGCATTGGTCTTGATCGAAAAAAGGCATATTTTTTTAAAATATTGTGATTTTGTTGTTCATCCCTGAAATGATTCTGTTGCTTCAGATTCTAGTCTTAACTGATGATATGTTGAATGTTCAGTAGCTTATCAGTATTTATTTGTATTATACAAAACATGCCAGAGACCTGTGAATGTATGGAAAAGTCATGGAAACATCACACTGGAGAATGCCTGAAATCAGCAGAGGTGGCCAGCTCTCATTATCAAATTATGGAAAATTACAAAAAAAAAAAATTGGTTTGGTAGTTCCCTCTGGCCATAGAACTAAGCTGACACCAGATAAATTTCATTTGGCAGTATCATGGAAAAAAAAAAATTGTTAGACCACTTAGAAATGAAATATGAAAAAGTCACAAAAATTGAATTTTAACATTCTGTGACAATCCTGGAATGGATTTTGGGTTTGGGTTGTAGATTTTGCATAATGTTTCTTACGTTAATGTTGCAAATGAACATGGCAGTCTTTAAAATTTGCAGACAAAGACGGCTTGGGTAGGTGATGGGTCTGTGTCAGGGTTCACCACAAAGTAAGGCAGTGACAGAAATTACTTCTAATTCTGTATCTAGCTACCCAATGAAAATATCTTATTCCTACATTAAATCCGTCTTGAGGACTTCTCTGTTTCTGTGATTTGTTTTTTTTTTTCACCTGTTTTGAGCTGTTGTTTTCACTTTCAAGTTGAAATGTTGCTGTATATTGGATTGGTTGCTCGAAATCAAAAGGTGTATATATATTATTGGCAAAGGGATCACTCTTGCTTAATTAAATGTCCAACAAACATTTGTAATTTCATTTAACTACATAGTTAACCAGAGATATTGATACTAGGTGTGGAGGAGGGCTAGGCATATCATCTGAGCTTTGCTTCACTCTTAGATCAACTGCTCTATATCTGGATGTTTGATGAGGCATTTCACCGTGGATTTCAGCATAAAAGTACTGAGAGCATGAGAAGTCTCCCCTCTTGTGTATGTATACATACACTTTTTGATGAAATGTTATTGTACATATTATGTTATGTTATTGTACATAATTATTATGTTGGATTGTTGGTCATTCTGTAAATATGGAGGAAGATCTTGTGCCATTCCTCCATGTTTGTGAGGTACATCTGACTCTGCTTCATTGTTGCTCTGTTGGAGTTTGGGGAAGATTTGACATCAGTTGGTGCTGTTTAAGTCTTGGCTTATGTATCTGATATGAGGCAAGGTTATAATTAAGGAGAGTTGATAGTATTGAAGGCATACTGTCACTTCAGTTTATAGGTGTTGTAGGTCTGTTTGCTGTAATCTTGGGACCCTGTCAATGTATAATTGTTTTACTTTTTTGGAGTAAAGGTAAGGTTAAGGTTAGGAATGCAGTTAGGTAGAGAGAGGGTCCCTAGATATGGGCCACTCAGTTATTGCATGCACAGTAATCCGGACATTGCAGGCCACAACTCATACAATCATTACTTCCACCTTCCACTTTCCAGTGCCAGAGGTACATGACTGGCTGACATAGTCTGTTCCATTGGCTTTTATTGGCTATTTCGCTTTCAGTAAAGAGATTTGATGATGCAGTCACACTACTGTTTTGCTTAAACTTGAAGTGGGCTTCATTAGAATTTTCTAATTAACTCTTGTAGCTTGATGGGCTTTGGGCCCAGCCTCCCACCGGCTGTGTGACCATTGTTACGGATTGCACATGTTGTCTGTTGTGATCAGCTGACACTGGGCTGTGTCTAGTAATCAGCAAAGAGATATAACTTTAGTCTATATGCCACATTCAAGTGTAGCGAGCAGTCAGGAGAAATAATTCTATCATAACACCATGAGGGGTAAGAATGGTGTGTTGGCTGAATATTTTCCTCAGGGTGATTTGCTGATAGCACTAATTAAGTACACTCAAGTAGAGTTGCAGGATTATACTGAAGACATAGAACACCTGTAAAGTGGGATGACAATATGCATTATGAAGGCTGTTTATAGAGACTGAGGGTTCAGGTCACAAACTGATGCGTCATAAAACTGTTCGTGGAGATTAAGGGTTCAGTTCAAAAACTGATGTGTCATGAAACGAACTCAAACAAACACATAGAAATCAACACAAACAGATATTTGCTGTATGTTTATAGAATGTAGAACCTCACAAACTCAAATTTTAGGGAACCATCTCATGACTTTCAGTTTCTGATAACTTTTATATGACAGAAATATTGAAGAGGTAACCAGAACTTTTGCAGTGAGAAAGAAAAACATAATTTGAGTATAAGATTCTACTTTGGATGATGAAGTTTGCTTTAACCACTTATTATTGTTTTGTGATGTACAGTGTTTAATTGTATTTATAGAGGATGGCGATCTCTGAAGAACTGTCTCTGCCTTACTGACTTAATAATAAGTCATGGATTTATTGTTTATGTTAATTTGTTACTATGTTCTTTTGCTGTGAACTTGAGCAATTCCGTCAGAAAGGCCATGTCTGTGGGCAATTTGTGAGCAAAGAAATGTAGCAGTATGGGTGTCTGTACCTGTCAGTGATAGTTATTCTATTCTTGAAATCATTTTTGTGTTTCTGTTTGAATAGGCAAGATCCATCATAAAACTAGCAGAGTTCTAGATCATATTTATATGACATTTATAGTATATAGTATATAATCCAATATATTATGGCATATGGATGACATGGGAGACAAAGAGTGACAGATCTGGTTTTGAAATGTTCTTAGGTTTTGTAATTTTAGAGCGAAGCAATCAGGCACAATCAGTGCATATGCTGTGGGTAGCTATCATATGTTCGCTGCAGCCTGATCATACATGCTGTGAGAAAACTAAAATGTGTGGTCACTGTCCCAATAGTTCCCAGTCTAACTACATGAGAGACGCATGGGTTCATACTCACACAAGTGTTGACCTGCTTCAGATAAGATGTTCCACTTACAGTTGCCTTTTAACATTTGAAAAATGTGCCACTGTCCAAACTCATTCCTTGATGATGCACCCGAATGGGCATTGCAGTGCTTTCAGATCAGTGCATATGGATGAGCCCAATTTTGAAAAGCTCTTTACATAGAGTGGAACTCTGTTAATGAAGTTATTGCTTAATATATTTCTCTGCTTGGAACACTCCCATTTTATGTGCAACCATTTTGTTTTCTACAAGAGGCATTGTGGATAACAAAAAAACTTTGCTAATACAATCTCAAAAGCCTGATTAGAAAGGAACATATTATCTGAGTTCCACTGTAATTTGATTGTTTAGTTTCTGTCAGTTTCTATGTTTTGCACCATATTTTGATAGGCAACAGTAATTGATAAACAAATGTTTCTATTTTGTTGTATAATATGAATACTGGTAATGAATTACAAGACGTAGCAGAATTCGTGTACTGTATTTTGTGCAAACTGTCTTCTAGAGCTGTGCCATGTAATCATTACCATCATCAGTCGGAGGGCATGCTCTGGCTACAAATGGCTGTGGACACTTTCTAGACTGATGGAGTTCACATTTCAAATACAGTACTACAGGTTCTTATATCAA
Source organism: Ellobium chinense (assembly GCA_033807755.1). Classification (NCBI taxonomy): domain Eukaryota; kingdom Metazoa; phylum Mollusca; class Gastropoda; order Ellobiida; family Ellobiidae; genus Ellobium; species Ellobium chinense. The sequence goes on from JAWQUT010000108.1 coordinate 1,917,173, forward strand.
TTTTCTTAATTGTAACATTTAGAGGAATAATGAACTAGAGATTTGCAAAGTTTCTATGCAGTATGAAATGTTGTACTCATGAAATTTGAAAAACAAAACTCTCCAGTGTAAAGTGTGCAGCTGAATTTAATTAGTGAACTGTCCCATCATGCTTCACCTTAGGCAGGCATTTAAACATCAAGAGTCTTCTTTAAGCAATTTCTACCTCCAGAAAGAGTTACACATTTTACTGTGCATTCACAGATTTAGCATTTCTGGCAGATTTGCTCACAAAGGTGTATATATAATGACTGTTGTAGTATTTGACAGGATTGATGTAAACTTACCATCATGTTATCTGAGATTTCTCTGACCAGCAGTTAAACAATGATGAGTTCATGGGAGACTTGCTGGAATGTGAAAACTGAGATAGGAAATGGTTGCCATGGTACAGGAATCTTGCATCTGCCTCCATTTTCTTTGTAACATACTTTATTGCATCAAGGCAACACAATGTTGGTTTTATCATATTGTTGATTTGTTTATGAACAGTGCTGTGTTGATAATTTTATCAATTTTCACAACTTTCATGCATGTTTCAGTCCATATAAAAGTTTAGATACCTGGATTTGAGCTTACCAAGAATCTCCCAGCCCCTGGCACAAAGGCCCTAGTGATGCGTAATGTACAGTATTTTTGAAAAGGTAGTTACCTTCTGTCATGAGCATGTGGCACTTGAGTCAATTCTCAAATTATTTTTGTATTATGGGGTCCCACTCTACTTTCAGTTTGCGACACAGAATAGCCTTTATCCTATCACTGCGATTAATTTAGTTTTCCTGAATTTTGCACTTCATTTGTTTGGTGAGAGTAGGGTGGAAGACTGAGATAGATATCTGGTGGCTAGGTGAAAAAAAAATGTCTGCAGTCTGTCAAAGGGAAGCTCAAGTCACTTTTTGGCGTAATCAAATAATAATCAGTTATTCATATGACTTAAATGATTAATGGATGTGCATTTAGCAATACTAGCACTGTTCCACCTGAGACATAACTGTTTCAAGAAGGGGATCACCTCAGAGTGGTGGAAAAAAATATTGTGAAAATTGCAACTGAAGAACAGTTTTATATTATATAATTTATGTAACATGCCTTACAGACATTTATCCACAGTTACTGCCCATTTGCCCATAAAAATCAGTGTTTTTGTGTAGAGAAATGGTTTGACTCTTGATTTTTAATACAAAACACAAATTCATTATTAGATGACCTGAATCATCTTTTAGATTCTGATACCTCAGTTCCTGGTTAGTGACATAAACTTCATTTTGACTGACTTCAAGACATTTAGACATGAACAGTAACAAATATGATCAGTCATTATTGTTTTGTTCAGAATTTTAGATTGGTTTTGATAACACAATCAGAATTCATTTAAGAGCTATAATAATCATGTAGAAGCTACAATTGTATGAAAAGAATAAAAAGATTGCTTATGGTCCTGATTTCATCAGAAGCTCAGTTTTATGGTTTACAGTGACAAGGTTCTGCTTCAACTCGGATTCTAAGATTTTCAACTGCATTTTAAGATGTCTTTTATTAGCTTGTCTGTGTATGAATTGACCAGGCAGCTGCTGCTCCATAGTGAATGTTTCTTTGAGCTGTTTACAGTACACAGCTTACTAGTTGCTGTAGTATTTTTTATATGTAATTATGTACATGTCTAATCCCAAGTAGACATGGACGTTGAGTCTGGCTGTCCATGGACACATCTGACATGTACAGTAGTTTGTTGGTTTGTTGGCATTTCCGGTGACATGGATGGCTATGATGAACAAACTTGTTTATATTTGGATTCGTGTTATCTTGTAATGCTGAATGTTTGTTTTGTTGTTTTTTTTTTCCTCTGTACAGACATTTGTTATAAACTTTGTTGTTGTTTGTTAAAGTAATGCTTTATTAATAAGAAAATGTCAAGCATATGGAGGATAAATTCAGACCATTATATCTTTGTTTTCGGAGATACAGAGAAAGTAGATTGAGGTGAATAGGCAGACAGATAGTTGCACCACTGCTTCCAAGGCAGCAGTTATTAAAACAGGTAATGGATTCCTGATCCAGTACCCAGACAGAGCTTTTGATAATGATACTAAAATCGAAGAAAACTTCTGATAACGATACTAATATCAGAAAACTTCTGATAATGATACTAAAATCGAAGAACTTCTGATGTTGATAGTAAAGTTGAAGAACTACTGTTAATGATACTAAAATTTGCATTTGATTCATGGAATGTAACCTTATACATTTACATCAGCACCTAACTGTATAAATTCATTTTTTTTTCTTTGAGCAACATTAATATGATTCCAAGAAAAACTGCAGTAAGCTGAGTTGTGTAATGATATGTAGTGGATTGCTCTGTATGGCAGATGGCGCTAGCACTGGATCTAATATTGCATTCTGAATGTGTGCATGATATCCTGTCTAAATTCGCTGGTCTGACAGGCAGAGCTGAGTCTTGATACATATAGGATGAAACCTGTTCTGACATTATCAGAATTATAACATTTTGTCAGTATGACCAGTACATGACTTTGATAGTGTTGATGATAATGCTATGCTCCACGCAAAAATTTCCCAGAATACGAGTGCAGGGTCATTTGATGAAGGGCTCTATCTTCAGTTCCATGCACTTTGACCTCAGTTACAACTAGAATACGAGTGCAGGGTCATTTGATGAAGGGCTTTATCTTCAGTTCCATGCACTTTGACCTCAGTTACAACACACAAATTCATGTCAACATGTTTATATATTTTCACATGGATTTGCTCCTTTGCCATAAACTAGTAAAATCTATCAATTTGCAATCCTTGCACATGCTTATTACGGAATAATCAGAACGCTCTTACTTGGCATGGAATCAGTTGAGATCTTTACTTTGCTTTTATCTTTCACTTACACAGATACCAGGTTATGTTACCTGGTGCTTGTTTGAAAATTTTTGTGCAGTGGTTTGACACCACTGACTGCCCATTTGACATGATTGCAAAATTGCAACTGTAGACCAGGAGATTTTTGTCATGGTCTGTATCAGTGATCTCAACTTTGGAAGTTTTGTCTGCTTTCTGGGAATCGACTTTGATTTTGTCTGTTCCAAGTAATGACTTAGTTATTTCCCTTGACCAGAAACAACAATGAACTCTCTAGGCTGAGAAATGCATACTCTCTTTGCCCAGTCACAGAGAGTCACTGAATATCGAACAGAAAATACATTCTTACTGGGTGGCGTCACAATATTTAAAATGAAAGGAGGCGCAACAATTAAAGTCAAAGAAGTAATAAAGATAACTCATTTTCATTGGGGTAAAGTTCAAGTCAGTTATGCAACATTATGTGTACAGTTTCATTTTTATGTTAATTTTTCTGTTGGCCAGTGAATATTTGGAAATAGCCCTAAATTTCATTGAAAAAAAAAAAAGAGCAGGGAATCAGTGAGTTAAGCATATTTCACATCATTCTTAGGAGTGATCTAACTTGGGTATTACTTTGTGGCTGACAAAGAGTAGTGCAAATTTTATCCAAAGGTTTTTTTTTTTTTTTATAATTAGCGTGTGTCAATGGGAAATAAAGAAAACAGGCTGTCACTGAACATAATCTTAACTGTTGCCTTAGTTTCATAGTACATGGAATTGCTCGGGCACTTTCCTTGGAGTAAACCTAGTAAAATTACCAGTGCAGATGTGCATATTTATTATCATGTGGAGTGATATTTCATTCAGAACACATCTGGCACAAGATTTAGGTCACTGAAGAGGTTATGACTGGTTGTGAAATTCTTAGTAACCTACAATAAACTAATGTGAGACAAAACAGCTGTGGATCTAAATAAAGATTGGTTTCTCAAGAGTAATTAAGTTTGGTGCTGTTGTTACTTTGTTATTGTTGCTGTTGTTAATGTTGTTGTTTGTTGTTCTTGTTTTTTTTGTTGGAAATGAGGTAGATAATAGTTTCTTAGGTGTCCAGTTTACAGATGTGTGGACTGAAGAAAATATGAATGCAATGCTTTCCTTTACAACGTGGCAAAGTTCTATGCAACAGTAATAAGGGTTAAGAATTTTGGGTCTTACCGGAGAGACGTTTTGAAACACGGTTTCCTGAAACTCATGACGGAACAGAAAACATGGAGTAATATCATGTGCATAAACCAGTGTATTCATTCATGAGGATGCTAATGTTTTGTTGGGTTTTTTTTCCCCACAGTTGAGTATGTAAGCATACACTCCTCACTGACTTATCAAGATGTTCCAGCCTTATACTTACCATATCTATTACATATATATATATACAGTATATATATATATATATATATACAGTATATATATACTGATTGATTTTAGGCCTTTTCACACAGTAAACAAAATAACCGTACGTATCTAGCAACAGCCAAACAGTTCACATTTGAGTGGTAGTCTTTTCACCCACTCCACATCACCAGCCCCATTTTTAAGTCCACAAAAGTCCCTGCATATATCTAAGTCTTTACAATTAGATATAATCCAATATCTCCCTCCTTACTGGCCAAGTTTCTCATTTAAAGGACCTCCTCCTCCTTGTCCAGCTCTGTATCCAGTCATAAGAGGCAGCTTCTTCTTCTTTTTCTTTTGCCTATGAGCTGTAACCAGTCACAGGAGCAGCTCTTCTTTTTCTTCATCATCAAGATCATCATTTTCTTCTTCTTCTTCCAATGAGTTGGCAGCTCCAAGCCGAATCCTACACTACGTACTAGCGCGCATGGATACATGACTCAGTCTTTTGCCTGTGGAGTAAACTTTGGTTAAAAACAATATCGACATTCAAAAGTGACTTTTCCTTTGTACAGGATAGAACTCTTGATCATTAGAAATAATAATAATAATGATAATAATTGTAAATAAGTAATAATGACTATAATATAATAAAAATAATAATAGTTGTACATAATTATAAATAATTAATATAATAATAAGAATAATGAGGTTCGTAAGTCTCGTAACCAGGCTTAGTTTCGCTAACGCGACTTCACATTATTATTACCATAGCATGCCAGATCATTCCATGATTTTCTCAACTCCTCCGGAAGCATATAGTGACGGTTCTATTTATAAGCGCTAGACACTAGCACTCTGACAATAACTATCACTGCCTGTGGCTAGGTATCCATTTTACAGATGGGTGAACGGAAGAAAATGTGAATGAAATGCTTTCCTTTACAACATGATCATGGAGGGAGTTGAACCTCAAACCGTAAGATCTAGGGTCTAATGCAATAACCATTCGGCCACACTGCTGCACAGCAGGTGGTTGATGAAACTTTTGACTCTCCATCAGTGGAGTAAATAAATATATACAGGTATGTGTATATATGTCTTTATATATATATGCAGGGCGTAGCGAGGGTGATTTTTTTTTTT
>JAWQUT010000109.1:9913-20739 GCA_033807755.1 Ellobium chinense
GAAAAAAAATACTTAGACTAAGTTATGTTAAAGGTCGACGAATGTTAGGCCTACACTGTAAAGTGTTACAGAAATGTTTCCAAACTCTTTATTAACATACATGTCCATTTTGTTTCTCTCTCTCCTTCCCACCACATACCCAAATACGAAATTTGAAAAACCAAAAAAAAAAAAAAAAATGCAGACAAAATTATATGAAAGATTGACAATTATTGTTAAATCGTTAAATGTTACAGGAATGTTGTAAAACTTTTTTTCTTAATATTTTTCTTCGTAAAATTTGTTTTTGTCTCGAATCATAAATATTAAAAGTGATTTACAAGATTTACCCAGATGTCCCGATGATATGACAGAAACCAATCTCTTCACTTAGACACTTCTTTAGTCTGTGAGCAGGTGTGTCTCATGCTTTCTGTCTTTTTTCTTGCATTTGTCTTTCGAGTTCCAGGCACTTTTCTCATATGTCTGTTTATTCTTTATATTTCTATGTCTATCCAAGTGTTCATATTTCCACATTGTGGAACTTCGAAATCAAGTATAGTAGCACCTTGATATTAAGTGCTCATTTAATAAGTATACATCGTTATTAGGTATGAATTCCACATGCACCGATTCATTATTATTATTATTATTCTATTATTTCATTCTTCATATAGATCTTATAACGAGGACATCTCAATAGTAAGTACATTTATTTTACAGTATAACTTTTTCCATGCACCAAGGCATACGTTATATCGAGGTTCTACTATGTTCATTCAATATATGTAAACCTTCGCAAGCATGATTTCATTATTATTCTAATTCTATCGTTTCATTAGTAAGGTGGACTTTGATATTAGGTTGCAGTGTAACTCCGTAAATAGTATGCATATACTGTACATCTAATCGATGCACCAAGGGCGTACTGTATTATAATACTGTATATCACTGAATCAATCACTGAATCACTACCATATATATGGTGCCGTGAATGTCATTACAGTCTAGCAATGCCATCTAAGACAATATCCCCCTCCCCCTCCCAACGAAAGAAAAACATCTTTGATACAGTCAACTTTGTTTAATCCCAGCTCCTCGGAAGCATTGAAAAAGTTGGGACCCAGAGGAGTTGCTATTATCCTGTAATTTTTATATTTAGAAATACTGCACCTGAATGTATAATATTCTGTTATGTGTTGTGATTAAGAAAAAGTTGCGATTTTCTGGATTGTGATTAAGTGGAGTCAAGTCAAAGTGCATTATAATTATAGAAAAAGACCACGCTCCGCGCCGCTCCCACCATATCCACAACCACCAATCACCCGCACCCAGCTACACCAGGAGGCCCGCGAAGTACAGTAGGCCTACATGCGTATATATTATCGGGTAGTATACATGTTTGTTGTTTGGTGTGGTTTGCCTCAAGGACTCAATGTGGTTTACATTTTTGTGCAGCTGTGTGTGTGTGTGTGTGTGTGTGTGTGTGTGTGTGTGTGTGTGTGTGTGTGTGTGTCTGTGTGTGTGCGTGTGCGTGCGTGCGCGCGCGCGCCACTGTGAAGTGTTTGCCAAGCATGTTTTCTGGTCATGAATTACCACAGTTTTGTTGGACTCTCTTGTTTAAAAAGTTCAGCAACAACCTATCCAGTTGTCTGGGTACAGATTCCATCCTCATCCCCCAAATAAACTTTTGAATTACACTTTGAACATAGTTGAACACGCTTACTGCTGACCCCCAGCCACCCCCCCCCCACACACACACACACACATACACCACCACCACAAAAAAAAAGCAAAAACAACACACTAGCGATATTCTAAAACACTGTGCAAGTCCCGAATTTAAAATTGTGTTTCGCCACTCCCATTATAAACCAGTAGTCTATTGTATTTCAATACCGTACTCCAGATCTTCTAGATTTGAAATTTTGTAGGCTATAGTAGACGGGTATTGTATGGTAATCCTGCATAATATTAATATTTAATATGTCACAGAGTTAATCTTTTTGATTACGTCACCGTTGAAAACTTAGAAACATATTATGTCGAATATTCTAATACAGTAATAGCATGCCCGCTGTACGGAGAATACACTGGCCGTGATAAGCCCTTCTTATTTTAACATCCGCAATTTTTTTTTCAATTGTGACAAATTAGAGTAAACAAAACCAGCTGGCAACTAATACGTGTCAATAAATGTGCCTAAATTTTATAATTCCAGTTTCATTTTTTTTTTAAAGTTTTGAACTTTGAATGAAGTAACCTGTATTTTTTTTTTTTTTTTTGAAATTAATACTCTTGAATTTAGTGATGAGCGTGTCCAAGTTTAGCCCAGATACATTTTAAAGACTTACTGATAATAGTGATAATGAAAGTTTGTGTGACCCACGCTCATAACGGAATCCGTCTCACAGCGGCTGCGTGTACTTTAAAGACCACCATCACCATAAGATGTAGCAATAGCCTATTGCAGATTCACTGACAGCACCACACAATCAGTCACCAAAAAACAACAGCTCAGTAATGACCTTCATTATCACAATGTATGCACCATTACCGTCAGATACGTGTACATATCTGGTGTCAACAAGAACTGCTATCACCATTACCACTACCAGAGGTTCCTACAAACTGCATGAATCGCTCCATAAATTTTTAAAAATCACCCTTCCCCTCCTTCCCTCCTCTAAAATATCCATTGAAAGCGAGCCGCTCCCCTTTATTTCCTGCCCATAAAGAGGAGAGAATTTGAGAAAATACACTGTATGTTATTAAACATCCCCCATCCTAAAATTTACAATTCCACCGCCAAAATTTATGACAAGGGAGGTTGGGGGNGGGGGGGAGGGGGACGGGAAATGTCACTTTGGGACGGGAAATGTCACTTTGGGATGGGAAATGTCACCTACTTGGCTCCAGCTCATATGAACTGGAAAAAAAACTACCTCCACTAGTTAAACAACAACACCACTATCCATCATCATCCCAGGATTTTGTCATCATATCATTCATGTCAACTTTTACCAACAACTGCAGTCACCACCACTATATCACAAACATTTCTACCATTACCATCAATAATGGCATTATCAATATCATTATCATCGTCATCACCACCACCACCAACATCCTTGATGTTTGTCACCATAGCAATCACCATCATGATAACCACCATACGAATGCCATAAACATCCTACTACTACTGTCAACACCAGCGTCATCAACATAATCATCACCGCTACCACCATCCAAGATTTTTTAAATCAACCCATACCCACCATCAACAACAGCAGCGAAACCACCACCTACCAATAGCAGAACAAAAATAACAGCAACATTATCATCACGACCACCACTATCAATATCACTATCCATGAATTTGGCCACTGTACCAACCATGTCTACTCTCATCAACAAAGACTGGCACCACCATTATCTTTGACTGTTAGCATCACCACTTCAAATGATATCAACATCATCATCATCATCGTCATCTCTGAATTTTGTGTTCATACTATGACTTACTGTCAGCAACAAGGCCAGCCACCATCTTCAGCATTACTGTAATTCAACTGTCAACATCACCACCACAAATGATATCAACATCACCAACATTGCCACCCACCATCACCATTCTTACACCACCCACCACAACGTAGTAACAACAACGTGATAATTACATCAGAACTTCACAAGATGATATGATTTTAAGAATAAAAGCAAATTTGTAATTGTGGAATTTATGATACAACATACTGTAGTCAACAATCAGGGACATTTTAAGTGATTGCATGTAAAACAGAAGTAATAGTAAAGTCAAGAAGTAAACAAAACTAAACAAACAGAAACTGTAAAGTACAATTATGTCATAAGTAATGACCTGATTCAACAAGATATACTGGAGTGACGAGAGAGAAAGAAGGGAAAGATGTAAAAGAATTAAGAAGAAGACAATGGAAGGAGAAATCAAAAAAAAAAAAAAGCTAGAAATTAAAGATATCACAAGTTGCTATGGCTGGGCTGTTTGTCCTTCATCTAACATTAACAAATCCAGGCAACAGCAATGTCCTTATTCAACAACAAAACAGCATCATTGGAAACATGTTATGTGTACAGTGTACTCAGGGAAAGCACTGGAAGGCACAAGGTAAAACATTATTTCATGACTTATAATGAGAAGCATATGCAGCCTTATTCTTGCATCTTTTGGTCCATGGGAGAAGAAACAACAAAGAAAATATAAAATTACATTTTATCTGTTGAATGTAACATCTTGACATGGTCTCTACAAAAGTTTGGAATGTTATCTGAATTAGGAATACCATACAGTGTAGTACTAATGTATGCTGCCAAAGAGAATGGAATCATTAAACAGAAAACAGAAGTCAGTTGATAACAATTTGTTTGGGTTCATTTTTTTTTCAAAAACTGATTATGCCTAAGACAAGATCAACTAAGATTCTTCCAGATACATAATATCAAAAATTATCAGATGCTCTTCTTAAAATTCTTACGACCTTTTGCATTTATTAAAACGTTCTGCTTTAGTGAATATATTTTCTCCTCGGAATGAGCAGCTATGGGTCAAGGCATAGGGTACACAGTATACTATCCTCGTAGGCTTATTTATGCCGAGTTTGTTAAACAAAGAACCAAAACATACTGGTAATATAGTATCAGTCTTGACTTTCCCATAAGATCTGATCATAGACATTATTTGCATTACAGGAAATGCATGGTGAAAAAAAATGCCTTGTGATTATCTCCAAACTCTTCCTTGTTAAACTTAATCCTAACCTTTCATCCATCCTCCATATCTTACTTCCATCACAGTTTCCTCTTCCTAGACAACATGCCATGTATAGTCTGTATTTCATTCATTTAAGTAATGGGTGCAGTCAGGTCTCACTTCAAATTCTAAAAACCATTCTGACAATAAGGAAGTTAAAATTTCAAAACAGTTGTTTTTCTACTGGTCTTGGTTTTCAGTTCACACTTTATCGCACTGTCACTTAATCGCACTGTATAGAATGATAACACTTTTTTATGTTCATCACTGTAGGGGTCATCATTTCAGTTACATGAACACATCTCAATGCTGCCAATGTCATTATCCTCACTCACTCACTCACACTCAGTCAAAAGTCTCGGAAATAACTTTTTGCATGGATGTTTACCACGGGCGCCAGAGTCGCTCTTCTCCCACAGAGGAAGCTGGAGATGTTGAACCCTCATGTGGCATGCAGTGTCTGTCATCATCCATCATCATATGCATGTACTTGAGGGCATGGCTGTCCAGTGTCTTCCTGCCGTCCACTATCACAGAGGTACAGTTTGAGGAATGGAAGTGAGAGGACACGAGGCTATCTCTATACATGGGTTGACTTGGGGACAGTTTCTCATACTGAGGGCATCCTCGAGACAACTGACGACTGTCATGACTGGAGTATTTGTTAGTAAAGTCTTCCTTACGTGAGTCATAGTACTGCGGTGACTGAGAAAGGTTTAGAGGGGAGACGAGTTCAGATTCTGATGAAGATGACGATGACGTCATTGAGTATGTTCTTGTCCTTGGCAGGAGGTCAGAGTTAAGATCATCCTGAATGTAGGCCGGGTGAAGTCTCTGGATAGGTCTGTGGGGTGGAGGAGATTGACACCTGTCTTGCGACTGGGGTGAGGTGGAGCTAGAGGATATTGCTGCTGCTTGGGGTGGGGTGGGCAAATGGGCAACCACCTGAGGCTCAAGATCACGTACTCTAGTAGCCATCACTTGTGTCTGGACTGGTTTAGGCTGCTGGGACTGGGATTGGGGCTGGGGCTGGATCAGGATTGGGGACAAAACAGGAGGGATTTGAATGTGGAGGGGCTGTGTGTAGCGAATGTATTGGGCAGGCTCAGGTGAGGAAGTGGAGGTGGAGTTGGTTACTGCCGAGGTAGATCTGGCAGCTGCAGAAATGTGTGAGGATGCTGAAGATGCTGCCAAGGTTGAGGGAAGAGCTGGAGCAATCTGTACAGTCTGTCCTACTGGGAACTGGTTCATGCTGGATGGTTTCACAGTCTGGTATGGACTGTTGACAATCTGGATAATTTGTCCATTGGCAAGCTGAGCAGTGGATGTTGCTTGTTGCCCTGCTGCCATGATGGAAGAGTTTGATGGTGCCATGGTGTTTGGCTGTATTGGTTTGGAGAAAGATGATTTGCTGGAGAGCTGAATACAGCTGGCTAGATGGCTGATGACACGGGCCTTGATGTCATCGCTGAAGCCTTGAGATTGCCCAAGATACCGGATCACTTCGTTGGCACACTCCATAAATCCAGCCTGGTATTTGCCTGCCAGAGATGGATCGTTGTTGCCAGCCTGTGAGATGTGTGCCTGCTGCTGTTGCTGAGCTTGGAGACTGCGCAAGTGTTTGACTGTCAGCTCCAGAATATCAGCCTTTTCCAGTTTGTTGAATTGAGAGCTCTGAAAGCAGAAAAACATACAAATCATAAGTTTTCTGAACATACGTGAGGCTTAAAACTCACAAATTGTACTGTATCAGTTGGTTAAATTGACCCTTTGTTCAGTTTGGTAAAATTTGTCATTTTCATTTTGTTCATGAATCTGAATAATATGTGGTCTAACAAAATACTCAGTCCAAATATCACATAATGGGTTATCGGAATATTAGTGCAGAGTCACTGAGGATATCCTACATTGAGAAAGCCATAAAGCGTTTGTATAATGGTAAAGGCAATCTAAACTATATGAAAAATTGTTATTATGGAGCTCTGCCAAGATGCTGCACAGAACATGGAAGAAAAAAGGAGCTAAAGACTGGGACAGATGTGACAGTGAAGGAGTTATAGCAGACAAGGAATGTTCAGCAAAGTAAGAAATGACAAAGATGTCCTTCTTTGTATAGCACTAAATACTTACATCTTTCTTGCTGCCTTGTATGACCAGAGATTTGAGCTGTGTGAGACTGTCATTGATCCTGGCTCTCCTCCTCTTTTCCATCAGGGGCTTGTTAGTCTGGAAACAACAACAGAAAACAAATGTTTACCATGTCAAACCAAGAAAATTCAAATTCAACTTGTATACCATTTCTGCGTCCCATATGTTTACCCAGAAAACGATAATACATAGTCTAATTATATCTAAATGTTATTTGATTCCTAGTAACAAGTTCGTGCGTCAAATGATTAATAACTAGATTAAATAAATGTGTACTGTATTTATTTATAAAATGGGCCTAACCACAAACAAATAAAGCCAAACAAATAATGCGGCACAACTTATATTTGAATCAGACAAAAACAAAATCTACGGCAACAAATTCACAGAAAAGAAATCAAAAGAGACAGGATACACATTTTCACATCAACTAACAGTATACTCTAGTTTGCGAAACTGAAAAACAATAAACAGTACAAATACACTGCAGAGACACTGATATTGCGGACTAATGCGGCAATGCCACAAAACGAAAAAAAAAATAACGCACCTTTCTGAGCGAAACACCCGTCCGCGCTGGTGACGTGACTGCTGCATTTGCCATCGTCATAGTATTGTCCAGAAAACACAAATCAGTAACTTGGTTGTCCACTCAGCAGTAATTATTCCTTGGCACGATGTCTCATATAATCTCAAGAAAACAAGGGCTCATAAGGAAATAGTATTGGGGCACAGAGACGCGGCTGTTGACGAGCGCAGTAACAGAAATGACAAATTCCTATAGAGCACTGCGGGTTTTATGCGTGTCCCCGGTGCGCACTATCGCAATGCTTGTGGCCACTGATCCTTACTACCCTTACAGCGACGAGCGATCCTTTATGTCCGCGTGACACATACCGACACCGTGCCCAAGCGAACGGTGTGAAGTCGAAACTTCTCTCTTTCCCACGGTCGGTCTATTTGTGGACATCTTAACCACTAGCCAATCGTTGCTCTGGGATCGTGCGCGGCATGCGCCAGCTCCAATCCGATTGGCCGAGCGCCAGATGTTCTCGTGCGGTGGCCGGAATGGCCGGATACTCTCATGTCAAGCTCTCGAGTCATCGGCTCGGGCGGGATAAATAGAAAAAAATACTCGCACGTGCCGGTTAGATTACAGACATAGGGTGGCCCGCTGGAGATGCGGTTAATGAGGCCAAAACCACTTGTTGGATTATCTCAAAACAACTTGTTACAAGACTTGTAGTCAGTATTACTATGCCTCATATCTTAGGGTTGTAGACTCACTAGACTAGAATTGCAACAGTGAAGATTTAAATAATACTTGTAATCCACCTGTTAAATAATGAAGAACGATAACCAAAATGGTTCTTAAAAGATCATCAGATTTCTCAAGGTCATTAGCAAAGTACATGTATCTAATTTTGCGTTCGATAGGTATCATTTAGGTGTTATTGCATTAACAGAAAATAAATAAAATGAAAAATAAACATGGGAGACAACGTGCATAAAAGCACCATAATTATGGATACAACACCTTCTCATACCTGTCAACAAGTCATTAATATTAAATTACCAGTTGACAGTTTGTCCGTAATAGTGATGATATTCTTCCACTTATGCCTGCCTTGTATTATGATGTAACTTACTTCCAGAAACAAGAGTGACATAATTCCTAATGTAAATAAAACTATATGATATGTATAAAGTTTAATGAGTGAGCCATGCATTGACGAAGGATATCTTTCGGCTCAGCACTGCCGCTGGTTCAACCTCATATTCTTTGAATAATGTGTGTGGATTAGAATTACACACACACAACCAAATACTATAATACTCATTTTCACAAACAGTTAATTTATTTCGTTGTCGGAAAAGTTAAATAAATGTTAGAAGAAAGAAAAATCACTTTATTATATTTATCTCTCTCTTTCTCTTGGTTCATTGCCAGTAAAGTGCTGATAAAAATAAACTCTGACCTCCCCATGCTTTTAGACGAATAAAGGGGTTATTTGCACAGAGTAAAAATGAAACCAACATAACTTAGCTAACACGTTCTTGCCTTTTCTGAGCGTGAAACATATCGAGTGATTAGGTCTTTGTCATATCCATAGCCCATCATGGATGATATTTTAAAAAAAAAAAAAAAAGATTCTTCCTGTAACTCTATCATCTATTTTCTTCCTATCCATTTAATGTCCTTGAGCGTTCATCTAATCTTAAAAACTTAAATTGTACCCTCACAAAGCTGTAAACCGGAGGTAAAGGGGAACTACTCCTGAAGTCCTTACACCGTGAGGTTGATATAACATGTCTGAGTATATGAGCAGAGTAAATAACAAATCCGGTGAAATATATCGTTATCTTCTGTCCCCTATTCGCATTTTGGTTACAACAACACAGACATGCCCAGTAAATTTGGATATCACGATTGCCTCATATTGAAATAATATTAATAATGGTTGTGATGGATAGTTTTCATTAATTGGGCTACTAACCGCAACGAGTAAAACCTGCCTTAATGGTGTAAATCTGCATTGTATGTGAAGCCGTGAGAGGGATTAAGTGGCGGTCTGCGTACTGTGGGAAAACCACGCCTCCTAGGCCCCCACTGTAATGTTCTGATTGTTGTGTAAACACAGACCGCCGATAAGGCATTCCGATGGTTGACAAACCCAAAAGTATGGTATACCAAGTTATCATATGTAGCGAATCCATGCGACTTCGGGCTATAAGTTTAGCAGGTGTCTATTTATGGTGTACTATAGTATTGTCTATAGTTTAGAGTTTTGATGAAGGGCATGGCAGTAATGCTAATATCTTGACCTCAGCTGGCTCTCGTGCAGGATTCAGGAGACGGTCATTCATAACCTATACTTTCCTTTATCTTATACATGTGAGATGTATGCTTTTATTTTTTGCCTTCTCTTTGAGGTGTGCGTCGACAGCTTGTTTCTCCATCTGCTTTTCTCATAGATATTGCGAAGTCCATTACATTTTGTAATGATTATAGTAAATGGCAAATCGACTCAATCAAAACTTTTTAAAAAACATTTTACAATCTTTTCAACACACCTTGAAGGCGTCTTCTTTTAATCATGATTTATAACAATGGTCATTTTCTCACAAACCTACATCACTCATCTGTTTTAATTTAAGATTCTATAAGACAAGTTTTTTTTTTTTTTGGTTCTTTTGCTGTTGGAAATAATAAACTCACATGTGGCATAACATAAGCATGTTAGTTTTAATTATTATTAAAATATTGCTCTACGCTAATAAGTCACCTGACAGCGAGCGAGTGAGCGAGCGAGAGAGAGAGAAAGAGAGAGGGAGAGGGAGGAAGATAGAGGTTAAGGAATGATTTGCTGTATCGGTCAGACATCACTTTCTTTGACTGAAGTAATATTTGATCCTATAACGGTAATTTTTCATACCACTCTGGATATTGAATATAGGTCAAATTATTTGTTTCTTAAAACAATTGCCTTTTAACCGACCATAGCAGTAACTGCACTGTAGTCTGAAGTTTTAATCCCAGAATTTTATGTTTGAGGCTTTTCTCGGACTTATATAATCTCCTCTGTCGTTTCACGAGATTTCGTCTCTATCTACTACACGATGGTAATGGTATATATATAGTATCGGTCTGTAGTAAATATTCAGGTCTGTGAGTTGGGGCCAGAAATAGCAATAAGTTCCTAGCTAGGTCACTCACTCACTCACTCACTCACTCACACACACACACACACACACACACACACACACACAGACACACAGACACACACATTTCTAGACTTGCGACAGTGAGAATCATGAGTATAAGATGCTATCACTCAGTGCAGGGTTCAGAGCTAAGCCTTTGAGATTTTTATTTTTAGTGGGGGGAGGAGTGTAAATGTGAAATTCG
>JAWQUT010000109.1:35786-74471 GCA_033807755.1 Ellobium chinense
GGTATCCCTCTGACCTCGTTAGAGGCATGTGCGCGCGCATTACGGAAGTTTGTAAAATACGGTATCTAACTTCCGGTTTTCGTGCGATTCGTCCTTCGCGTATTTCATTTTCATGAATGTTATCCGGATAACGCTGGATTTTTTTTCTCCGTCGCTCAAAACGCCGAAATATCCGGATTTTCTTTCCCGCCGCTAAAAACGTCGAAAAATCCGGAAATCCGGATTTATCCGGAAAATTGGCATCCCTGTATTATTATAGAAACTGACAAACTTGAATTTCAAGAAACCAACTCAGAAATTCTAGTGCGCAAGCTATTCGAGTTAGTGAGATAACTTTGATGCAGAATTTTGACAGGAGACACAAACATGGCGATGAATGGAGATAATTTCGAGTACGTGAGGTTCAAGAGAGAGTTCAAGTCAGTGAGGGTTTGTGGTTAAGTGGATCTGAAAGTCAAACTTGTGAGTTTTTAAGTTTGTGATGTGTTACTGTGAATTATTGGAGTTTATGAAATGTTTGAAGTAGTGAGATTTTCAAGTTAATGAGGTTTTGTGTTTGAATAGATGACGAATTTAAGTCTGTGATGAATTCTGTGTTCCTGGAATGTTCGAATTTGTGAGGTGTTTGAGTAAGCCATTTTTTAAACTCTCGTACCGCTGCGCTTTCAGCGATGCTTTGATACAAACCGAGCTTGACCGGTCTGAGCTTCTCGCGCCTGGTCAAGGAGTGACGACCGAAACCGTCATCCACATCACCTGTAGATTGTAACGAAGGCGACTCAATCTGGTTTTAGCGCTACAAGAGTTAACTTCAAGGACTGGCCTAGAAATTCAAGTTTATTTGGTGTTCAAACTGACTTCGTGATGTTTGCGTGCTGTAAGGTTTTCGAGGGATCAGTTCTGAAAGCCAATTTTGTGAAGCTTATGAATTCGTTCATGTGGAACTTTTGAGCAGAAGACCCGACCTTGCCTTTATTTTTAGCAATCGTCAACAGAACAGCATACTGGCATTGCGAAATGGCCACTTCAAAAGTCGGATTCCGGAACATGATTACAGTGCCAGTAGTTACAAGTCCAGTCGCTCCAAGGAACTCATGTATGAAAACCGCTACACGGTGACCAAAAAATTCAGCAGCTTTGACAACGACGGCAAGTGAGGAAGGACACGGCTTCTTTTGCGATGGTGGTTTTGTGGGGAAAGAAAAAAAAGGTGGGGGATGTGAAGGTGTTTGAGCAATATACAAATATACTGGGAGGCAACAGGGGCTTAGGCTTAGCTTGGAGTTTTTGGGGTATTGAGGGCACAGATCTAATAATAAGATCATTTTCTTCTTCTCTTCCCTCCCCCCTCTACTCCCAACCATCACTCCTCACTTCCCACACCTCCAATGCCAAGTATTATTTACGTTACTGCCTTTCATTGTTTCAACCCTTTGATTCACTCTTGTACTGAAGAGGAACGCGCGTCATGGTTTGTGACATCTATTAGAGGGGCAAATCACTGATTGTGTACAAGCCGCTATAATACTGCATATAAAATCCCTCTTTTTGGGGGGCCCTGCCAGCCAGTGTTAGGGTGTAGAAATATGTAAAATGACCTGTGATCTAAATAAAGCATCCAATTTTAAAGTTTCAAATACAATTTGAGCCTTCTATATAAAAATATAAAATGTGTAGGCCTATGTATTCGCACGCGGTCAAAACCAGTCAAATGAAAAATTGGGGCCCAAATCAGAATTTGAGGTGACCTTTTTCAAAAGAAATTTCTGAAAAAGTTTGGGCATTGACTCCCCCCCCCCCCCNGACCCCCCTTTTTCTTCCCGTTAAAAGATCGGGCAAAAGAAGTACTTTAACCTCCATGGAAGAAATTTCCCGAAATCACAAGTCACAGTGGTATATGTAGAATAACAGAAAATGTTAATAGGGCCAAAAGGAAAAAAAAAAAAAAAAAGGTGTCAAGGTAGACAACTGATAATATTCCTCCGTGATCTCGTTCATTGCGAATCAAATAGGTAGTTTCCCCTTTAGTGTGCATCCGTTTGGTTAGAGCAGGCCAGGCCATGTCATTGTCAGAGCACAAAGTTTTGCTGTATACTGTACTTTGCTCTTTCAGCCGAGTATTTACGTGGGCAACCTCTAACCTTTGACCATTTGCCCCTGTCGTTTACAGGACGGTGGGGACCATATTCTGTGGTGGATACAGAAAGAAAATATAGGCCTATGTATTGCAAACAGGATCATGCACCCAACAACATAAAAAATATAATGCTGTTTTTAGGCATTGTTAAGCTATACAGACTATAACTTAGGATTTCACGGTCCGTTGGGACCTCACAAGGTTTCAGAAAGAAAACAATATTTTGTGCTTAATAATCACTTAATTATCAATCTGAAGCACATAAAACATGCATTACATGGGTTAAAGAAGAAGACCTCTGTTTGAGACCTCTCATGATGTGTCCAAGCCATCTTAGTCCTTGTAATTGAATAATTGCTGTTACAAGCTTATCATCGCCACCCCTAGACTTCACCACTACCACTCCTATTACAACTACCATAACCATCATCTCCCTTCACGACCACCACATCTCGCAACAGTATCACGATCACTATAGTCAGTAATATCACAACCATAACCGGCACCATTACCACCATACCCAGCACCACAACCACTGTTTCCCTCTCCACCTATCACCATGACGTATACTGCAACCACTTATGACATCGTCAACAATACTATCACTTAAAATATTGATGAGAAACTAAAATGTTTCGTCATCATACCAGCGCTAACTAAGAATGTGAAAATGGCTCTTTAATATATTCGATATTATATCACGCATAAATCTAAATCTTATTCAAATCAGCCTTGTAGTGTCAGGTTTTTAAATTTTGACAAAGATTGTGCATGTTATTTGTAGTGGTTGTGGTACTAAATGTGGTGATAATTGCGGTGGTGGGCATGGTGATAGTGTAACGGTGGTGAAGAAAGTAGTGGTGACAGTGGTAGTAATACGTGTAACAAATTACAGGGTAGAGGATTTTATAATAACAAAAGAATATCAAAAGTGAAAAGGAGAAACAAAGAATATCGACAAAAGAACAGCAAACGGTCTAAGGGAAGCAACTCATGAAATAACAAATATTTTAAAATACTTATATGTTGGTCTCCCATTAATACTGCTTCTATTTTTATTGATTATGTCCCTTGGACCGTACATTTCACGGTCATTTTTTTTGGTTATTTCCCTTTGATCGTAAATTCTCATGGTCTTTGCAATCTACTGTATTTTTTTTTCTTTTTGTCTTAATAACATTTTGTGTTATTCTACAAATACCACTGTGATTTCGGGAAATTTCTTGCATGGAGGTTAAAGTTCTTTTGCCCGATTTTTTAACAGGAATAAAAAGGGGGGTCCATGCCCAAAATTTTTCACAAATCTCTTTTGAAAAAGGTTACCTCGAATTCTGATCTGGTCCCCAATTTTTCACTTGGCTGGTTTTGATCGCGTGCTAATAGATAGGCTTACACAGTTTTATTTTTTTCTATCTAGAAGGCTCAAATTGTACTTGAAACTTTAAAATTTGATGCTTTATTTAGATCACAGGTCCTTTTTCATATTTCCCACCCTGACACTGGCTGGCAGGGCTCCCAAATAGGGGGATTTTATATATTAGCGGATTAATTGGGTTGTACAAAAGGAGTGATTAGGTGCCAAAAACCTCATTCACCCTGCCCTGAAATGTGGCATGATGTTGATAATTGGGGTGTTTTTTGTTGTGTTGGTTTATCTTTTGTGAGAATGAACAGCAAGTGTGAGTTCTAGACATGTTTAGGCAAATTTCTGTGATTGTTATCTCACACTACATCTTTCTTTCTTTCCTTCTTTCTGGTGTCAACGTGGCATATGAAATACAGTAATTAAAAAATGATAAAAAGTTCCACGCTTAGATGTCTGTCACAATTTACCAACAGATCAACTGCATTCTTACAATAAAATCAGGCTAAAATAAAGCCACCACCAGCAGTATCATCATCATCCCTTTCACCACCATCCTCATCCTCAGCACCACAGCACCACTGATACACTCATATGATACAGCATATTTTGGCATATACTTTTACCAATGATCTACTTCTACCGTCACCACCACCACCATCCCACCACTTTTACTAATAATGTTGCAATAAGGAAAAATGTCAAACAGATAATTTCCTCTTCAAGTACCGATCTCTACATATTTTATTTTACAAGTATGTATACACTGTTGGTGTGTGCAAAGAATAAAAATTAGACATAAAATCTATAAACAATATTGTAAATCATAATCATCTCTATAATATCAATAAAGGTGAAAAAGAGAAACTGAGCTACAACAGGACCTGACAACTCCAGCATCATAATTATACATGTAGTGTACATTAAACCTTGCCATAAACCGAAGTTCAGCTTTGATGCCTTTGGCCTGCCAATAACATCACATCTATTGTGTGAAGACCTGAAACCTCTGGCTTCAATAGCTTTGTAGTATGAAAGGAAAGTGCGATTTTTCTTTATACAATTCACTAATAGGAGCACATATTGCACATTTTCGCTAAGGCACATCATAGAAGGTCACAACTGAAAATGCTAATCCTCACAGATGTACGCAGAATGCCAATCTCACACACTGGCAATTTGCATAATGGGCTGTTCTTGTGCTTGTTACGATCCAATACAACCACCAAATGTCCCAAATAAAGCAAATCACTAAAGTCACTATTTAAAAGACAGCACCAATGGTTGAGATTGCCATTATTTTCTTGCGTATTTTATTCAGCTTTTGTTCTCCTGAAAAACTCACTCAAGTTAGGTAGGTAGACTGCCTATGACTGAAGTAAAGCTTTCTCAACCTTAAGTTTATTTCTGACTTTTGCATCAAGCAAATGTCAGTGCTAAGACCCAATAAAACTAAGTTTTGATTGTAGCTCAATAGGTTCGTACACAAAAGACTGATTTCGACAATATATTATGCCGCATTCATCGGTAGTGCTTAGTTTCAAAGAATCACTTTGCCCAATGCAATTTTATGAAAATGGATTTGGCATTTATCAGGGTATTGCACACAGGCAATGATGTGTTTTGTCTCCTGCTAGGGTCTTCTTTAACAAGCCGCACCATGATCACTTCTTAAAGAGTATATGAGTGCCGAAGTCTAGAATAGTCTGGAGTGGCACTGCATGACTGCAAAAAAAAAATCTTTGGCTTATCTAGACACTAAAATTGCCAAATTAGCAATCCTGCCTCATACAGATAGTTAAACATACTATGATTAATAGTGTCCAAATACTGCGGGCAGTAACCAGAAATAACTGCATTTGCACTTCCTTAACTTATCCACTTTACCTTGTAGTAAGTCCTTTGAACAATTTTGAACAGAATCATGGGAAGTCATTTTCCCAAATCAAGCTGAACTCATAAANGCTTTGATGCCTTTGGCCTGCCAATAACATCACATCTATTGTGTGAAGACCTGAAACCTCTGGCTTCAATAGCTTTGTAGTATGAAAGGAAAGTGCGATTTTTCTTTATACAATTCACTAATAGGAGCACATATTGCACATTTTCGCTAAGGCACATCATAGAAGGTCACAACTGAAAATGCTAATCCTCACAGATGTACGCAGAATGCCAATCTCACACACTGGCAATTTGCATAATGGGCTGTTCTTGTGCTTGTTACGATCCAATACAACCACCAAATGTCCCAAATAAAGCAAATCACTAAAGTCACTATTTAAAAGACAGCACCAATGGTTGAGATTGCCATTATTTTCTTGCGTATTTTATTCAGCTTTTGTTCTCCTGAAAAACTCACTCAAGTTAGGTAGGTAGACTGCCTATGACTGAAGTAAAGCTTTCTCAACCTTAAGTTTATTTCTGACTTTTGCATCAAGCAAATGTCAGTGCTAAGACCCAATAAAACTAAGTTTTGATTGTAGCTCAATAGGTTCGTACACAAAAGACTGATTTCGACAATATATTATGCCGCATTCATCGGTAGTGCTTAGTTTCAAAGAATCACTTTGCCCAATGCAATTTTATGAAAATGGATTTGGCATTTATCAGGGTATTGCACACAGGCAATGATGTGTTTTGTTTCCTGCTAGGGTCTTCTTTAACAAGCCGCACCATGATAATTTCTTAAAGAGTATATGAGTGCCGAAGTCTAGAATAGTCTGGAGTGGCACTGCATGACTGCAAATAAAAATCTTTGGCTTATCTAGACATTAAAATTGCCAAATTAGCAATCCTGCCTCATACAGATAGTTAAACATACGTAACCAGAAATTACTGCATTTGCACTTCCTTAACTTATCCACTTTACCTTGTAGTAAGTCCTTTGAACAATTTTGAACAGAATCATGGGAAGTCATTTTCCCAAATCAAGCTGAACTCATAAATTAACCGAAATTAGATTTCCACAAAAAAAAAAAAAAAGTGTCTCATCCCCATAATTTCTTTACGTTCATGCACATATTGTAATTGTTCCACCAACTTCAACACCTCACAAACTCTAAATTATGGTCTGGTCCCTGAAATTTGAAATTGTGAGGTCCTGCTGTCGAAAAAAAATATTTGTCATTCCCAATGCAAGGTGCTCCTTTTATTGTGTTCTCTGAAATCTTGATGAGTGAGTCATCACTTTGCAATGGGAACTGTTCACTGAAGCAAAGGCAACCTGTTAGTCCAAGTAATAACTGCTACCTTGTATATCTACTCTCTATCCCATCAACCCCTTCCCAAAACACATACAGCAGTTGTTAATATGCACACATTATCTTCCACTATAATAAGAAACAAAACAGCAGGTGGCAACCAACCCTCCTCATTTCACAGCATGACCAGAAAGGACTGTTTTTGAAACACATGGCCATCTTGCCATTTAAAAAAAAAATTTGAATTTTTGCCACAAATTCTCTTCTGCACTGGTATCATACGTGCCCTTTCCAATTTGTTTTGTGAATCCAGTCTGTATTAATGGTTGGAAAGCCTATGACTTAAGATCTGAAAGGCCCACAACTTCTTGACTATAATAATAAAATACAAATAAAGAGTTCCCTGCCATAAGTTGTGCCAAACTGTCATTTGTCTCACTGTATTCAACTTACAGATTAGCTGTTCAGGCAAGGCTCAAGGCTATTCAAATTAAGGAACTGTTTGTGCCACTAACAATGAAATTTGATCTCATTCCACCCTCCTCTGGATGTGATCAGCAAAATCTGTATATAAACTGCATATACCTTAGGAAAAGTGTTGGGTAAATTCTATATACAGTACTGAAGAAATGAGTATAACAAATAAATGCACAAACCAGAATAACTCACTGTTGCCATTCAATAAATAAGAGAAACAGTCAAATACATTTTGTAGTAGTACATGGAAGCCACATGTACAACTCACACCAGCATTAAGGCCAATTTCACACTTGAGCTCACCATTCTACACACAATGGGATGCATAGGGATTGGTTGAAGGTACAAGTAGGGAGGGAACAGAAGGAGTTGGGAGAGGTAGGCAGCAGTCAGTTCTCATCTGGGATCAAAAGCACACATTTCACTGATGCCAGTCATACAGATCAGAAAATCTGAAATTTCTTTCTCAACATTTTGCAGCTGAAATTTGCTGGAACTGTAGGTCAGAAATGGCTGCATAATTAGGAAATACTGTATACAAATAGCGTAAGGCTTTCTAATTTATTATTGCAAATGTGTCTCACGTATACATAAATAAAGTTTCATATACTACATGAGTTTAATCCTTTGTGTACCACAGCTGCAATATTTTGTCCAAGCTTAGTTTAGTGTACCAGAGTCATAGAAATGCAAGAAAGCTTTACCACATCATAAGAAGGGCCTAAGGACTGAAAGGGTGATTAACCTAACAAGACTGTGACACATGAATGTGTTAAAACTTCACATATATCCAAAAGCTACACATATAGAAATCTGGCTGATGCCCTAATCATGATGTCATGAAGTGTACTTCACATACTGTACATCTCCAGATACATATAATGAGAACTTACTTTGGCATGATCTAACATGGCATGAAGTTTCAGTGCTTGAGTAAGTATTAAGACCAATCCTAACCCTTAAGTACAACTCCTAAATATCACATTAAGATGAACCTGTTAATGAAGGCAAGTGATTCTGCAACAGTTTCTGGGTTTTAGGTACAATCTCTCCCCACCCTTTGCCCCCTACCCTCTCCCCTGTCAACTTCATAATGACATAATGCACAAACGAACAAATAAGCAAGCAATTGAAACAAATGGAATAGCCAACCAATAACACCACAGCAAGTGACCCTGTTTACCAAAGAGCCTCCTTTTCTACCCAATCCTACCCCCTATTTTCCCCAGCTCCCAGCTCCCACCCAAAGGAATCAACCTTTCAAAAAAATTGAGGAGACAGTATGATGAAACCCAGATTCAAATAAATCAGATCTTGCTCATGTCTGACCCCTGGTACATCACAGCCTCTCATGAAAAAGTCAGTCACAATTCAAGCAAGCAGAAAAGAATACAAAAACCTAACTTAATGTTCTAATATTTCTACCAAAGTGAAAGTGAGTGCACAGTTTATGAGTTGAGTGGAAACTGTGAGGATGATGTCAGCATGCAATAATAAATCATCCTAACTTGAGTACATTATGTGAGGTATGTAACGATAAAGTGTATGGCATAGTAACAAAACATGTTTATCTGAGTAGATAAGTATTGTAAGTTCAGACAAAAAAAAAAGGTGAAGATTATGGCATGGTTGAAATGATCCCACAAGATGTCAACATTTTAATTCAAATCAACAAAGATTTAATTGATGTGTGATTACTTCATATGGTGAACACAGGTTTGCCAAATTTCAAAGCCAGCACCAACAAGGCCAGGCCAAACATGTTACACAGGAGTGATTGTTACAGCTGTAGCATTCCAGACCTACCAACCAAGTAAGTACTTCAACAAGACACACATATCAAGGCCTCATATGCTCCACAACCATGGAAACGCAAACTGTGCACCCTCTGACAACCGTTGATGTTGTAGATAGATCAGTAAGGCCCAAAAAAAAGTTGAAATATAGTAGAGCCCTGTTCATATAGTTATGGCTTAACCTTTTATATCCCAATCTACAGAGACCTACTTTATTATCTGACCTACACTTCTGAGAGAAAGTGTGTACCTTTTTCAAAAGGTTATTCTGCAACAGCCATCATTCACCTCTTTATCATGAGGACAGAAGAATTTCTAGAAATCTTCTTTTCTATATAGTTCCTCGGGGCCTTCTTGTGGTGTCCCAAAAATGAAAGGGCTCTGTAAAATATGAAACTGTTTGAAAGTCTGCAGTGAACTGAGGGGTAAATGAAACACCTGGAACCAGCAATGTGAGAATACCATCTTGAAGATGTGAAGGAAATGGAAAACAAAGGATAGCTAGACTTCCCTCAAGGCTGGCAGACATCTTTCTTTCTTCATTTCAAAATCCAGTTTTGCAATGTTTGAAACTATAATTATACTGAGTATGCTACTGGCTTAACTTGGTAAGTATGTGGAATGAAAGAATAGTGTAGAACCATTCTGGTATGACATAAATCAGTAACAATAGTTTACATAGCACATGTGTATAAGTACAGAAAATATAACCTCCCATGAGCATAAGTATGGGTGATCATTGCATGTTTAGTTCTTGTGCTAATTCTCAGAAACATCCATTAGTGATCCAACAATGGTTAACTCCTATCTCTTGCAGAAGGTTGATTTACACTTTCACTGAACAATACACATAACATGAAATCCCAAAAACTGAATACAGTTCAGTGTCTTTTCATCTCTTGTCCTGACCAGTTCCTATCAACTCAGGTAAATCAGCTGTGTATGATGTGTAATGTTCTATGTGTTTGTGTTATGAATGAGAAGTATAACATTTAACAACATAAAATTCCCTACAGAATAAATAAAAGTCGTACTTTCGTTTTCGTTTAATTTTTTCAGTTATGTTTCTAAAAATTTCTATCAACTGTTAAAGCGTAGCTATTTAGCTAAGCCATGTCTGCTGTATTTTCTAATCCTACACAGGCAGACAGCTTCCTGCAGGTTGTTTAAACTTCACTTTCCACCTGGGCTCACTGTTGAATAATACTTGTACATATATGTGCAGTAAACTTCCTATGCACTAACCGTATAGAAAGCATTAAATTAAAAATGTATGGTCAGCTTCTCTTAAAATTTGTTTACAGAGGATGAGCTGATAACTCCAAATGACCAACTTGAAATTTTATTTTACATTTTTGACAATAATCTGGTGATATGAGCAACTTGAAACGCTCTTCCCCCCCCTCCTTTTCACTTCCCCAACCAAATAAACCAAATTCAAAGCAATGACTTCAGGAGATTGTTTATCCAACTATGAATATTATTGCGATAGGACAAAATGACCCAAAAACATGCCTCATTTTTATTAATCGTTTCTGGTATTTTACAGCACAAGTCAAGATCATGTCACCCTCTGTAAAAGTACCTACAAGCTCTCAAGAAATGTGATTTGCAGATGCTACGTCATAACAATGACAGTTAAAAGCCAGGTATAATTTGTTTCAGACTGTAGGAAGACAAAAGTATGAAGTCATGAGTTTGGACGACCAATGGGTTAAGAATGATATAAACTTATGGCAGGCCTGATAGAAAACTAAGATACAGAGTGAATATGATGCTGATCACAACTTACTTATCTCACAATATCACTGAAACAATGAGAAACTATTGTAAACCTGCTTTCCCCCCCTCACATAACATGAGACAATTTTAACAGTATGGTACGGTTTGAAAAGTAAATGATGCATCTTTCTGCAACTGGGCACGGTCCTTGCTCACTGTATAAAGCAACATGATTGCATGTGTACCATTCCAAAAAGATGATGAAATAAGACCTACACTTGCAAGACCAGATCAGTTGAAGGGCTCTAAAAATTCCCCACTCCCTGAGCGCAATCAATCACACCCTCAACTTAGACATGACATTTTCAACTGTAAAACACTCATGTATATTAAATGTAAATACACTGTACTGTCACATCCTATCAGTGGGTGCAAATATGTATATGAATCCTCAATGTCTTCTGGATGTACCAGATACTGTATAAATTTTACTAATGATACATTTAAACACTCTTTACAAGAACGGTACTTTCTAAAACACTTTGCATTAAGCAAATTTCACAACAACCATATGTCTGATTTAGGCCAGTTGTTCCTTCAAGATTTTGGACAAAGTTTTGGAACAGCACTAGTTTAGTATAAAAAGTTTTTGTTGTGAGCATATTTCGGTATGTGCGTAAATTGTCAGCAGAATAAATATTCTCCTCCTGACAGCATTCAGATCATAGTTTGCAAACAAATAAGTACTTGGAGCTAATAGAATGAGTTGTGAGGGGAGCTAGGAATGGAACATGGCCCTAAGGGAAAAATGGGTGAAGCAGGGTTGCACCTGACTCAGGGTTGCCACAGAACGTGAGCATTTTTTTTTTTTTTGGCCATGACTGTTCTATGATCTTTTCAGGTGGACTGACATGTTTTTCCATTATGATAATATAATCAAAATCATCATATTATTATGGCAACCTTCTGTTGCTGGAAATTTATGCCATCTTCAGCAGGATTCCCCTCTGGTCAACACACAGGAGAGTAGCTTCAAACAAAATTCTGAATTATAATCCAATATTTTCTTTAAAATTTCCATAATTTTTTTTTTTTTCATGAGATCTGGCTATTTTTGCAAATCCTAGATATTTTCCAGCCCAGAAGGTGCCAATGGCAATTTTCCATTATTCTTCCAGATTCTCCAGGTCTGTGGCAACTCTGTATAATTTTGACAGAGACTGCGAGCCAAACAGAAAAAGTGTTTAACTTATCTCGATCCTCAATTACCTTCCATGTCTAAGGTAATGTTACATGAGTGATCCATAACTGCTTCACTGGCCATTTGACTGAAAATGATTGCATACTTCTGGTCAATGTATACATGACACACAAAACTGTAAAGAAAATTGCACACAATAATCAACGAAGGCAAAACATAGGCATGATTGTGTGATCCAGGCCACAGCATTAACTTATAAAAGTACTGGAAGAACTGTGAGGCTGAACATGATGGACTGTGACCTAATTATCAAATTAGCAATGAAGTCTTAGCTGGCAACATGGAAAAGTTCTGAAAGTACATTCCATGAACTTACATGAGAAAACAGCAAGTGTCCCTGCCCTAGACTCTACATACCGGTACCGGTAAAAGAGGTTTACATTACACTATGTCATTACACATCATCAAATTGGATATAGTACAGTAAATGAAATCTGCAGACAGCTGGGAAATAGAAACATTAACAATATAAAGGAGGAGACAGGGAAACAAGGGCAAAACCAGACAAACATGAGATTGAAACTTTGAGAACAAGTTGCATGAGAGTCGTCATACATAAACCACCACTTGCCATCAAAGGTCACTATAAGTATAAGAGCTGATTACAACGCCAAGGCTCAAAGGCAAGATGAGGCAAAACAAGCAAGACTAGAATTCCTGTATATATTTATGCTAGATTTTTCCGTGTTTTCACCTGCCATTCATATTTCTGTTTATCTGAATTTATCACTGATAACCTAAAGGTATTTAGAGGCTCTAAAGTTAATTTTGGTAGTAGTAGGCACAGCTGGTGGCCCACGTAATGCCCAGGAGTGCAGTGCTCTCACTGCAGGACTCAGTCAGTGTCCGCAGTCTTGTCATTTCTCCTTGATGACTGCCAACCCCTTGACTGTGAGACAACTGCATGATGAGTTAGACGCTGGCATTCCCCAGGTCGCCATCATTATGCAAAAAAATATATGACACTCACTTGTAAAAATGTAATATATCAGAGAGATTTTATTGGACACTCGCTTTGCAAGGACTAATTCTGATGGGAATGACAACAGCCACACTAATCAAGACAAAAACAGCTCCAAACTTGAAGTTCGATATAAGTGGAGACCCATATATTTACTATGACTTTGCACAATGTAAATTTGCCACTTCAAGAACATCATTTCCCATCCTAAATTCACAATTTAGCAGG
Organism: Ellobium chinense; assembly: GCA_033807755.1. Classification (NCBI taxonomy): domain Eukaryota; kingdom Metazoa; phylum Mollusca; class Gastropoda; order Ellobiida; family Ellobiidae; genus Ellobium; species Ellobium chinense. Next base: position 48,932 of record JAWQUT010000109.1, read on the forward strand.
TCTATTTAACTCTGAAGTTTCACTTACATGGCAAGAAATCACCCTGACCTTGTTCTTATGCTCATCATCCAAGTACATGACAAGACCCGCTAGTCCAAGTCCATGACAAGACCCGCTAGTCCAAGGACATAGTTCTGTATTAGATGTGTACAAAAATTGCAGTTCCAGAAAATATGCTCTTACAACTGTGTCATATTGGCCATGAAAAGAAAAATGCATGAGGCCAATAATGTGAGGATGGATCATAAAATCATTCTTTGATAAACAATTCTTATATTCAGCTAGTGATAAACTCATTCTAACACAAATTTGCAACTGTTGAGCCATCCTGCATAATTATGCAGTGCCTTTGAGCACTTTTATGGTTAATTTATATACTATACAAATTAATTATATATGTTACATTACATTCTGCTTACAAAGAGGTGTTGACTGTGTTTTGCCCTGGTGTCCCTGAAAATAGCACCATAGAAATCTTCATACAGAGAAGAACAAAATGATCATAACCATCAGTTACCATAGAAACAAACAAATCCTCCCTGACCTAGTATAGTAGAATGGATTACTTTTTTTTCTGTTGACTTAGGTAAAAACACGTAAAAATATTATTTGTATCTAAGAACACAATAGAACAGATCCCAATGAGAATGAATTTTATTTCCAATATTTAGAATAGGGCATGTTATCAGGGATGATGTGACAGATTATATCAATTTTGACCTTTGCAACATAATGAAGACATTCACTGTGAATGTGTTCTTCAGCATCTTTATCCTGTATCCTGTTTTCTTGTTATGTTTGTGAAAACAATGAAGTTTACTGACTAAACTGGTCTGGTGGAGTCTTTGTCAGAGTTACAGATCAAAGTGTGTATGTACGGCCATTAAGACATGAGACCTTTCCTGAGGATGACAATGTCCTGACTTATAAGGATGGCAAAGGCAAGTAGCAATAAGTTGGAAGTGGAAGCTACTCATAGAGAGCAAAAGGCAAATAGAATTTTAAGTTATGAACACAGGAGAATCTTTGCCTGCAAGGAAAATAGTGAGCAGAAGGAAAAGCCTAGAACAGATACACTGTAGTAACATGAAACTAAATTTTAAAAAATCACACAAAGAATATTCAAGTGAAAGAGTACTGTACTTTAAACTAGCGCATGACTGTAGATGTAAACAACATCCTGAGAGTAACAACTTTTCAGAATTTATGGCCTATTTTGAAAGTTACAGTAAGAAATACCCTGTCTTCCACATGCTAAACAAAAGATGGCAGATTTTCTATTACATGAGAAACAATCCAATTTCTACAAGCAGCTGCTTATTTTTCCACTGTATATTAGAAACATGTTTGTGACCTACATTGTCTTTTTTTTGTGTCCTTTGTCCATTAAGTTATTCAAACAGTATTATTTCTATTACATGACCATCCTCTTCCAATTCAAGAGCTTTTTTTCATTATCTGCCAAAAAAAAAAAAAAAAAGCCTATTTTAAATATGCTTACAGATGAGACAACTTACAGGTTTCCATAATAAAAGTGCCAATTATTTTTATGCTGGATTTAAATTTAACACGATGATCACAGTTTCCTCAGCACTGGTTTTTTTCTCAGGGCTGCCACAGACTGTTAATGCTTTTTCTTCTTTTTCCATTTCTAATCCAAGAAATATCCAAGTGGTCTAGCATTTATTTCATGATGATAACTTAATTAAGTCCATCACATATGACCACTCTTTGTCACATGAAATTTACCTGGTATTCAGCAAGCTCTTGCTGTGGTTGATGTATGATAGTTGTTCAGATAAAACCATAATAAACCACCAATTCAACTTTTTTTTATTTTCCAACAATTTTCAATGAGATCTGGCCATTTTTTTTCTGATTCCAGCCATTTCCAAGCCAATTGCATTTTCCATGATTTTCTCAGATTTTTCCAATCTGTGACAACCCTCTTTTATTCTCTGCACTCAAACCTCACACCAAACTCACAACAACACCCTACAGAAACTACTTTATCTTTGCACTCCGCAAGCTTTTTGTCACTTCATAACTCCCATCACAAAAGCATCCAGCACCCTTGCCACATCAACCCTGGCCAACACAAAAACCACTCCAACAGCAAAATCAGCAAGCAAACTCAGCAACCTTAACATCACAAAAATATATTTCATCATTTGTATCAAATAACAAGCGTTCGGAGACTTGAGTTCCTCACAAAGAAAAGAACAATGTATATATATCCCTCAGTGGGGGGGCCAGTTATATACAATTATGCCTGCATTGTTCAGCCCATTACATGTGGGATAATAATTAATTCTCACAACGTCCAAATCTCCCTTTAACTCTCTAGTGCCCAGCGTATCAGATCTGATACATTTCGTGGAACAAAGAAAAAGCAAACCAAGATCATCATCCCACCATAATAGTGTGAAGTCACATGAGAGGGCATTAGCCTGGATATGAGACTTAATAATAATAATAATAATGTGGTTTATATTATCATTTTGATGCTTGTTCCAGCATAGTGGATCCAGNCTGCATTGTTCAGCCCATTACATGTGGGATAATAATTAATTCTCACAACGTCCAAATCTCCGTTTAAATTATGTGCCATTGTGAGCTGAATTGCTACCAATATATGAAAATAGAGTTGACTCTATTTAATCAGAAATCACTTAATTGCAAATGTCACTTGAGAACATTTTCCAGTGCACAGTTTCATTATTGAAAGCAGTGACTCTTCTCTGCAACTCTGCACTGGATTTGCAATCAAAGTCAACTATATATGGAAGGTAATAAGTAATATCTTGCACATCATGTGGTTGAGATGTAAACAATATTGCTTCATGCAGTCTTGTGATTAAGTCCTTGTGAGAATATACAGTTCACACTATTGCTGCTTGCAATTGCTTTTGTCTTTCTTACTGTCACTGGTTGAAGTGTTTGGTTTCCGAGATTTATTTCGAGATTTCCCATCAGCCCTCCGCTGACCCTGAACTGGCTGCCATGATGACATGACAGGGTCACCTCCCAACGTGCTGGCATGGCTTAATGATCCTGATGCCATGGAATCTGAGGATGGATAGAAACATGAAGATGTTACATCAAATGAAACACCATTTCCATTGCCACTTTTCTGATAGCTGTTGTACCAACCATTGCAGAACTCATATTGCCGCCTGAAAATAATACTGTCGTAAGTCCAAAAAGTCAAGGAAGGGCGATTAAGCAGAGTCAACTGTATTTCCTCTATTCGTCAAACACTAGATATGGTCCTGCAGGCGGCACTTTAAGGTGATTCTTGTCTTGCTACTGATTTAAATTGACAAGTACTGCTATAGATTAAAATATGTTGGCTTCAAAGCGTAAATCCAGCTTTTGTGAACAGCAGCCACATTATTACACTGAATATATATTTAAGGGCACGTGCGGCAGAACTAGGTGATTTTCATTAATCAAGGGAACTTTGTCATTTTGGGGTGAAAAATGGGTCACGTAGGGCCAGGAAAGAAGATAAACTGGGGTTTTTCACAATTTCCTCCCTCCGTTGCTATGGAAACGCCAATTGTTTGGCCGCCATATTGGAAAATATGGATGACTTTTGCATAACTCTGAACCCTTCGATCTGGAGAACAATACACGGTAGGATGCTGGTTTTTTTTCCATTTGAAAGATCACTTTATTTAAAATAGAATGTCACATTCTTTTTTTGATTTCTTGGATAGTTTATTTTAAATAATTTTTTTTTTTTAAATGTCATAAAAAAAAGTTGAAAATTTTGAAAATTTTCAACTTTAAAAATTAAAAAAACCACCAAAAACACAAGATATCGAAAAAAGCCCATGACATTCTCAAAACAGGGGCTTGGAGAGTTGCTATGCACAATTTTATGTAAATTGGACCAATAAAAAGTCAGATCGAAAGGATAGAGTGACGAAAACTGTGATTTTGAGATATTTGACTATAAAGATTTCCCAATAGATGCATTTGATAAAGGGTACTCATTTCCTTTTGCATCAAAATACACTTTTTGAGACAGGTATCATGAAAATAACTTCAGGATTCGATAAAGGACATGTTGCTGTTTAAAAAATTGCCTTAACCTCATTTTACACAATTTTACCCAATTTTACCCCTACAGGGTGCCGCACTTGCCCTTAATCGATAACACTTCAATTTTCTCTTTCAAGATCACATGTGATTGCACATATTCTACTTCAACAAAAGTGACATTCCCTCATAGTTGAACAGAATCCAACCCTTCTTCTCCAATTCACCCATATTGTTACCATGACAAGCTTTAATATACCTCAAACTCCATCTTCTTATCCCGAGTTCTTCCTTCTTACCTTGGTAACCTTGAACTGGAGCTTTAGTTTTTCTTAGGCTTCCTCGCAGGCCAGGGTCCCATTCCAGCTCTCCATCTGGGGCAAGAGTGATCAAACAAACACAGATGTATCAAGAACACTCACATTCCAAGACTAGAAAAAAATGGCACAAACTTCAACGCATGCACTAACGTTACACCCGAAGAATTATTGTTTTGCTATTGCCTGACTGTGACACCTCCCTCATATATAGTTTTAAATTATAGAATTTAAAAAAAAAAAAAAAAAAAAGACTAGTGCTGTATGAAAAAAAAATTATATCCACTTGAGCTTGCTTTTATGAAATTCATGGGAGTCTTTTTCCAATTAAGCATATTTTACATTACCCTTATGACTAATCCATTTCATCCATCACCCTGAGGTGTGGAAAGTGTTTTGTGATACAGGATTTTTGCAGTAGACATATTCAGGTATAGGATGAATGATGACAGAGCTTTCTGCAGCCATGTACAATTGGCAGAGGGCTACTAGTGTGAGTATAATATACAAGTAAGCCAAATTCCCTGCAGTGAGTAAAATTATCTGTATCGCTATAGGCCGTCTTACTATTACTTTACTTGCTGATCAAAATGCTCTGGTTATGATCATATACAGTCTATGCATACAACTCTTCATTCAAAGTATCTATAAGCTCTAATTCTAAATAATGTTTTTAGAAATCTGAAAGATCATGAGTAGGTGATATGACTTTCATTCCCTGTGACAGAGTGACCACTCATCTCTGTAGGTGTGATGATAAATAATTTAGTAAATCACCATCTACACAAAATCCCTTGCCCTCTAAATCTACCACAACAGCTAACTAAACACTGACACATCTAAACAAAGGGGACACTTCAAGTAGAAAACAAAAACAAACTTTAAATAAAAGTCTAGATATCAGAAAACTAAAAAAAAAACAACATAATTTAAATGTTGCAATGGTCTTAAATACCATAATAGTGTTGAAAACTGATCTTCTACTGAAAACTGGAATATCCTTGACCCAACTGTATGGGTGTTTTGTATGCTGATGTCAAGGTTATGATAATTTAGGAATCATAAGATATATGTACACTGGAATGTTAATAATCCAAAGGGTGTAAGATTACTATCATGACTCAAAATCTTGTAACCGTTGTAATGAAGCTTATAAGATAACAACGTGAAGCACATTCATTCACTCATTTTCCACATCTCCTTCGATTTCCACCCCTAACTCTTCCTGTAGACCACATCCCTGGGTGCCCTCCCACCGTCCCTCCTCTCACCACTAATGCCAAATGCCCTTCTTTTGATATGGTGACATCCTGGCTATAGGGTGAACAAGCACAGATGTACCCACTCATAAAAAATGAAAACTACTGCATAAACAAATCAATGGACAGTGCTGCTACTTGTCATGGTAGTCAGACTAACGGACTCTAGTGGACAGGATGTACAAGACTGAGCTAAGCTGTATATCAGTGATGAAGCCAATTTTAATAGGAAATGACAGGGAACCCTCAGCTTCTTAGGAGAGACTGCCCCATAGACTCTGATGGGCTGTGAACCTGCGGTTCATATTCTCTTAGCACTGCTCTGGGCAAGGTGTGTTCAACTTTTGCTCTGAGCAAGGGGCGTTCAACTTTTTCAGATTAGGGGCCACTTCCAGAGATGTGGTTGCAAGTGATACCCTGTCCTTAATAAAAATGCATCATTGTGAAAAATACAAAGGAGCCTATCATCTTTATCTTTATTTCCCACCACTGACAGCCATATTTTGGCTCCAGGCCAGCAGGTGTACATCTTGAGACTAGTCCATCTTTATTCTACAAGAACTCAGAAAGCTTTTGTATCAGTTATCTATCCGGACCCACTGCTGCAAAATTCTTGATCAGATCTTAGGGGAGGGGACAGGAAAATGATTACAACTGGACCATTCACACAAGGGATAACAATGAAAGTGAACCTCACCAGCCTGTGGTAATGACCGTGAGAAGGGAATATGAGTTTTGAGTTGCGTCTCCTCTGAAAAAGCGCCCTCTGGATGCCGCCGCTGATAGGTGGGGTCAATGGCAGTGGCTATATTAAAGCCTGTTGACCCGTTGGGGTAGGAGCCGTGGGGTAGGCTAGGAGGTGGGAGAAGGGGCAGAGTTAAGTTGTAAATATGGTATATCCAACACAAGATCAGGTTAGTACTCATAATGATAAGAGAGGCATGCGTTCACATATAAATCTAGATTAGCTCCCTTACCACAGTCTCACACATTATCCCTTCCCATAAGTTAAGCGACTCCCATCTCCTCTCCAAACTCTGCTCTCACTTTACCTTCCCTTGACATAGCACTATCCCTGCACCATTTCTTGACAACATTAAAAGCACAACTGCTAAAACTGCACCATACCTCAATGATGCTAAAGATGCATCTATTCAAACAGCATCATTTCTCAACAGTAGGAGAAATGTCTTTCCGGAACTGCATCATATGTCAACAATGTTAGAGATGCATCTTCTTAGACTGCATTATTTCTAGTACTGAAGATGCATCTGCATGTATTCAGCTGGCATGAAATGTCAGCAATGTTTGAGATATCAATTTGTACTATGTTTCTCAACAGTTAGAGGCACTTCTATTTAGAATTGCATCATTTCTCAACATCGCTCTAGGAACATCTACCTACGACTAGGTTACTTCTCAATACTAAAGATGGATCTTTTCAGAACCACATCTTTTTTCAACAGTGATATAAAGAGAAATTCATCTGGATTTCATCATTTCTAATGTGCTAAAGAGACATTTATGACAAATACATCATTTCTCAACTGTGTTATAAATGCATCCTCTAAATCTACATCAATATTTTAAAAGCATTTCTAAATAGAGCTAGAGATGAATCTATGATGATTGTATCATTTCTGTATTACAGATGCATCTGCTGAAACTACATGAATATCTCAAAAGCATTTCTAAATAGTGCTAAAGATGCATCTATGAAAAATGCATCATTTCTCTATCATGTTATGAATACATCTGTCAAAACTGCATCAATATATCAAGTGTGTCTGGCAAGAAGTATACAGGGCTTTAAACTCACTGCATAACACTGTGCTTCACATATCATCTAAACTTCTCTAACGAAGGATGTGGTGAGCATGTCACCTGCCAACAGTCTTAAGCCATGCTTTAAGAGGGGAGCCCTCGCTTTCTATTTTTGCTGTGATCACCACTGAATAAAGTTCAGTGCAGGATATGAGATGTACGACCACAAGGTGCTTTGGCCGAAGAGATGAATCCATCTGAACAATGTTGACATTTCCTCTATTAACAATGTCGTCATTTCTCCTATTTTCTACAATGAGAATGCCTGTCCTATGGAAATGTGTCATAAGGCTAAAGAGACAAACTCATCCTTTTCAAATTATCTCTATCATTTTAAGATGTCTAAGACAAAAATTAAATACATACAACAAAGCAGTCATAGGTAACTTTGACAGAAAGCAGCATTTACATGTTGGTGGTTATTACATCCGAGTGTAATGTATAAGAACTTTAGATAATTTCCAGAAGCCATAAAGCAGACTGTGAGCAGTCCGACCCATAGATATTGGTGAAATATACAGAGTTGGTTGTTCCTCCATTCTGTGTAGGTGGGTGAATGCACAAGAGGTGTAAGAGACCATGGTTAAAGTAGCCAGACAGTTTGGACTGAGAGAGGTTGTGTGTCTACAGCATGCAGCAGGGACCAACAAATGTCACAATCCATTTGCTCCTGTAACAAATTACTCCCTCATTTAATGCCCAGATACTGAATTTAACTTATTCCATCAAATTCAGAGAATCACTTTCATTCACCCATAAGATCAAAGATGGAACCCCAGTGATATAAAAAAATTCATTATAAAAGAAACAAAGAAACTTTGCCCCAAGCATTACGAGAAAATGACAGTACTGTAAAGCTGTCGAAACAAAACATGTTCTGGGTGATGCCACTTAATCTCATCTAGGCCAAGAATTTGGTGACATCTCATAGGAAAATGTCACTTTTGCCTTTTTAAATGTGTCTGCACATGGGAATGAGTTAATGAGCAGAATCTTATCAGTTATAGACAAGTATAGCAACGTCTCCCAACTGGTAACACTTCTGACTGAACAGAACTAATTAACCAGAATTTGATCCAGCTCATGATTTAAAACAGAAAATTAATGCTGATGATTAGTTTAACCACACCAAATTTCCCCATTATGTTAATTCATGAAGTTCATTTTCTTCTGCAATGGACCATTCTTAGTTTGACGTACTGGAGATGATATGGACTGAACTGTCCGCACTTAGTCATATCATATAGGTAACTTCTATCTTGAACCAATGCAGCTTAGTTAAAATGACAAAACCAGTTGACTGGCTTGACTGTGAATTTGATCATACTTCCCAATGTGTGCTCATATTACTTTGCTGACATTTAATGACTTTTACAGTATCTATTGGAGACATATAGACCATGATATCTGTTGATTGCCTGCTGCAAGACTGAGGGACCAGTGCCCCAGGAAATAAGGTTAAGCATAAGTTACAGAAGTGTCAACAATCAACAACGTTTTGGATTATTAGTTTCAAGACATTTACAGGGATGCCACTCCATTCTTGGAAAATTCTCTGAACTTTCTGCAGTTTAACATAAATACATGTGAACATAGTTGATAGCACAAAGTAAGTATGCCCCATGCTCAATTATGACAAACAAATATGAGTCAGTAAAAAATAAGAAAAGTTTTAAATTATAATTTTCCTTTCCAAGTAGCTAAATGGCCTGACGTCAACTAGTCTTCTGTGAGAGACAACACCCTTCTCTGAGTTAAGAGAATTATCTGAAAAGTGGCATCCTTGACATAAATATTTTTGCTAGGAAAAATGAAAATATACTAGATGGAAATAAACTGGCTAATAATTATTGTGAAATTGTTCACTGGGCATCCATCTCACAACAGGCTGCCCTTTGTAGAACTTTGTGATTTTTACAAATTAAGTGTGATGTTTGTTGACACATCAAAAGCATTTGTAATGATGCAGGAAGCCACAGGCAAACAAGGAGGAGAGGACAAACAGTGAAGGAAATGAAAGGGAAAACTGCCACATACTCCTCTTCCTCATCAGTGTAGTAACTTCCTGAACCTGACCTCATCTGATGTGGTGGTTGTTGTGGTGGGGGGTATTTACTGGTGTTGTTGTTGCTGCCATCTTGAGAGGACAGCCACATCATGACTTCAGTAGCATCAGAATCTCTCAGCTCAGTCCCCATGGGGACTGAATGTGGCATGTAGGGCTGGGAGTATGTCACAGGGTCTGGCTGTGGTTGTCTCCCCTGTTGTCTAGTGTCCCTAGGAGCCGCTGTGGACCTTGATGTGTTCCCATGGTGACTGTGGCCACGGACAACATCCATGGTGTGAGCTGTGCCACGTGGGGTGACAGGCCGCTCCTGTAAGGATCCACCTCTGGGAGCGATGGCACTGTTCTGAGCATTTTGCATGGCCATAATCCTCTCATGGTCCCCCGCAGCAATGCGTCTGGCAGATTCCAAGGTGGACATGCCCCCTCCAGGGCCGATGAAGGCAGACCTGGAGCTGGAGACAGATGACGACAATGGGGGATTCATTTGTTGCTGGGCTTTGATATATTGTTGGCTGGTGTGGCTCGATGCTGGACTGGAGACAGCACTGTGGTCTGATGTGGTTCTGTGTTGGGGCTGGCCTTGTGGACCTTTCCCGGAGGTCAAACGGGCAGGGGGTTGGGAACGAGGGGGGGATGGAGGTGAGTCAAACGCTTGTGTGTAACTGTTGCGGCGGTAACGGTTGGGCCCTCCACCACCACCACCACCACCACTATTGTTGATAGGCACTGCTGCAGAGATGGCATGAGACGAGGTTTGGTGTAGTTGCTGGTTCATAGTGTTCGCTGATGCACCCAGTGGCATGGACTCCACTGAAATTTGCCTCTATATGAAAGAAAAACAAAAAAGAATGTGGTCACAGATGAGCAAGTAGAACAAACTCACACTGAAAAGCTCTGACTTATGACGATATGCAATATTCATGATGCACCCTGGCTAACTCAAAGACACAGGAGAAAAGTCTATCATCTACTACAAACGTAATTAATGATATCTGAAAAATATAAGATCACTGACTTTATCTTGTGTATTTTTTCCAGTAGGTCCTTCAAATCATCCATGCCAGATTTCTCCTCACACACATCGTGGTATTTCCCAGTATGTTTAAGGGTCAGCACAACACAATATTTTTCATTCCACTGGACTTCTATAATTTTTTCCACAATGATAGGGAACTTGCCGTTCGAAATATTATTTATTGAAAAAGATCATAAAGTAAATTTACAGGATACATATTGGCACTCATCAAGAAATAAAAACACAGCAAAACACTGACTAAGATAATAAAATTGATACGAAAAAAAAACAAAAAACAATTACTGCTCAATTTTAGGAAGAAAGGCAGAGAAGTTAGCAGATATATACCTATCTATTTTAACTGACAAAAAGCATATGAAAAGAAATTTTACTGAGTCAACACAGATCAAATTTGACTATCAGGTACACTGGATTAGTCTTTGTCTTCTTCATCTGTCTGTCTGTCTGTCTATCTGTCTGTCTGTCATCTGCGTTTCCAACCCTTGGTTTTTGTTCTTCCTTTTTCAACTTGCATGATGTATCAAGCATGGAATGTCAGTTCCACCCAATTGCAACTTTTCAAGATCCCAGGAAAAGAGTTGTGATTAAAAGGAGTTGCAAGTATCCAGTGACTTTTATAAAAACAATTACAATATTCTGTTCTCTTGAAATGATATGATGAAGTGCATGTTGCATGTCTCCTCTTTCTTATCCTTATGAATTCTCAGAAACAACACTTTCGTTAAATAAAAGATCTTGACCAATGATCAAACATAAACCTGAAATCAGGTTTATCGTGAGCCAGTTTCAGCCTGGACCTTAGCCTCCATTTCTGTCTATGTGATTATCTGTCTATGCATTGTCCACAAGCCTTACCCTTGCCTCCTTTTTCTGCTTGTGTTTTTCCTTCGCTTTCTTCAACCTTAGCTTCTCTTGTTCTTGCATGACCCTGGCCAACTGTTCATCTTGAATTTCAATCTTCCGTAGCTTATCCTGGTCAACCTCTGCCTTGCTCCTCTGCCATAAGAAAATGTTTCCACTAGTGAAAGATTCTGTGAGTACTCATCATCATTCAACTCCATTCTTTTTCCAAAATCACAATTATAAATGTATGATTCACAAAGAATTTCATACAAGTCTTATAACAACAGCTCCAGCCAAACTTCTACCATACACACAAATATTTCCATCTTCCTCCCCAATACTACCATAGAAGTTTTTGGAGGTTTTTTTTTGCAGAGATCTTATTATTGCAAATTTCCACACTGAGTTGGACTAGGAAAAATTTTTTTTCCCAAAAAGAAAATGTTACATTCAGAATTGTTAAAATGGCTTACTACTAGTAAATTATATGGGGCGTTAATCTGTAAGACCATTGCACATGCAGTTATTTCTAGTTACTTTCTCTCATTTCTCAGACATTCTCATTCATATTTTACTGTAAGTATAAAGCACTGTTGCCAGTTTGGCAGTCTTGTACATTACTCCAGATATCTGTAGACATCTGCACTCATACACAAATGAGAAAACCAACATGAGGGGTTCATAACAGTTAGATCCTTGTGAAAAACTATGTGCGATTTTTCACAAAAATTATATCCTCATAAAGAAAAATCCGCTTCTACAGTGTTTAGAATTGCAATAGGTATAGTCAGGTTGGGATCTGAGACAGAGTTACCTACCTTGTGCTCTTGCTCCTGTAATAACTTTGCCAACTCCTGATGAAGAAACCATACAATTCTTACCATTACTTCATGCCAAAATCAAAAACCAAAAAAAAATCTAAAGCATTACTTGATTCTCCTGACAGCACAATCACAAGACATGATCAGAAGCACACAATATCTCTTATGAATCCAGATTTGACAGTGAATAAAGTAAAGTTTCATAAATTCTAAATCCAGAATTTGAAAACTTTTTTAGTGAATGATGAGTAGACAGCTGTAAGTTTCCTACAATATGGAAACTACTGACATTATGATTCTGAACAAATATGAATCTTATTACCATTACCTTATTAAATCTCCATTATACAGGTTTCCCATTGCCAAACACGTACAGTAGCAGTTTGCACTGCTTTATTGTTAAAAAGGGGATTTATGTGGGTCTTGGGGGAATGCCCCATTGGAATTCTGTTTGTGTGCAAGTTTCATCAAAAGAACAATTCACAAATATGTATGCCTGTATTTCTGAACATTGCAATATTTGACTTGCAAGAGCTGCAGCATGAATTCAACAGGAATCTGAAGCCTCTTTATCGTAAAAAATTGACCTCTTACGATTTTACTGCCAAGGAACATTTAATAGTTGCAAAAAGAAATTTCCTTTTAAAAATACCCATCAGCTTTTGAAAAAAAAACAAAAAAAAAAAAACGGAAATCAATTTCAGGAGATTTTAGAAGTAAGTTTTTCTAGGAGTGTCTAAGATTCTTGGACATTCCATTGGCACTAGCTGAAGCTAACCCTGATTCAATCTGTAATGAGTGAGCCCTCTGTGCCTCTCCTCTCTCTCTCTCTCTCCAACCCCATCCCACTCTTTTTCCATCAAAAAATGTGCTCCATTAATTGAGGTAATCTTTTTTAGTATGTCCCTTGCCAAAAATGACCATCTTATTTCTCACGCATGTGACCTCTTGTCAAGGCAGATCTCCAGCCCTTACCTCATCTTGGCTGGCTTGTATCTCCAGCCGTGTGAACTCATCTATCTCACTGGGAAGATTATAGAAATCACTGAAGTCACCATCATCCTCAATCCTCCCAGCTGGAGTCACCCTGCAAACCATGAACAAACACTGATAAATAAAATCAATACAACTACACAAGCTGTTTCCATGACAAACTCACCACTTCAGTAGCACCACCTCAGTTTAAAAGCATTCTATTTCCATTGGGTAAAATCATGAGCTCTCCTAAGATGTGCCTGGATTATAGTGATGGGCAGATTTAAGGATAGAAGAAGGATTATATGAGATTAAAAGTTTCTGAATATCTTTTAAGGACTGTCCCAAGGGTGCTTCTTCTTTCATAACCCGGCCTCTAACACTAATCTAAATACATGTTGGGAGAGCAGACCTGCCAACCAAATGAAATCTGGAGTAGGGACACCTCATCTCCAAACCTCGCGGGTGTGGCGTAAACATTCAATGTACCGGAAATGACCTACCGCAGACAACCTACCGGAAGCACAACGCGTGACGCCGGAATTAAATATGGACAAAAAACTAACAGAACAGCAAAGTAAAAACAGCAATCAGCGCTCACCCGACCAGGCTGGGGCAAAATGCAAAATCGGGACGGTCCCGATTTTATCTGGATGGTTGGCAGCTCTGGGAGAGTCCCAGGATATTACTAAATGGACAAAGAACATCTGTAAAATTGAGGTGACAAGTTTCTTTTTGCTACCCTTTCCTCATACAAACTGCTGTTTTATGGGAAACTGATCTTATTTTTTATCCCTGCCACAGCCCAGATAAAAATGTTTACAAGCATACGTTAGCAAGTATATATGCCATCTGTAATTGTTAGGCCAGTTTTTATTCAGTGCAATAAGGTGAGTTAGGAAGCAGGGAAGGATTACTGATAATAGTTAGTGTGCCAAGGATAGAAAAGCAGTATAAACATATACAAAACAGAATGTTAAAATAAATGTAAAACACTGTTTATTATCTGGTGTTAAAGTTCAAGTTAGACAGTGTTATTGTACTTTATCATATTGCAGATGTCATCTTAGATGAACTAAGCTAACTTCAGATAAAAATTTTTGTTTACTCTCTATACCATCTGACTATCAATTTTAGAACAGTTTTACCCTTCACTACTCAACTTTTTAACATTAAAACAGTCTACCCCATTCGTGTTGTGACACTTTGAGTGTTAGAACAGTCTGCCCTCTTTGCTATCTGATACTATGAGTGTTACAACAATCTATATGGCCTACACTATCTGACTTTGTAAGTCTTGAAACAATCTCTATTCTACTATATCTCACTTTGTGAGTGGTAGAATAGTCTATACAGAGTACTATCTGACTTTTTGAGAGTTAGAACAATCTTTACACTATAAAATCTGACTTTGTAAGTGTTACAATCGTCTATATGTGAGCAGTCGGGAAGTGTGTTTGGGTCACGGGTGAACACTAGGTTCGCACGTGGAAGTTAGGGACCGATTCAGGCAGTAGGTATATTTAAGAATTAAATTGCTGTGAAGTTAGCGGCCCTGTAGTGTAGTGTAGGGGGCACGCTCGGACTTGCAAGCTGAGAGACCCTGGTTCGATCCCTGGCAGGGACAGAAATTTTCTAGTGTAGGTTTTTTCGGCCCTTATTATCAAAATTGATTTTTCACAGTAATTTGGTAAAATCCCTGGTGACACACTTCCTTAAAATAATATGTAACATCTGAAAAATTATCTGACTCAGCTCACCTTCCTCCCCCTTAAGTATAAGAGAAAGAATACTATACACTGTATTGCCTTTCCACCCGGTTACATATACCCTGCACCAAAGTGTTAGAATAGTCTACACTATACAATATCTGACTTTGAGAGTGCTAGAACTGTCTATACCCCCAAAAACTTTCTGATTTTGTGAGCGTTAGAATGGTCTCTGCCCTACATTATCTGACGGTGAGTGGCTAGAACAGTCTATATCTGACATTTTCTGATTCTGTCGTTGTTAGATCATTATCTGACACTATCTGACCTTGTGCTTGTTAGAGTGTTAAAAGAGAGCGTTAGAGAAGAGTGTTAGAACAGTCTCTTTTCCACACAACCTGTCTTGTGAGTGTTAGAAGAGAGGGTTAGAACAATCTCTATCCTACCCTCCCTGACCTTGAGTGTGTTAGAATGTTAGAACAGTGTTTCAGGACAGTCTCTACCCTACACTACCTGGCTCTATACCTCATCATGTTGACTCCCTCTAAAGACTCTCTGCTGTCACCCACTCGATCACTTCCGTTGTCTGCAACATCAATAATATGAAATCAACATCACCTAAACAAACCAAATAACAATAACAAATGTACAAATAAATATTAACAACCCTTTTCATGAAAGACTCATCATCTTTATCATACAAGTGCACATCTCACTGTAAAATGGAGAATTATGTAAAGTCGGATGAGCAGCCATTGTCTGGATAGAAAACTACCAAGCCATATTGTCATGATAAACCAGTTGACCCTGCTTAAGGAAATCGTGGCTTTATCTCAGGGGTTGTAACAGAGTGCATTTTCCTCCCATTAAGGGTGATGATCAATTGCAACAGCATCCATTGTATGACACTAGATTGTAGCCATGTCTTTAAAATCTCCGTATGCATGATATTTTCAAGATTTTTTTTTGGTTACACACAAAATTCATTTTACATCAAAGTTTATTGTCATTTCCTGGCAATTCTCTATAAAAATCCACAAAGGACAGTGCTGTGCTTTAAGTCTGAGACTATGTTAAAAGGTACGGAAAAATCACTGTCCTCCAAAAACTTGACTTAACATATGGTATAACAGAACACTGATACAGTCACTAAGAACCCTGAATATTTGCAGTAATTCAGGAGATGCTCTCATCCATCCATCCCCTTTACCAGAAGTGAGTGCCAGTCTGGCTTCTTCTGAATCTTTGGCAAGGGCTGCCTCCAACATCTGTCTTTCCTGCTTCAGCTTCTTCTCCCTCTTCTTCTCCAGATGTCTTTCATATTTCTTCTTCTCCTTCTCTTGAAGTTGTCGAGCCAGTTCCTGAGCAAGTGAAACACAGAAGGAAATTATGTTTTTGGTTGAGTGATCTGTTGTATTTGTGATACTGGTTATGACTTCGGAATGCGATTCAACAAATCAAAGGACTAGTCAAGACAAATCTCCTTCCATCTAGATCTACTTACCTCAATACTTTGTTCTAATTATCTCATTTTCTAGCAATAAATCGTTACCGTCTCCTAACACTCGTAACTGATTTTTGGTAGATTTGCATTTACGACAGTATTAGGGGACGGTGACGAAATGCATTTTACATTTAGTTCAGATATCAACTCAAAGACCTTATATACAGTTTCTTCAAATCTTATGCAACATTAACTTCAAGTTATCGCAACAATTACCTTTTAAGTGATCATCATCCCATCATCTAATTATAAGTTTTCAGGATCACTGCCATTTCTCTTCAGGCTAATTAGTGGGTCATGATTTTATCCCTAAATCCTGTTTTAAGTTTACCTTACCATTAGTCAGTGGATACCACATGGCTACTCTTGAGTTTACCTACCATTTACTTCTTTATCAGGCTGCAAATTTTTCTTATGTGTAGTTCCAATACATTCAACAAGTATTATTAAGAATACCCATCAACCAGCTCTAATTTTGTTTCCTATTAAGCTGAAGTTTACAACATCAGTTTTCTATGTTTTTACTAACCTCATCGTCCAGTTCTCTACAAACTTCGTGACTGGCTGCCTCCTGCTTCATCTGTTCACTGATCTTCTTGGCCACTTTCTCATCTTCCTCTGCCCTGAAATCCAGATAAACAGGTTTGGGCATGTTCACGAAAAATGAGGAACTGCGTTCCGTTCTCTGTTCAGTGCCAAAATGGGGAACTGCGTTCCGTTCCCTGTTCAGCCGAGACTTTCAAATTCCGTTCCGTTCACCCATTCCACGCCTGAGGAACTTAGTTCCCATCTCCATTCCGTTCCGTCTACTTTTCCCGCTGAAAATAGCACGTGTTTCCGAAACAAATGATTTCACAAAGGGAAATAAGGATTATATGTTTAATGAAGGTTACTATATGTGTGAGTGTTTTCCATGGAGAAGTTCAGTTTCAGAGGCGCACACTGTACCTTGGTGATGAAGAACATGATACCATTCATCCCTTCCTTAATTGATTCCCCCCCNAATAGACGAAAAAAAAAAAAAAAATCCTGATTCACCAGCACAGGCGCAGAAGTTAATATTAACTGCCACCTGCCAATAATAACTATGTATAAGTGCTGTGTGAGTCATAAAAACAGAAAATTTGGAGCCCCTCCTCCTTCCAGAATTCACTGCAAATAGAGAGAATCTGGAGAAATTACATGTGCACATACAATCTTATGATTTCTTATAAATTTGAGAATTTATTTACGATTACACGGATCCCGCCGAAAATTAAAATCGAAATCGTGATATATTCGAGACCATAAGGCAAGCATGTCTGAATTTTGGACTCGAGTCAATATTAGAGTAAATCCTGGTATTTATCATTCTTAAAGTCGCTGTATTTTGTTGCGTGGCTCTGGTTGGTGCAAGACAGGTATTTTTTAAAGGATCCTTGACAAGCAACACTGCAATTACAACTGCAGCAATGGTTTTAATGGTGAAAAACAGCTTTGTAGACTCTATCAAAGGGAAGTCACTACAAGGCGATGACACTATGTCATCGAAGCTGGTGACCGGAGTGCGGCGAGTGCAGTAATTGCCGATAAACTTGCTGATAAACAAAATAAAAAAATCCTGGTCGCTGATACGTTAATGGAATTTGAACGGACTTGAAAATGAACTAAGTTCCGATCCATTTGCGAAAAGTCACAAACTCTGTTCACAATCGCGTTCACAATGAAACAAGGGAACTCCTTCACTCCGTTCACGAAACCCGACCTAAGTTCCAGAACATTAAGTTGTAAGACACACCTACAGTACATCACATAATAACAAGAAATGACAACATGCCCATGTAGAAGCAACTGCCAGACTGTCAAGAAGAAAGTCTTCAGCTGACTGCTTATTCACCAGCATAACCTGGTTTAATTTCTACATCAACTGTCCCCGAAAACATAAAACAGGAAACTCAAGATATCAACACACTCACAGTCTGACCATCTTTGAAAAAGTGTAGGGGAGAATTTTTATTCTGATGCCTTCACTGTACACACCTTTAAAATGAGTATGAGCCTGGCCAGTTCTCAGAACTTCCAAAACTGTCTTAAGCCAGAACAAATGAATCCCCTGAAGACAGTTGTATGAATCAGCAGTACATGCCTTGTTGGTTAGCACATTGGCCGGATGGCTGGATCCACCAGGACCAAAACCCATTGTCTACACTCCTGTTCCTTCAGAACCCCCAAGCCCTTCAGGCATTGTGAACTTCACAACAACATCAAAGTTACAGCAATTAATCAGGATGTCTTTTATTTGTCATAGCCAGGGTCAGGCGGAACTCCGTTCATATGAACTAAGTTCCAGTTTCGTGAATGAAGCAAACAGAGTTCCATTGTTTCACTGACTTATCATTTTTAATCACAAGTGAAGGGCATCTCCTACCTGATATAGACATGATGACACCTGGTATCCAGGACTGTGTCACGAGGCTTGACCGCCTCAAGTCCGTCTCTAAAGAAGTAAAGCTTACGCCCATCTAGAGGTGTGTGTCGTGAGTAGTGACTGATAGCTGAACACCGACTTGAAAGCCATAAATAATAATCAAAAGCAAGATACAGGTTCACTGGATAATGTAGAGGGGCAGGTGAAAAGGGTGAAGGAACTAAAGAACTAGGAGTGGGATATGATACACACGAAGGGAGCAGAGGGCCGCAGTGGGTTAGAAAGTTAGCGTATTGGTTTCATACACATAGTGTCATCACCTTGTATTGATTTCCCATTGATGGGAATCTACAAAACTGTTTTTTACCAATAAGAGCATGGCTGCAATTGTAATTGCAACAGTTTTCAGTCATTCAGTTTTCATACAGCTTCCTGTATTTTAGCAATGCAGAATCAGACATAGCTACTTGTCAGGGATTCTTAAAAAATACCTGTCTAGCACCAACCAGAACCACATAACAGAATACATCATGCATTAAGAATAAGAAATGCCAGGATTTACTCTAATAGCGACTCTTCTCCAAAACTGTGACTTTCACCTGCCTTATGATCTCGAGTCCATCACAATCTCAAAATATTTAGCTGGTTCTGTGCAATTCGAAATCATAAGATTGTATGTGCCCTTGTAATTCCTCCAGTTTCTCTCTACTTACAGTGAATTCTGTGGGGAGAAGGAGCTCCAAATTTTCTGTTTTTATGACACACACTGCACTTACAATTCTTATTCGCAGGCGGCAGTTAAAATTAACTTCTGCACACCCGGGCTAGTGAATCCCGTTTTATTTTTGTCTATTGAGGAAGGGATGAAAGATATCATGTTCTTCTTCACTAAGTAACAGTTACATACACAGCATTCTTTATGGAAAACACTCACACATAAAGTTACATTCATTCAACCATGAAATCCTTGTTTCCCGTTGTGAAATCAGCTGTCTCGGAAACACCTGCTTTTTTCCGTGGGAAAAGTGAATTGAATGGAACAGAGATCAGAACTGACTTCCTCAGACAATAACGGGATGAACCATATGGAATTTGATTGTCTCAGCTGAATGGGGAACGGAGCGCAGTTGAACGTTGAATAGGGGAACGTTCCTCGTTCAGTGCCAAAATGGGGAACTGCATTCCGTTCCCCTTTCTGGCACTGAATGAAGAACAGAACAGTTCCCCATTTTTCGTGAATGTGTCCAACCTTGGTCATAGCCCTTAATATTCCCTTCTAGGTCTGCATCGGCATTCAAGGTAACTCTGTTCTTATACCTACAGTATTATGTACAGAAGACATAATTTAATGAATGTATTAATGTGTGAAGTATCAGTTTATTACCACTTTTGATCAGGGTGTGTTACAAATTGATATGCAGTTTTCTCACAACATGAGTAATTTATCTCCATTTAGGGGAAAAAATAATATTCACACACATGACTTGGATACATATTCCATCCCCCCCCCCNACCCCCCCAACACACACACACACACACATATTAACAATAGGTATCTTGCTCATGTTGTCCATGCAAATATTAATGCATGTTCATTTACTAGGATGTAATTAGTATATGATGTCACATGCCAACCAACACACACACATAATAAAAGCCTGCCAGTGTGGTGACAAAGATGTTCAAAATTACTGACTGAGCTCTGAGTGCTTCCAACTCTCGCATCCTCTCTTCCTGTAGCCTCAGCTCCTCTTCAGACTGTACAATCTTAGCCACAGGGATGTCTTCACGCACTGTCCTCCGATTGAAACGATTAAGGCCATAATGGTGGTCAACTGAAACAAATAACACCCCAACACTTAGACATACTGATACAATTTTCCCTCTATGCCTTACGTCTAGCTTACATCTAGCTTGTTTTCTGTGAAAGTTCACAGCCACCAGCAGAGTGTTTTGAACTATCAGTATGGGAAAAATGGACTAGAACATAATAAATGTGACTGTGATTGTTCATAATATGTACTAGGATCACAGTACGTTGGTTCACATAAAGATGATTTCTCAATGTTTATAATTATATCAGTCGTTTGAAAGATATTTCATCAGCTTTGTTTTAAAAGGGAAGGTAATTTTTTTCCATCACTGTCTTTAGAGTACAAGATAAAAGCACAGGCAAAGCAAACACTATTAAATGTCAAAGAACTCACATTGTTAATGTTATCATCCCGATCTCATAAAGACTTCACGATTCATACAATTTCAGCTAGCCCCTACTTCCATTTATCTTCCTTCTAATGCTTAAGTTTGTAAAATAATGCTCAGTTTCCTGGTTAATGGTTCCTTACCATCAAAGCAGGAAGGAAAATCTCACAAATGACAGCAACTAATATCTTGCTCACAGCTGAGTCAGTAAGTGTTTCAGTTGAATCCTCCTTCCCAATGCAAAGTTGACAGAGCACAAGAAAGCACTTTGCAAAGGAAATGACTCAACGTATCTTGATGAATGCAAATTTCAAGCCTTACAAAAATACTATATACTTCCCTTGAATAAGAAATCCTGACAGATTTATTTTTCATGCACCCTACAGGCCTATGAACTGAAAGAAATGCAGCCCTTATCTTAACAATAAGTGAACACAGGTTTCAAAATATTATACTTCCCTTATAAACTTATAGGGGGATGTTGGATGTGATGAGTTGGGTATGACTTACTTTCTTCACTTTGTATCTGGTATGCTAATGCTCCATCTTCATGCACTGACCACTGCTTTCTCACTGGAATTGTAAAAAATAAATCAGAAACAGTAATATAATATGGTATTCTTACGTGCACTTTCTTACTTGTGTGCATCTGAGCTAGCTACTATTATGTCAATTAATGTATCAGGTAAAGACAAAAACATACAATGTTCATTTATAAATTGATGATGAAGAGGATATGAAATTAGAAACAAACTCTCCATCATCAACATAATCAATAAACAAAGCAATGGTGGAATAATAAAATCAGCTATTCACAGCTAGCTGACTTCATCGGTTTGCGAGCTAAACAAGACATGTCATAAAAAAATACAGATCAAGGACAAGAGGGAGGAAAATGAAAACAGTGAGAAGGATATGGGAGTGGAAGAGAAGGTGGAAACAGAAAAGGAGGAGAGGAAAAAAATTGAGAAAAGATAAGGACATTAGGAAGATATTTTGAACAATCAGAAGGATAATATGAATTTGTTTCATAGACACTTCACTGAGAGACATTTGGTCAAGAAGATACTTCATCGCAGATTTTTACCAATTTACTGTGAAAGATCAATGTTTTAGATGAAATTTTCAGAAGAAAGGTCACTATCCTTAACACTTCAATATTTTCTATCCTTACCAATGATCAAACCCAGGTCCCCTCATCTTGCAAGTCTGAATGAGCTAACACTACATCAAAGAGACACTAACTTCACAGCTATATAAACTTTAATACCTGTAGCCAAATTAATTCTCTATATGTTCCACATTTTAGTCTAGTGTTCACCTATGATCCTAACACACTTCACAGCTGCTCAAGTCTGCATCATCAAGACGTTACTTTCAAGGCTGTCCACTTAGTAAATCTGGCTATTTATCAATGAACAGTCTGTTCAACGAAGTGTCCGATTCACTAAAATGTATTTCGATAAATGTTCGTTTGATGAAATGGAAGTCGGCAAATTGACTCACGACAAATTGTCTGTTGACAAAATGTTTGGCCACGGTTCTGTTCCTAAATTCAAAATATAGCAAAAAGTCTCCCTGCTTACCATTCCTGTTGTCCGATTATAAATTCTTCCCAAGTTTCTTGAAAGCTTCCAAACATCTTCTTCCCTCACCCCTACATCTACTGATAAAAACTTAACCCTCTAGTGCCCAGCCCTATTTACAATTTTTGGATCATTTCTGGATCCACTATGCTGGAACAAGCATCAAAATGATAATAATAATAATAATAATAATGCGGTTTATAAGTCTCATATCCAGCTAATGCCCGCTCATGCGACTTCACACTATTATTATGGGGTGATGATCTTGGTTTGCTTTTTCTTTGTTCCACGCAATGTATCAGATCTGATACCCTGGGCACTAGAGGGTTAAAAATAAATGCTAACTTAAAGCCTAGCCTTTTGAATCATTTAGAAATATAAACTCAGTTAAAAGCCATGAAAGAGAAAGTTTTTTAAGCACAACAACTGTCTTGCACACTTGGCCAGGGCCACCACTGAACAAACCAAGGAAGAATGCACTGTCATATTCAGTAGTGTTCATAGATCTGTGATCAGTTCTTTAGCTTTGCCAGAGCATTGATTGTTTACTTTAGTACCAGCAATTCTAGTGATACCACATTATTTGCTGTCCTGTTAACCCTTGTGATGCAGTGATAGTATATATACTACCGTGCGCTCACTACCATTCAGTGCGGCAATAGTATATATACGCATCACTCAACCAACCTCAACCAACCTCAACCTGTGGCGATCGTATTTATGCAGCCGTGTATCCCGGCAATGGGTGCTAACCATNGAAGGATAATATGAATTTGTTTCAGATACTTCACTGAGAGACATTTGGTCAAGAAGACACTTCATCGCAGATTTTTACCAATTTACTGTGAAAGATCAATGTTTTAGATGAAATTTTCAGAAGAAAGGTCACTATCCTTCACACTTCAATATTTTCTATCCTTACCAATGATCAAACCCAGGTCCCCTCATCTTGCACGTCTGAATGAGCTAACACTACATCAAAGTGACACTAACTTCACAGCTATATAAACTTTAATACCTGTAGCCAAATTAATTCTCTATATGGTCCACATTTTAGTCTAGTGTTCACCTATGATCCTAACACACTTCACAGCTGCTCAAGTCTTCATCATCAAGACGTTACTTTCAAGGCTGTCCACTTAGGAAATCTGGCTATTTATCAATGAACAGTCTGTTCAACGAAGTGTCCGATTCACTAAAATGTAATTCGATAAATGTTCGTTTGATGAAATGGAAGTTGGCAAATTGACTCACGACAAATTGTCTGTTGACAAAATGTTTGGCCACGGTTTTGTTCCTAAATTCAAAATACAGCAAAAAGTCTTCCTGCTTACCATTCCTGTTGTCCAATTATAAATTCTTCCCAAGTTTCTTGAAAGCTTCCAAACATCTTCTTCCCTCACCCCTACATCTACTGATAAAAACTTAATATGATTCTGTCCAATGACACAAAACTTTATGAAAACTGTATATATTAACAAAATAGTCAACGTTTTGTATTAAACACTTTTTCAAGACTGAAGACTGACAATCCAAGTTTAAGACATACACAGAAAGGCAAGTGAATACATATCCGAGAGCCAGAGCCAGAAATAGAAATAGGAATAGAGCAACTGAAATGTAGCAATCTACTCATTACTGATAATTATACCACAGGTAGCTGTAACAGGTCTTTACATTCCTTCTCCTCCACTCCCCTCAGTTTCTATTTTCACTCAGCTCTTTCAATACATCAAATATGTCATAAGTCAAGTTACGGTCCTAGATTGCCTAGAAACCTGAGCATCATGATTAATCGCAATGTCAAGCCTGGTGATATTAGAATGTGCAGAAGAATATAGACTATCCCGACAAACAATCAGACTGCTGTGCTCTTTAAACATATCAGCCACTCTGACCTCAGTCTCCAAACACTATGACTACACTCAACACAGCTAGTCTAGCTACAGGCTACAGTGACACTGACAGCCAGTCACCATTCTCCTATTTTGTTTGGGTGTCTGTGATTAGATATGTCACGATATTAATGAATCGCGCTCTGTCCTTCTCTGTCCGGTTCACTTAGACTAACCTTAATACAAACAGCAGGTACATATAAACGATCTCCTAGCCTACCCTACCCACGGAAATTTGGGAGGTCGAATAGGGTACTATTAATTATTATTTTAGTTTTAGGGAAGAGTCAGCATCACAAACCTTCTTGCACTTTTCCTCTCGGAGGAAGAGTGGTCTCCTCTTCTCCAGCCTCCGCCATGTTTGAATACGGACGGCAAGCCGTGTTGAAATTTCAGTATGTTGCCTTCAAGATAAGGGCCGCGATGCTTGTAAGCATGATACTCCAAAGTCAATAATTTTCATTTTATGGCTCTTCCTTGTCACGAAAAGTTTCGAGGTAGTAAAACCGGAAGTCAATGAATGAGTAATCAGAGTTATCCTGGAGTCACCGAACAGGTTTTGACCCGCCGCAGTTTCGAACATAACCGAGGGTTGGCAGGTAGTTTTACTGGCATGGTCACTATAATAATATAATTGTTCATTCATTAGTCTCATGGTTTTATGCCATAAAACGTTTAACAACATTATGCTAGGTACTGTATTATGTTCAGATCCGTTACATTTTCATCTTCTCGTAGTTGGTGTGGTGGACTTTTTAATTCATGGATTAACCTTGACTTAGATTACACTCACGAACTCAAACACCTCACAATACTCACATATTCTTATGTTAATTAAGGACTGGAATTCATGTTCGGGTGCGGGGGATATTATTGTTGTCTAAATTACTGAACCATAATTATATGATATAATTCAGGCAACAGTGAGACAAGTCTATTGGGCTAAGCTGATAACTAAACTGCCCAGCGACTGTACAGAATCGGCTATTTTATAAAATGATAAATCCCTACTGGACTGCCCTCATCCCTCCCCCCTCCCAAACGTGA
>JAWQUT010000109.1:87868-98282 GCA_033807755.1 Ellobium chinense
CGCCCCTGCCAACACTGATTTAGTGTTATCATAATTAATATCAATCTCTGACTAATATTAATTATGAGCTTATAATTAGACTAATAGTATAAGGGGGCTTATAATTAGACTAATAGTATAAGGGGGCTTATAATTAGACTAATAGTATAAGGGAGCTTATAAATAATACAAAATTTGAAAGCTGTGATTTGGTTCAGTGGGGTCTGTAAGCAGATCTAAAAATAAATGGTATTAAATTATGATTTGCATCATATCTATAGAAATAACTTAAAGCGTGTAATAATAATACAGAATGGTAGCCCGTTATTAAAAATAAAAAATTAATGATATCAAACTAATATAGTTCTGCTTAGAAACCAACGAGGAGATTAGCATATAAGGAGATTACGTAACTTAGGCCAGTTAGGGCCCTATGCCTATTAAAAAGGAGCCTATTGTTGCTACTAATTTGATACCTATAACCATTGCTAATTACAATCTTATAACTAATAATATACTACTCAAGAGCTGAGTAATACTGTTTAGGTGACTATAACTGAGAACATAAGACTGATATTAAGAATAGATGCTACCTTCTTTATGCTCATTAGGAGTCTACAACGAATAGAAACCAAGAGCTAAGTGACTGACTTGTGACTTTTAGCCTCCTCCCCTACCATCCAACCTCTTTAAGAAAAACAAATCCCTCGAAATTCCTTTTAGTGGAGACCCCAGGATCAGACACCGCGTTTCGAGTGGGTAACATGAAAATTTAAAGGAGGGATGAGTTGGCTGGATAGAACATGAGTGATATGCGAATGAATGCTGGATGGTGTTGAGTGGATGGAGGTGAGTGTATTGTGTGTTGTCATTTATTGATGTTTGGCTTGCAGCTCAGTAATTATTATGCTGAATAGCGGAAATTATTAAAGCTACTGAAAACAAAAAGAGAAATGTCCTCGTGGTAGGACAAAAGGTCATTCGGACCTTGGGGGGAAAGGACTGGGAAATGAGACAAAAACTTTGTAGTTTTGTTATTAATACTTTATAACATACGTATGATTAGTATGAATAATTCACAACTTTGTTTGGAAGATTATTTAAAGCGGCCAAAAAAAAAAAAGAGAGAGGATGGGAGTAGCTTATACCGTATTGTGTTCATCTTGAAAAACAGAAATTAGGGTCGCAAACACGTCACAGATGTTGTCGCTTACAAAGGAGTTTTAGACTGGATACCCCTATTTTTACCGGTGGTGAATATTCACACATTGTTCTTTAATTACGTTACATTCACACAAGCCGGAAGTAGACAGTGTCTACGGGTTTTCTTTCTTTCTTTCTTTCTTTCTTTCTTCGGATGGTCGGCTGGCTGACTGGCGACTGGCTGGCAAATACTGTACCGTACATTGTTATTATGATCTAAACTTGTTTCAGACGATAATTTCCATTGAGATCTAATATGCCTGAATCCTTTAGCTCTTACTTTATCTCTCTATGTTTATATCTCAATGACGCATTTGTGTACAGAATGAACAACTTCCCTGTGCTGCTTGACCCCCTTCCCTTCCCTCCTCTCCCTCCCCTCCCTCTTCTCCTCCTTTTTCCTTTTCATTGCATGAATTCAGTGGTGGTGCAGTATTCAGTCCATCGAGACCGAACACAGAGTTGTCTTTGGTTAATCCCAGTTTACGCTTGTCAGAATATTGCTCCGATATCAAATTATGAGACTATATTTTTCCGTACAAAAGTCTCTGGATAATCTACCAAGACAACAACAACATTACACTGGATTTAATATCTGAAACAACTGAGATTCTTCTTCTTCTTCTTCTTCTTCTGCTGATTATTATTATTATTATTATTATTATTATTATTATTTTTATTATTATTATTAAGTTTACGTTCATCAGAATTTTTTTTCCGAGAACAAATTACTAGATTATATTTTTTTCTATACAAATGTCCCTGGATAAGTTAACAAGGCGCTAACAACTTTTCTTTCACTGCATTGAATATCTGAACCAACAGAGATTCTTCTTCATCTTCTTCTTCTCCTCCTTCTTCATCATCTTCTTCTTCTTCTTCTTCTTCTTCTCCTTCTTCATCTTCTTCTTCTTCTTCTTCTTCTTCTTCCTCTTCTTCTTCTTCTTCTCCTTCTTCTTCTTCTTCTTCTCCTTCTTCATCTTCTTCTTCTTCTTCTTCTCCTTCTTCATCTTCTTCTTCTTCCTCTTCTTCTTCTTCTTCTTCTTCTTCTTCCACTACCTACCATGGTGTCTGTTTTGTTTCTCTGCTGTCCACCACTGCATTCTGCCCCTTTCTCACTTACCAGCCCATCCAGGATTCTCTTTATTTGTGTTCCTCTGCTACTTTACCCTTTTAGCTTTTCTGTAGTTAAGAAATCATGCTCGAACTGTTGTCTTTTCATTACGTCATGTCTCATGAATTTTGCTGAGATTACCAATCCTTATAATAAACTTTGATTATTTACTAGTGAAGTTAATGCTCTTGAAATTTCCGTCATTTCGTTACTCGCTTAGTGACGTGTCCAGCACTGCTGTCTCCAGGATCAATGAAAGTTAAGAAACAGCTGCTGGTAATCCTTGGGGGTCGGACAGAGGTCTGGGGTCAAAGGTCACGTCAGTTCAGAATCTCAGTATAAACATCGATAACTAAACTGTATCTTGCTCTGTGCTTAGAGATCTAACAATATTGTAGCATATTTGGTAGAAAAGGTCAATGACACATGTGAGCAAATCGTGCAACTTAATCTGCTACAACAGCGCTTCGTCTTTTGAACCCTCTAGAAGGTGTGATAAATCAATATCAATATCCAGAAGAGCAGATCGATGTCAAGTTTTAACAAAACGTGTAACTACCTCATGAGGCATAGCGATTCGAGAAAACCAGAGCCTATCTTGTGTTACGAAAGAAAGAAAGAAAGAAAGAAAGAAAGAAGACGTTCTCCTTTATTCAAAGAGAAGACAAAATTGCCTCCAAAAAAGCATCACGGATTGAGAAGTACAGAATTTAGACCTTGTATTGAGAAAATGTTTAGAGAAAGCCTCACGCTTGCTTGATATATAACTGAAAGAGGACACACCCCGACCATTTATCCCCAAAGAGATTTTATTTCTCTTCATCATGTAGCCAGGTTGCTCAGACGGGAAATGGAGATACATGTTATTAATTTCGGAGACAGTGGTCGAGTGGAACGCTATCATTTTCAGCTGACGAAATTTCACTCGAAGATTGTCACACAAACAGCTATGAATGTGTGTGTGTGTGTGTGTGTGTGTGTGTGTGTGTGTCTGTCTGTCTGTCTGTCTGTCTGTTTGTCTGTCTGTCTGTCTGTCTGTCTGTCTGTCTATGTCTTTCTGTCTGTCTGTGTATTGTTTTGCTTTATTTTTCTCTCTCTAATAAAGTTCGCTTGAGACCAGCTTATTAAGGTAAAGCTTCCAATGCAGAATTTAAACGTACTGGATGAAATGTGAAACCCAGAAGCGGCATATCATACCAACAAGTTGCTTCACGGTTTAGCGGTTTACAATTCTACTCATACAGACGGTGATTAACTATGCTTCAGTTGCACTATATTAGACTTCAATTGCAGGTTGACCACAACTTGAGAATCACTTTCTTGATAATATTTCTTAACATCGCTTGAAACTTGTGCGATACGACATGAACTTGAAAGGATGGCAAAATCTGAGTAAAAGAATGCCCCCCTCCTTTTCCCTTCCATTCCTGAATTTTAAACCCAGAAATTTATGTCACTGGCCAGTTTGCATCTCATATCACGGGTACAGCTCCCCACCCTTCAGAAATAAACTTGGGTCTTTTCACAGTTCACGTCAGCCGTGGATTCATCATGCACTTAGAGTAACTAACAATACTACAGTTCTTTCTTTCCATCCCTCTCTCACTTTCACAACTACTCACTGTAAATATAATATATACCTCTCTCTCTCTCTCTCTCTCTCTCTCTCTCTNCTCTCTCTCTCTCTCTCTCCCTCCCTCCCTCTCTCTCTTTCTCTCTCCCTCCCGCCCCCTCCCTCTCGATTGTGCATACTGTGCTTGCTGCAGACTCCCCCGCAACACTATTCTTCATTTAAATTGGGGAGGGGGTGAAAGGAATGGCGGGTTTGGCGTTTTAGCCCTAAATAGATTAACATAAAATATCGACATTCTCTCCACTGAAGTATGAAAGTTGAATACCGACATCTGGAGCAAAGTAGATACTTTATCCATGACACTAGAATCCGGCAGAGTAGTTAAAAGAGTTACATTTATGTATTGTGAGCGCCAAGCCTTCAATAATTGTCAAATATCGATTGCTTTTCACTATATCTCTTTCAAAAAACTCTCACGCTTCGCTAAAACAATAGGGAACAAATAAAAGTCATAAGTGGGCGGTGACCCAGCTATTATTATGTCACGGTATATTTTGAGCAGAAATTCATTGATATTTTGCAGCTCAGCCAAGCCCACACTCTGCAGGATGCGAGCTCACAGTTCATAAGCCCGTCTTCATTCATTTCAGTTGTACGAGTCTGCGTACATAACATAGATAGAGCGGTGGTGATCATTCTTAACTAAAGATTTTATATCAACGTGAGCAAGAAATAATTAACAAAAAGGTAGACGTTTTATATGGAGCTCGACACAGATCTAATGTGATTTCATAGTTTTCAAGATTTGTTTGAAATTGACGGTTTTGCTTATCAAAATATGATGTTACATAAGAGAAACATAAAACCGTGTAAGATTTCATTAAACATCATTGCACTATACAAAGTCAAAACGTTGCTTATTTATTTTTTTGTTACGGACGTTGCATTTGATTGTCTTTTCTTTGTTATCTTTTAAACTGCCTTTGCTATGTTATCCGTGTGGTATTACATAACTTGATATTGGTAATACCACTTATTTGTAAAAACATCAACTTTCATCTTATAACATTGTAATTTTCTTTAGGTGACAAGAGCCTAGACGATATAAGGCTTCCAATTATGAGGTGTGTTCCGTTGTAATGTAAGTTTTTTCTTTTTTCATGTTCCATTTACATGTATATGTGCCAGTCAGGGAGATGAACATAATTTCGTGGGAAATTCTTTAAAACATTACACATTTTGCAAATTTGTTTGTAACATTACTTTGTGGTGTAGATGTGGCTGTAGTATTGTGTGTGTGTGTGTGTGTGTGTGTGTGTGTGTGTGTGTGTGTGTGTGTGTGTGTGTGTCTGTCTGTCTGTCTGTCTGTCTGTCTGTCTGTCTGTCTGCCTGCCTTTATGTCTGCCTGTCTAATCTTACATTACCTCGCCATTGGATTAGCCTTGCGCAGAGGCACAGCCAGACTTGGAGACAGACAGTGGAAAGATACTTCTGAGACTTTCTCTCAGGTTACCGTCCTCCTCCATCATCATGAGCTTTATCACCACCATTACAGCGACAACAACAACAACAACAACAACAACAACAACAACAACAACAACAATGTCCACAGACTTCCTAATTGCCAGTGGCTCTCTACAATTTAAGACATTTCACGAACATGGTTATGAAAAGTTGGAACAACAACGAAACAAATATAAGACAAGAGCAGCAAACGTCAGTTCCTCACCGTTGCAAATCATATAACAACAGCCCAACCTTTGCATCTCTTTAACACAGAATGCCAGCTGTAAATGTAATTCATACAAACGATTCGGCAAAGAACTATACCAGACGTTTAGGAAACGAGATGTACAGTATTCTAAGCTTACAAAATGTGGCATCCGCCATGAACCATTCAACAGCCATTGCCCATATTTTTGTTGTTGTTGTCATGGTTGATTCGGTTATTATTGTTATTCTTCTTCTTCTTGCTGTTGTAGTTATTATTAATTTTTATTATTATTACTGTTGCTGTTGTTGTTGTTGTTGTTGTTGTTGTTGTTGTTGTTGTTGTTGTTGTTGCTGTAATGGTGGTGATAAAGCTCATGATGATGGAGGAGGACGGTAACCCGAATAATTATATATATGAAGTCTGGATCCTAACATCTGAGCGCAACTTGAATTAGGTATTTTCAGCTCCATCACGTGACCTAGGAAATCTTTCTCACACGTTGGTTTGTTTACATGCTCTGCTCATGTATGATTACACGTCATTTATCAAAATATATCCTAGCAATCCCGAGATCATGTGATGTAAATGATCCGTCTGAAAATACCTCATTCCACGGACCAGACTGTAATTTCGAATTTGACAAGCGTTCGAATTATTGACAAGCTAAGCTGAGCTAATTAAGCTGGGCTGGGCTTGGCTGGGCTTGACTAAGCAAAGCTACGCTTGACTAAGCTAAGCTAAGCTAAGCGAAGCTAAAATAAGATAAAATAAGACAAGGTATACTTTATACATGCATTTGAATATTTGCCCTGAACAAGTGCAGAACAGAGAACACATTAAACAGTGAATTACAATCATAAAAATGATCACGTGCAGATAGGCAAACAGTTGCGCGCGCGCGCGCGCGCACACACACACACACACACACACACACACACACACACACAACACACACACACACACACACACACACACACACACACACACACACATACATGCATACACATATACATAAACACATACAGACACAGACTGAGTCAACTTGAACATGAAAACAGTGAGTCTCGTGACTGGATCATTACAGCGAGTGTGTGAGTTCGAGTATAAGAGACCCGAGGTTTTCAGGTTATATAGTGACAAAATAGATCTACTAATTATGTCTATTTAGAAGGTCTTATTCTCAGTGATGTGCGTTTTGTAAATAAATTTTGAAAGGATCGTAAGCAATGAATTTGTTTATTAGACTAGTGATTTAAGAAAAAAAAGTTTCCGTTTGTTCTTGGTTGTTAGTTGCTTGTTTCGTTTTACTGTTTCCTAAAACAGTAGCACTTTTTTTTTGTTGTTATTCAGTCCCTTATTTAACCTACCAGACAACCATCCAGAATGTCCCGCATACTGCGTCACTTGACACGGAAACGCCCCCTAGATCCGTGTATCACTTCAGCCAGTCAGGATGAGGAAGGCGAGGCCAAGATGGAGAAGTGTCTCACAACATTCGACCTCATCTCGCTGGGCGTGGGCAGTTGCTGCGGTGCAGGCATGTACTTGACAGCTGGTATTATAGCTGCCCAGAAGGCCGGGCCAGGGGGCGTGGTCTCCATATTTTTAGCGGGCCTTGGATCTATGCTGACAGGTAAAGTTATGGAATTCTTAGGCAATATTTGCTGTCACCAGACTTTTTAATTGTCACAAATCTAACAATATGGAAATCATTCTGTTTATTCCACACACTTTTGTAATAGACAGTGAGTATGACTTCATATTTCATTATATTCATTTCGAAGAATTACGTAACTTCAAAAACTTTGTCACGTGTTTTAAAAAGAGAATGCATTTGGTGGAACTCAAAGGATACGTCGCTGCTTTTGCTACATGTTACATGTGAAGACATGACTTAGTTGTCAGAAAAGGGAACTTGCACTGATTTACTGTCTCCTCTTAAAATGCATCAAATTCTCTCTTCTTAGTTGTTGTTGTTGTTGTTGTTGCTGTCACAGGGAAAGAAGATGAATCTTCCTCTTCACATTTCCGTCCTTAACGTGTAAACTGGTTTGTGACACTATTATTGTCAGCATCTTCAGTCCTTTGAAAGTTTACATCATGAGGAGGAAGTACATGTATTTGTTAAGTCTTGGAACCCATAAAGAGTTTCCCGGCTTTTCATTTTCTTTGACGATTGATGAATCCTACCATCACGCTTTCGAAACGCAACTAATGCCGTCAGCGTGCAGGGTCGAAAACTTTCTCTCTTTTTTATGAACTGTTTGACCAAATCCTATAAAGTTAATTTATCGTCTTTGGTTTGATTAGGTGGTTATTACCATGAAAGTTTGCGTTTCGATTCCGACCTTTTCACCTTAAAATCAAATTGCAAAACCACTGTAATTGGCACACAAGACAGGCCCAAATGTAATGTGAGTCGCTTTTGAAATATGATATTGCAAATTCAGCTGGGAGAATACCCAATGTCTGGTAATGACATCTTGAATTCCTAAGACTACTAAGAACTGGCTCTTTCTGTTTCCTCCATTCTTGCAGGCTTTCATTATGCGGAACTGGCTGGCATTTGCCCGCATACATCAGGCTCCGCCTATATGTACACGTACGTCACTGTTGGAGAATTTTCAGCGTTTGTGATTGGCTGGGGACTCATCGGTAAGTAGCTTGCAGGTGTGAAATGCTTTTGATTGGCTAGGAAGTTGTTGG
The DNA here is from genome assembly GCA_033807755.1 of Ellobium chinense. Classification (NCBI taxonomy): domain Eukaryota; kingdom Metazoa; phylum Mollusca; class Gastropoda; order Ellobiida; family Ellobiidae; genus Ellobium; species Ellobium chinense. The sequence continues at coordinate 96,158 of JAWQUT010000109.1, forward strand.
TAAAGTCTTTGGGTTAAAGGCAACAATTTCTGTTTCAGTTAACCTTTTGGTTCCATGTTTTAACTCTGATCCAAAACATGTTACCATTTTCCTTGACGATAGGTGTAACTCCGCGAGACATGTCGGGAGGGTTCAGAGGTGGTATAGTGTCCAGAAGGGGGCCTTTGTCCTTTCCCTCTNCCCAAAAAAAAAAAAAACAAACGTGGCTATTCAGATCCAGCTACCTATCATGTCTGAAATCTATTATTATGAATATGGGAACTGTAAAACATTCATCTTAACAACCACTGTCCTTGATCCTCCTCCACCTCCCCTCACCACTCGTCTACCACGTAGTCCCTTGCTAGGATAGCGGAGGAAGACATATGAGGACCTGAAACCAAAGGGAGAGGAAAGCTTGTATTTTGATTACATTTTGCTTACTTAAATCACTTACTATTACGAGTGTAAACATCGGATACAGAAAATTTAGCAGGTTTGCCTAACAAGAAGACATAGACATAGGTCTCAACATTACATGGAATTTACCTTAAATTCTCGGTATAGTTTCAATGAGTTGTGAACTGAATAGATCGATATTTGATATAATCGCAGTATCATATACCTGTCACTGTAGACGCTGCTCTACTCCATCATCACTGTGTTCTTCGGCTGATAAAATCAAGTGATGGCAGTCATATATTGTTAGTAAAATGATGCTTGCTATCGATTCAAGTTATTTCCCCTTCCCTAAATAGCCAGGTAGTTAGATCGTTATCTTTAGACAAGCAGTGTGGTCGCTCTTGGAGTTTGAGAAGTTGGAAAAGGCGATGAAGAATAGAAAATAGCGCGAAGAGAACGAAACACATTGCTTGCCAACCACATACTTCAGTACTAAGAGCAAGTAAAATTCTGTCACGTAATTAATTATTCTTCCGCCCATGCTTATTAAATCACGTGGTCTGATCATAAAAAGATGGGGAAGGGAAAATCAGTGTGGACTTGTGGTAGGTTAGACCCATCTGTTACTAACCGGAAGCTTCATAATATATTATAGGAAAGAACAGCTGCCAAATTCCCGATTTTTAAAAAACAACAAATATTGTAGACTAGAAGAATATTTAAAAGAAATCACTCAGGAAGCACGACGCAATAAAAATTCCAATTTTCGATCAGAAGTCTTCCTCAGGGTAATATAAACGATGACAGAAACTTATGAAACGTAAATGAAAAAGGTAAAATTACTGAATTTAATTTTCATCCTTTGATAAAACACTACCATATCATCTTTCAGCAGTATGTTTGCCCCTTAAGTTCTCTTTACCAGCTAATTTATATGTTTGATCTTTTATTTCCTTGTTTGCTCGTTTGTTTAAATAATTACGTCCATGGGGAGACAACTTATTTCATCTTGGTGTTAACTTCGATTACGACTTAACAGTTCTTTCAACCGACACCGTTTTTAGATCTTACCTCACTGTGAGTTACACAATGCTTAGGTGACCTCTCATGGGAAAGAGATAATATGCTATGGCAGTTGTTCTTTCGGTAGTTTCCTCGTTGCTCTGGTAATGTGGTTTTTTTTCAAGTGGCGTATTTACTTATTTGATTTGTTTCTTTATTTCCCCTCAGTGGAGTACGTTATCGGTACATCCGCCGCTGCAGTAGCCCTAAGTGCGACTTTCCATTCCATCACGGAGAACAGAATATCCACTGCCATCGATAATGGGCTGGATCACGCTGGTGAGTGAGGATATGGGGAATCCTCGTCAGTGTTTTTGTTTGATGGACTGATCCCAACTGAGGTTTGGACCAAGGCACCCATTGCAAGGCACCCGTTGCAAGACTCTGCCGACCAACGAGTGCTTCAGTTTTTACTGAGACTGGGATCGACACTGACGAGGATTCCCCCATTTTGTTTGTTTGCTTTTCTGATGTCAAGCTATTCCACACACACACACACACACACACACACACACACACACACACGCACGCACGCACGCACGCACGCACGCACACGCACGCACGCACGCAAACAAAATGCAAGCTGGCAATCTCGCTCGGAAGTATGCGACTGTTGAAAGGCTATCGGTCGAGTTCTGATCCACAACTCCATTCTTCCCGCCTACATCCTTACTTGGCTACA
>JAWQUT010000109.1:99972-119917 GCA_033807755.1 Ellobium chinense
ACCCTTCACCCACGAACCTTCATGACAGCCCATAGTGCCCATATTATATTCCAGCGAACATCTCTCTCTTGCTCTCTTTCTCTATTTCCTCCCCTTCCTCTCCCGACCGACCTCTTAAAAGTTCGAGACTCTAAGCTATAGCCTTTCCGGCCATTTCATACATTCACCACTGTCTTCCTCCTCTCCCAGGTCTTGTCTGCCATCCCGACCGCCTACTACGCCTTCGTGGGCTTCGATGGGCTGGCGACCACGGGGGCTGAGTGCAAGGACCCTAGCAAGTCCATCCCTGTGTCCATTCTCATGTCGGTTCTCATCAACATCCTTGTGTTCACCAGCGTGGTAGCTGGACTGACCTATGATGTGCCTTACAAGTAAGTTGGCTGGATGATGTCGATACTGATAACGTTGCTGATACAGAATGATGGTGGTGGTGGTGATGATGATGATGGCTGTGGAAGTGGTGTTGATTGTGGAGATGGTGGTGGTGTGATAGTAGTGATGGTTGTCTTCCTCATCATCCTCATCTTCACTAGTGTGGTGGCTGAACTAACCTATGATGGGCATTATCCGTGAGTTATTCTGATGTTGTCGTTACTAATAATGTTGATGGTGGTGACTGAAGTCCTTTTCAACATCCTCGCATTCACCAGTGTGAATGAAGGATTACACATGAATAATATGCTGATGTCGATCCCGAAAATATTGGTGATGGTGATGATGGTGATCACGGTGATGATGATGGAAGTCCTCATCAACATTCTCATGTTCATTAGCGTGGAAGCTGGACTGACTTGTGTTGTAACCTCCATACAAGTAATATTAATGGTGTCGTTATCGATAGTGTTGATGTTGGTGGTGGTAGTGATGATGTTAATTGTGGTGGTAGTGAAGGTGGTCCTTATCAGTGTGACAACTGAAAAGATTTACGATGTGCATTACATGTGAATAATGTTGATAGTGTCGTTACTAACAATGTTGCTGGTGGTGATGTTGAGAGTGGTTGTGGTGGTGGTTATGGTCCTCATCAATATCCACATGTCCGTTGACACGTGACGTGACTTCGCTGATGATGCCTTCCTGATAATACTGCTGGTGGTGAGAATGATGATGACGGTGGTAGTAGCAACTGAACACCATCACCTCCACCATCTTTTACCAATCCATCCCGAAACTTGAGACAACTCTCTTACTGCTGCTGTTGGTAGTAATAATGATGGCGGTAGTAGTAGCAGCGGGACACCATCACTCCACCATCATGACCTATACATCCTGTAACACAACTCTTTTACCGTCCCCAGCCTGCTGCCTCCGACCACGGCAACTATGGACGTGTTTTTGGCCCTCGGTTACCCCGCCCTCAAGTATGTCATGGCGGCTGGTGCAGTGTCTGGACTGTTTGCGGCGACTTTCGGGTCTCTCTTCCCTCTACCCAGAGTCCTGCAGGCCATGGCACACGACGGCTTAATTTTCAGGTAGCTTTGGTCGTCAGTATTTGCTGTCAGAGACCCTATCTAAGTAGTCATTTAATCAAGTTATTGATTTTACGAGGGTGGATCAAAAGGTCCGTGAACTCGCCCATAAAGCCTGTGAATTTTGACCAAGTGAAAACAGCAAATGTCTTTTACAGTGTCCCTCATGAACTACATGAAATGTTATGATGCAGTATTTTCTATGCAGATGACAGGATTCTAAATTAGGCAGGAGTGCTGAGTCGATTATCGCTTCGCAGTAACACTCACGGCTAGATTGCATAATACATGCTTTTTTTGTTGTTGCTGTTTCGTGTCTAAAACTGTCGCTGAGACTGCATATCTGTATAACTCCTACACGCATTTAGCCCATACATTTACATATTCGGTTGACTCCGTATAATCAGAAGCAAGGCAAGAGTTGTGATTTGAGTGATTTTCCAGAGTTTTTGGTTTTTTTTTTGGTGTAGAAAATAGTGTTTTATTGTTTTATTTACTTTTATCTCAAAAATTTTGGAACTACGTAAAGGTTGCAGTTTTTAAAAGATGCAATTCAGCGGAGTCGACCCCATTAAACGCCTTACAGACTTAATCTAGTCTACACCGTTTACCATATCCCCAGGTATTTCGCACATGTGTGTCCCAAACGCCATACGGCCCTAAGAGCGACTTTGGTTTCTGGTATAGTCGCCACGTTGCTGGCTGCCTTCGTAGACCTCACTCTTCTCATCGAACTCGTTCTCATTGGCACACTACTTTCCTACGTCATAGTGACGTTTGCCACACTAGTTATACGATTTGTCAATATAGATCACGTGAACATCTCAGCCAATGCCAGACTTTCTGTATCAGAAAGTGCTGCTGTCGGTTCAACTGGCTTCAAAAGAAAGGCGTCCGACTGTGAGCTAGACGACATGGAAAACGAACAAACGACAAGACAAGTCTTTAGTAGACAGGCATCCCAAACGGACACAGACTCAAAAGTCAAGAATGGGAACTTAGGCGTCGACAACAAGGGCTACCTAAACGATGACAAGCCAGTTTATCCGAGAAACGCTTCTGCAAGCTCGGTAGTCAGGCGTTACGATGATTTCAAGGAAATTTCTAAGGATTCTAAGCATGGCGAAAACGAATCCTCATTTCATAAGGTCAACGAACCCTCTTTCACTCCCATATTACTGGAGAACTCCAATGCATCTTCCAGTGGAGACACAGATTTATGCAAATCGAAATTTACATTGAAGAACTTTGTACTGTATCTACAGCAACATGTCTGTGCATTTCTCCTCTCTTTGTACGGGGCCATGTTTGTGATATCCATCCTCCTGTCCAAGTTATCCGACATCCTGACCAGCAGCAGTACAGCCATACCAGCGCTGGTCTTGCTAGCGATCATCGTGGTGTCTGTCACCGGCATGGCTGTGATGGTGATGTTCATTCCTCAGATCTCAGGGTGAGTGGGTACAGTGTACAGTTGTAAGTCATTACTAACATCTCAAGGATTCGCTCCGACACATCCATTTCAAATGAGATGTTTGTGATCAATAATAACATGGTAGGCCCACATACTTTTCTGCTTTTAAGTTGCCTCATACACAAACAATGCATAAAGTACGGGCTAGTTACATTTTAAAGTGCCAAACGCAGTCTATCTCTCTAGATAAACTACAACAGAATGGCCAGTGACAACAATGTTACACCGTAGAAATAGCGTGGATTTTGTGGCAGGATGTGACAACAGTGGATTTTAGTTATCTTATTTTACCCAGCAACTGTAGTGTAACATGGCCCTTTTCCACGAAATAGAATCATTTTCTTAATCTTATGTTTGACCGTCAAAACCTATGTCAGTCTACAGACTTATGTTTCAATTCTACAAGTTTAGGCCCATTACTTCACTAGTAAGCCTTGGCCTCGCCAAAGATTTCCTTAGGGGATCGGGTGAGCGTTGGGGTGGCACTCTACAACACCTGACTTTTTCTTTCAATCTGTGATTTTGTATCTTTTTTCCTGTTGCCCTGTCCAGCACTCCCTGATCTCTCTCTCTCCTTCCCCCCTCTCTCTCTTTCTCTCTCTCTAACTTCAACTCTATTACACAGATATAAAGATGCAACTGTCTCACACCTTCTTCCCCCCTCCCCCCTTTGCCAGTGAATGTAGGTGGATAGTAACATTATAGGTCAGAATCTTGGCACAACGAATCACGAGATCTTAATAAAAAGTTGCCCACCTGTTAGGAGTGTGGGGCCTTTAGTCCCTACCGATGTTTGAAGTCTAGCTTTCAATATCACAGAAGCCGTCCACTAATGTAATTGCCTTATTTCCTGTTTCAGTACCAAAGACAAGTTCCGAGCCCCTCTTGTTCCTCTCATTACTATAGTGGCAGCGGCCATTAACATCTTTTTGATGGCGTCACTGAGTCTGATCACATGGTTGCTATTTTTGGCATGGCTGCTGATTGGTAAGTAGACCTGTTGTCCAGGCCGGGTGAGAGTAAACGGTTTGTCATTATAAATCTTCCCATCTAGTTACTCCTCTGACAAAGGGATGAATATTCATAAACTACAGCAGAACTCGGTTATAACTGGCTAATCGGGACGGGTCTTTAAAGATGTGGACTATATAACCGTGCGCTGTTGTTACCATATATGGGTATTTAGGCATATGGAATCACTGCTGGACTTACGATAGCCTTGATAAAACATTGAGTGAACCTTGCCATGACCAACAGTTCCAACAAAAACCTTGGTTATCTGTCAGTCATTGCATGCTGTGAAGTCAAAGCGCACGCCGCATACAAAGAATTATGTCACCTTACTTTCACCAGTTATGTGAAAACCTGTACGTTATACTGAAACTGCCGCGTTTTTGCTCGTCTAGACCCGTTATATTAAGGTCATTTTAACAATAAGAAAGAAGGGGAGAGGATAGGGCATTTAGAAATCCGCCGAAATAACTCGGTTCCAGTCATAACCACGGCCGCAGTAAATGAATTTTACTGTAAAACGTAGCTTGCCTTTTTTTTTTTTGTTCCTTTTCGTAGGTCTGAGCATCTACTTCCTGTATGGCAGACGTTATAGCCTCCTGAACCTGGACGAGGACTGGGACGAGCCTTGTGATGCGGGATGTATAGAGAAGGGAGACGTGCAGCTGAAACTGCCTAATACAAGATGTTTTGGGAAGGAGACGTCACCTTTGCTTCACTAAGAGGGAGGATGAGAGGGAGCGAGAGAGTGCGATGTGACTGAAAATGGAAGAGTATTGAGGGCCGTGCTAGAGTTGTTTGTTTTGTTTTTTTTTAAATTGGAACGGGGGAAGGGGGGGGGAGGGGCAGAGAAGGAGAGATGAAAGTAACCTGATTGAAAATAAAAGGCCAGTGTAAGTATTCGATCTATGAATGGGTCATTCATTGATTGATTAATATCTTGGCTACATTTGTTTGATCCAGTCGGCGTTGCGAAATGAGCCGTCCTTGCATTCCGTGAGAGGTCCCTAGGAAAGGAACTATCAGGAGAACGTTTTTTGTTAGAGCGCGCGTCACAATGAGCAACAATGCACACCTACTAAAGATTTGTTAGAAATGTGAGTCTTTTGCTATCACCACAAGAGAAAGCTCGGCAACAACACGGCAACCATCTGTAGGTTCAAATTTGTTAGTGGGACCTCATCAACGGCCTTGTGTCGAGAGGAGGACGCGACAAGAATCTGTTGTGGTGATATGTATGCTAATGAAAGTGGTAAAGTCATAAGTATAGCAATATTATAGCAAACACCACTTACAAGTCGGTACATTATTTGTTTGCTCTTCCACATTAGTCTCAGTCATCTTGGCTTGCCTAGAAACTGATACTTCCCTTGCTAATGACGGCCCCTTCAAGGACCAAACCAATGCAGCCCTGCAGCCTTACAAATTCAAGCGCTTTGCAGAACACCGACACGTTTGTAGTGCACTGGACACTGTGCTTATTCCGTGAGTCACATCACACGAGCATAGAAAGTAATAAAATGAAAATAGGCCCNGGGGGGGGGGGGGGGGGGGAATAATAAGCATTGTCCGCGGTTGTTCTTACGTTATCGAGACGGTCCAAGAGTGGATTTAAACTGTGATATTGGAAAGCTAAGAGTAAGAGCCCAGGGAAATCTATATTACGATCGATTTCATTACAGTGACAAGTTTTATGTATATGACGTTAATGATTGTGGAGATAATGGTGGGGGTGTGGGGAAGGGGTGTGGAGTAAGAGAGTTAGGATAATACAGTAGTCCGGTAGCCTGGAGTGGCGGGGAAAATTCAGGAAACAGCGGAAAAGTGACAACTAGCCTAAGGAAATGAGGCAGACAGAAAGAAAGAAAGAAAGAAAGAAAGAAAGAAAGAAAGAAAGAAAGAAAGAAAGAAATGGACCTAGCTACAGATGACTTGTTGGGCTGAACTGGTCAGCTGATCTCAGTTGTTGTGTTGCTGTTGTTATTGTTATTTCTATTGTTGGGGATCTGTAGATCTCTAGAAAACCAGGGCTTACCTTATGTTAAGAAAGAAAGAAAGAAAGAAAGAAAGAAAGAAAGAAAGAAAGAAAGAAAGAAAGGTAGGTGCCATGGACCTAGGAACAGATGACTTGTTGAGCTGAACTGGTCAAGTGGGTCTCTGGTTGATGTTGTTTCTGTTGTTATTGTTATTTATGTTGTTGTTGATCTGTAGACTCAGTGAACAAGAATCTCATGAATAAATTGCCTTTGACATGCTATGTATATACAGTTATAGTTTTCTGTTCTTCAAGGCAGCAGCAACAATAGAAAGTGACAGACATTACTAGAAACACAGCCTAGCACAACAATACAATAACAACCAACATCTGCAATAGTAGCAGCCTAAGCTGCAGCCATCCAGACAACACCACAACAATAACACATGACAGTAATTCCATAACCAATACCGGCAATGGCAAATCAATAAAACAACAATCCACAGTCATAATCATTGCAACATGCCCGTCAACTTCTTATGACAAACAGTTGGTAAAACTGCTGAAAATTTAGTGGGTTTGTTTGAAGAGATCAAGATCTGGATGTATGGCTCTTTATTCCAACAAAAGCCTTGTCTAATTTCTGTAATTTGTTCTAACTTTCTATAATAAGGCATTCACAGCTCTGCAGAAATATTTTGTTAGGATATGACAGAACATGTCCGACTGTACATTGATCGATGTGGGCTTATCAGCAAGTTCAAGACTTAGTGCCTCCAATTCATGCTGATAGAAAAACTTTTGGCCGCTACTTATCTACACAGTAAGCTTAAGTGCTATAGAAGCAATCAATAAGAAGATTAGCAAATTCACCAGGAAATGGTTGAGGAGAGTGCCACTAAGCTTGACAGTAGTGACAAACACCGCATCTCCCTGCAAGAATGTCAAAGTAGCATTTCCAAGTCTCAGTAGTAACGAATATTAAACACAAAATGATTTTGGTGAGGAAACCAAGATATGCCCATTAGATGTGGAATGTCAGATGTGTCAGCAGAAGGAATGAAACAATGACTCATTGACGAAACAGTTTACATTCATGGGTTGGGCTTAGCTACTGCTTGGCATAATGAAATACTTTGGGCCTCGCGAAAGTGGTGCATCAATGAAGAACTGACACTGGTATAAATCTTCACTGTAAGTTTTAAGTTGTGGGTCTGTAGGACCCAGAAGTAACTTAAAAAAGCTTTTAATTATTTGGTTTCTGAGAACATTTTCCTTGAAATTCTGGATATTCCTTGATTAAGTCATTGCTCGTCTTTCCACAGTTTTAAAAATTTTTTAAGTGTGCGCTTGTGTGCTCATAAACACATGCATTTCTGCTTTTCCTATCCGTACATCCTGGCACCTGACAGACTCCAAAAGCTCACTTTTAAAGAAGATATTTTCATCGTCTACCTCTAGTCATACAACCTGGATCTGCCATATACCATACATTTCAAATGCAGTTTAGAAGTAAGGAGTGTGGGGTCAACATGTATCCCATTGTATGTCATACATAGTTTTTAGTGAGGTGCACTGAAGGTTAAACAAATGTACTGAGGCAAACTTCACTGTTCTCAAAGCCAGACAAACTGCACTATATTCCTGGTACAAAAACAAGAAAGTCCAAATTTATTTTCTGTGTATCACACATTGTCATCATAGTTAAGAATGTAAACAAATTTGCAAACAACGATTAAGAGGAAGAAAAACAACATTGCAAAATGAACAATAAATATTTGAAAGCCTTTAAAATATCAGACAAGAAGATGAAAAAAGCTTACAGATACAAAAAACCCAAACATATCAATGTCAATGCTAAACCAAAGGCATTCTGCAAAACACATACACAATTAATAATAATATTTTCACAATGTCATTAAACATGACACTAAGCTAGCTAGTATTTAAAGACTAAGAAAATGTTACAAAAAAAGCACTAGTTTCATGTAAGCATCTTCGTAATTAGCATGTACCAATGTAAAACTAATAACTAATGTGAAGTAGTCTCCCTTAGTGCATATCAACAGTAAGTCTTATGGGCTATATAAACAGAGATGGCAGCAGCCGATGGCAAAATTTTTCCGCATCATGATTAATATATTATGTCGCTGTTCACCTGTTCAAAACTGGTGTTGTTTCAGTAACATTTGTTCCAATATTAAAGGTGCATTTTTATCTTTTTTTAAAATCTTCCTGTTTTTCAATAATGTTTGGCTTTCTGCCATTCCTGATTTTAAAAAAAAACTTTATCTCACTGAGCCTGCGACTTTGCCTTAAAAGGTCTCTCAATATACACAGTAGAGTAAAAAATATAAAGATATAATCTGCCTTTATTTGCCCTGCATTTACAATGTCATACACTGTAAAATATTTCACTGATGATATATGCATGAGCAATAGCTTACATAATACACGAACAACATTAACATATAATTAAAACCTGTTACAATGTCATTGCTAGTCTCCACAATGCAGAGCCCTAAACCACTCTCGCTCAAAAACCAGGTACTCATGCACACCTGAGCCGAGTGGGGAAATGAGTCCTTCCAGAAGATACCATTCTGTAAACTGCCCAGCCCATGACAGTCTTCATTTTCTGAGAACAACTCATGAGCTGCACGATCAAGATGCCTCACCATACATACTGTATAGAGAATAACCTCTGTATATCATCACTACAGCTGAATAAACTTAAGAGGGCAAAGAGCCTTGAAAAAGAAGAAGCAAAAACAAAAAAGGGAGGATGACAGAACAGGATGCGTGTGTTTAAAGCTTTCAAGGAACCTGACATAGCAAACCCATTCCATGAGCTGTGTGAAGAATAACTTTTATTATGTGATGACATGAAAGTGAAAGTGATGGCTTAGCAATTCTTTGTCCAGATTAAGTGCATGTACATTGTACAAATTGTTCTATGTGAAGGTACTTCTTCCTTCCCATAACCACCTACACCAGAAGCACTAGATCTTGTGGTGACCAAGTGCACTGCTCAGCTAATAAAGACTAACTTTTATTATGTGATGAAACATGAAAGTGAAAGTGATAGCTTAACAATTCTTTGCCTCGAGCAAGAGCATGTACAATGTACAAATTGTTCTATGTGAAGATACCTTCTTTCTTTCCATAACTACGAACACCAGAAGCTCTAGATCTAGTGATGACCAAGCATACTGCCCAGCTAGTACCACTGGCCTGGCAGTTAATGGAAATAAACAGTTGGTCTGGACTAATTGTATTATTCACAGATCACTTGACCATTGGTAATAGCGACACCACATCTATTCTGAAAACAACATCTATAACTCCTTGAGTTAAAAAAGGACATTGTAAAATAAGTTTGCTTGTTACACTCATGAACATTATTTTAATTGGACCTCAAGATTTCAACACACTATACAATGGAGCAACTTTATGTAACAATGTCAACAGAAAGCTATTTTGATGCTTTGTATACTTTCACATGGTGCTGATGATTTTAGAAGACAATTTGGTCGACCTTGACCTACATTTCAGTGCATTCTGTTGAATACTGTTGAACAAGACAAACTCAAATTCTTCGGAACACATGAAGCACTAGGTAGGATAGAGAAATAATTTCATGTCTGAAAGGTTTGCTAGAGGGAACCATTATTTAGGTTTACTTGTCTTGAAGGATTTTATTTTCATGCTCAACAGTATATTCAGTTCTTATGACACAACAGTTGGAAAGTTTGCATACACACAGTCTTATTCTCAAATCCTGGGTGTTGTGGTTGGGTAAAAAGAATAGAATGGCTTGATGTCACAGCAACCTCAGCTTTAGGAACAACTTGTTCTGCTTTTATCATATACAAGACTAACACCTCATTTTACAAACGGACAGGCAGGCAACACACCAGCAGCGAAAGAATACCTAGCGCACCGAAAGGCATCATAGACGAATGCATTAGACCCCGTGAAAAAGTTGGACGACTGGCGAATCGGGCGGATTGAAAAGATCTATCGGAGATTGTATTTCGTTGCTATACACATTCTTTTTTTTTAAAAAAAGGTGAAAGAAATAAAGAGGACTGATGTGTATAGTTACTTTTTGTGTATTTTTCTACGAATTTAGGTCAAAACCGCATGTTTTTACGTTACGTAGTTCTCAAGAAATCTGTGACACAAATTTGGCTGAAGTGCTTTATTAATATAGATTAGTCTGGTTATCTGTTGTACTATTTTCTCCTCTTTCATTTTCTTCTTCACACTCATTATCTTTAACCTCCACTTTCTTCTTATTGGTAATTTTTTTCCCCACTTCCTTCATTTGTCTGGATGTTAATTTGTCTTTCCACTGAAGACAAACCCAAATCTTGAATATACATTCTACACAATGCATTATTCATAAATGCACAATGTATTATTCATAAATGCAAAAGCAAATTAAGGATTTAACATAAAATATAACACATTAACTATGAAATTCAAGATTTACATATAATCCAGCAATATAGTTGACTCTGCTTTGCTGCAATCCTTTTAACTGCAAGTTCTGCTTCAATCACAAAGTTTCACATAACAGTACCATACTTTCTATATAGAAGTCACTACACTGTCACAACTCTTTTTAACTCTTTGCCAACCAGGAGCTATGATTTGAATTGACAAAGCTTCCAACAAGAAAATTTGAAATTTGCAGACATTTTTGCAGTAGCATGGTGACACCCTATGAAAGCAAAAAATATTGACACATACACAGTTCAAATTAATGAAACGATTTTACAAACTTTCTGAGAAGTATGCATTTCTATAGAGTGACAGAAGATTGAAAGCATTGACTAAGGTTTTATAAATGGAATAATTCCATATGGGAGAATTGTTGGAAGTGGTAGAGTGTCACGCAAGTCCCATCATTTCTACCCTTTCACATTCCAATTTGTTCAATTACTGGTGATCATTACTGGCAGATCATTGACAGAGATCATTTCAAACAAACATTTCCAAAATTTAGAAAAGGCTTTTATCTCTGCCTGTAAAAAACTTCAAACTCATGCATTGTGTAGCACAAAATCAGGGATATTGTGGCTGAAATTTGATCGTAAAGTGCAGGTCTCAAGATACAAAAAATGTGTAACTTTTCAGTCTATCTCAGTAAAACTGCAAATTGTCATGTATGACTGATGATCACATGAATGTGTTCGAATGGTCATTAACACTGAGTACCACAGTTACAATATTCTGTTGGACTTAACGTCATAATTATTAGTGCAACTGTTTTGCAAATATGCGAGCAAGTTACACCATGAATATATGAATTTACGTCGTGAAAAAAACTTTGGAACTGAAAGAATAAGTGATCGGACAAGGCTGTGGTATGCAAAGCACTAAGATTATGCTTGAATGACATATCACTAGTGCTGCCATATAAGGTCCCATATCAATGACTAAATCATACGATATGAATACAACCATGTCAACATCTGATATTTCTATTACACCTTTGCACTGCAATATATTACATGTAAAAAAGTCAGCATTTGTTTTTCTAAATCTTGATTGATGCACACCTTTTAAGTAGAAGGAACATGTAGTTTCATTTCACATAACAGTCACTCTTAAGTTAAGAAATATGAGCAAATTTTGTAGTAACATGTCATAACCATACTATCATAGTTAAAAACCAATGAGACATTACCATTCTAAAAGAAATTCTCCCAACAATGGCATTAGCTCACACAGACCATGTAGGCCATGACATAGAGTGACGAAAACCTAATCAAAGTAATAAAAAACGGCCTGATGATGATGAACAGACTCCTGGCATTGTTTGCATTAGACAGCCCACCATGACAAAGTTGGATCAAACATGTTGCCAAAGATGCTGAGACAGCGTGATGCAGGTGAGCTGCCTGCAAAGACTGAATGACCAGCGCTAATGTCTATTGCTTTTCCTACAGGGTTAACCTTTCCACATCATGCCATGTCCCTGGGGAGTGCCCCATTTTATAACCACTTGCGACCACCCGCTTTGCACCTTTCCCTTAGAAGGTTGGTTGCATTTTGTCTAACAGCCATTTTCGGGCACTGAACTAACCTAAGAATGGATATATATGAAGTACTAATGTCCAGTAAGAAGGCAAGAGCTGTGACCAGGGTGATGTGAAAAGGTTAAACCAGTTTTTCTCTAGATTCAAAGATATCACCAAATCATTCAAAGTCACAGTCATGCTCCCCATCAACAGTGGTGAACAAAGTTTTTTGGAGTATTTATGTTTTATTGTAATTTACTTGGAGGGTCCAATCAACTGTCTGTGATGGTGATCACCAGGTGACTCTCAAGATATGATGGCCAAAGACAAAGCTTAACTGCACTAGAAACCAAATTCTCAGAAATTTTCAGAAAGTTAAAAGCCTTGCAACACACTAAATTAACACACATTTGTCTGAAGTTTCCCACTTTGTCTACCATATTCTTCATAACATCAGTTTCAGCTTCAACTTATAGTGGGCCAAATCCGAAATTAATAAAGTTCACTTATCTGTTTCAAAATCTGTTCTAGATCACTGGTATCACAACAGGCAAGTATCACCCCATATAGAAGGAACCAGGCCATTATGAGATCTTGGACACTGCCCTTTCGTTAAATAAAGAATATTCAATAAAGACTGTAATGAAACAAACAAAATAAACATCCTGAGGCTGGTACGTCATCACTATCTGCAATAAATTCTTAAGTCTCACACAGCAGTAAACAGTTGTTCCTGTCCATTCCCCTGGAAATGTTATGACTGACCTAGATTCCCCTGAAAATTTACACTCTTTCCTTCCAGCAACAGAGTAGTCTGGCATGGTGTACATTATCATGAAAATCAGTATCCTGTCACTCTGAGCATATGCAGCATTAAACTCATCAATGCTCCAAGCTGACCAAACATGCTGCATTTGGCAAAAATATTGACTGGCTGCTGAAGATGTCAATAAGGAAATCTATGCCCTTCTGCACAGGAAAATGAAAACTGTCAGAAGCATTAAAATCAATAAAAAGATAAGTTTCTGAGCTAAATAAGATGAGCTGTGTGGTTAAATGCAAAACCACTAACTCATTGTCGAGAAAGCATGGGTTTGACTACCTACCAGGCAAATGCTGCAGAAGAACATTCACTTTTATTTCCTTCCCCCACCCCACCCCACTCCTTGTAAGAGGGCACCTGACCACTGACAGATGAATCCATTCTCTGAATGCAACTGTTCAGCATCTGAAAAAGGCAGTGGTACTGTATTCTTCCCAGGCAGCTGACAAAATAACTGAATGATCTGAGTATTGCATGGGTGGGAACTGCCAAAATATGAAACATGATTTCACTGATATTATCTTGGTTCACTGATTGACAGGTACTGGTGATGGAAGAACCGGCCTCATTTACACAGCACATCCTTAACGTAATAGCCTAATTTAATACAACTTTTCTTTTTCTATCTTGTGTTCTCTGTAAATATGTTATATCGCTGCTTGGCCTATGCTTAGACATGAGCAAATTTAACAAAAAAAAAAATCACAGACAGTAATAAATAATTGCATAAACTAAAACAAACCAAAGATGTGAAAATCCTATCCCTAAGAAATCCCATTATTAAGGCAGATCTAACAAATTGTTCTTTGCATATACCTCTTCTGTGATTTTAAATATAGTGTCCAGCTCTGTGACTAAGTCACTCATTCCTGACATTCCTCTCTCATCATCTGCAACTCCCATCTTCATTAGTAGATCTGGGCGGGTTGGCAGCATGTACATGGCAACATGGACTGCCTTCTTGATCAGCCATGGATGGTGTTTTGCCAGTGTTGTGTCATAGGCATTGATTGCCTGAGAGGAAAATTTCACATGATTGTCTGATTCTTTCAGCTTTAAAAGAAATGCTGAAATAAATTCTAGTGCTCTATGAAGCCTGAGCAGTGTCCGTGACCCAGATGGCTTCTTTTTATTTTTGGTCAGGCTGTTAGTCACTTCAAAGTCAATCATAGACTGAATGGTCTTGTAGCTCTCAGCATGTTCACCAGCACGATACTCCCGCAGGATGCCAATCTTTTCCTCAACATCTGATGTAACAAAGCTGAATATGGTACCAAACAACCGGAATAATCTGAAAATAATTTTTATCAAAAGTTACTTAATATTCTGACACCGATCACAAAATCAAGAGTTTCACATCTCTAGGTATAACAAAATGAACAATCACATTCATATTACCCTTCATCTCTGGAATTAAAACACGAATTGCTCACTCTGTTTATGATAACGCTAATCTTTGTCTCAGATATAGACTTTCACACAACTGTATAAACAAAAGTTTCTTTGTCCCAATCAGAATCTATCAGTCATTGTAAATCAGCTGATCTGATAGATAACAAACACATGTAAGTGGACTTATGAACTTAAACAAGCTCATTATTCAGCATTCGTAAGTCATGGTGTCATCATGAAAGATAAGTACAATAGCAGCCAGATTACCAAATAATGAAATATCTACATGTATTATTCTTAAGCACTTTACAAACGACACAAGAGTGGTAATAAAAGTAATAACTGTACTTAAGGCTCAAGCCAGTGTGAGTGATATACTCATTTAACACTACTCAAAATATCACTTCAAATATCAGAGGAGGTGGTCATTTACAGTGTTTTCTCCTGTAATAAGATAGGGGTGACATTCTTCCTTCATTATAATTTGGGTGGTGTAGTTGTAAATTTTGAATGGATGTAGGTTAGATTTTTCTCAAGTTCTTTAAAGTATCCACAGAGAAAATAAATAAGAGGGGATCAGTGTGCGTTCCATTAATTTTTGAGAAGGATTTTGAATTTTAAGGGGTGAATCATTTAATCGCACAGTCCACAGAAAACACTGTATATCCAGTGTCAGCTGTGAATAGCCATCTTTTTATCATATTACATTGGGACTCTAGAACACGCTATAGAAGGATGTCATGACATTCAGAAATACATAGATAATTTTAAATACAAAAAATGTCCAACTGAATAGATTCTCAACTGATCAGACTCCCTTTGTGTTTGAGATGTTCAGAAATTTACTAGACCTTAAACAGCCTGCAGCTGGTTATTTAAGTTTAATGTTGCTAGATTCTCTTTTCATAATTATAGTCTTGGTCTCTTTAAACAGTGACTATTAATACTCACTGATAAAGCTTAACAGAAGCCGAGGCTGAGTTTGTACAAGGTATCAAAATAATTATATTTGAAGCATTGGAAAATTAGACTAACTGCAAGTGAGGTTGCCAGATTAGCCTAGGCAAGAGGAGGAGATGTATAATTTGCTCCCTAATATCAGGGGCAACATCTTTGAGTAAAGAGAACAGCTATTGAGAAATACCAGAACGAATTCCAAATGAGACTCACATCCCCAACTATAACTCATGCCTATTAATACAATCATAATCCTATGCCTAATGCCCATCATGATAAGAGAGTCAATCGAGATGAATCCCCAACCCTAATGTCCTTCCTAATAGGAACATCAGCTGTGAGTCTCATTTGGAATTCCCCCTGAAAAGTCCTTCCAACTGTACTTTAGCTGAGGCTATGAAGTATGACATGTGGGAGCCTGTTTCATTAAGTCTCTGAGTTACTGAAGTGTACATAAACATAAAACCAATGAAACTGATTTTCTCTGGACTCACTCCAAATTAACAACAACCTGACGGCTTTCAGAATGAGGGTTTATAACTATGAAAATAAAGATCAAATGCCAATTCCCCAAATTAACTGAACTCCCCCATCATCAGAGTGGTTGAACGAATGAAACAAACATCTAGAGATCTAAATCTTGATCTAGTCTAGGCCCAGATCTCTTCTATGTAAATTGTAGACTTGGTTTCTGGGTTTCTACCTAGGACAGGTCTATCTATCTAGTCTAAAAGGTGTAGACTCTAGACCTGTTTGTTACTCTAGATCTAGACTAGACCAAAATAAAATATTTAAACTGTTAAAAACAAATTTAAACTAGTCTATCTCATTTGCGACATCCCTGTTCAATCTAAATAAAAATATGAAAACCTGTATGACTCATGCTGACACAACAAGTCTATGACAAAGTCCCGCCGGTTAGGTCAAGCCCTTCATTCATTCGTCTGTAGCTTTCTTTCACTTGGATACCGCCTTCTCATTCATAGACTACCGGTTAAATAGGATATCAATACTGGACTATATCATATAGTCTATTAATTTTTTATTTACTCACTTGCACAATTCCTCATATGCATCTACGTAGCAGTCTATAAAAATTATGTCTCCTTCTCCTCTACACGAGCAGAAAAGTTTTAACACTTTCTCGGCATCGAACTTGTGCTGTGAAGAATGGGCGGCCATGTTGACGCCTGATGTAGCTACGGGCTGAATGAAGTGTAAAAGTGGGATTAGGCTAGTCAAACTATGATGTCATTGGAAACGGATACCGAACAAAATAGTGGATTGGAGTAGAGTTAATAATCTTGAGCACGCTCACACAGAATACAAACTCTACAGAAGCACTAAACCATGCAGATGAGTCACAAACAGAAATTCTCTGTCTCCTTTTAGACCACATTGTTTTTCTGTGGCATGCCTAAACTGGCTATTAGTGCTTCTGTAGATTGTTTGTAGGCCTATCTTGTGCACTCAAACGATTTCATATTATTACAGTGTAACTAGGGATGAAGCATGAATGTAATTTATGAATCTTAGATTACAACAACAACAACAACAACAACAACAACAACAACAACAACAACAACAAGTTTATTTAGCTCAGGTACCAGTGCATTATCGCACTTGCCTAATACAATTTAATTAATCCTATAATATTAAGATTTACTAAAATATTTAAGCATCATCCTCGTAATAGCCCCTTATCACCTAGGCGGCGTAGGCCTATACCGGTACGTCATTTACAAGCATTGTCAACTTTGTCAGCTTAAGCTAGTTTTCTTCGCCGATAGTCTGAAAGTCCATACAGTCTCACTGATTCAATGCCTTCATTTGCATAATGTATTGCAAGTAAAGAGACCAGCGTTTTTGTTTGTTTTTTTTTAAGTGGCCAATAATCTAAGAAAAAAACATCTGCTTACCCTCTATTCTTATAGGTTTTTTTTCCCAAGTTTTCATTTGTTTTCTTTTGGTGATAAGAGGTGAGGTAGTCTATTATTATAGATGGTACAGTAAGCATTCTAACATTGTGATTTGCAGAACGTGTGAAGAAAGGCTTTAATTTACTTTGATGGAAATCATTTCTAAGACTACTAATCTTTCAACTGCTTCATTTAGAGGTACATGTATGAAGACGCCAACAGCACCTGACATTTTGATATGCAATTTTAAATAGTCCCTATAAAATCAGAAAAATGACCATGGGGAGGGGGAAAAAAGGGGTGGATTTTAATTTCAAAGGATTAGATAGGTGCAAATACATATATAGAATCAGAATAGGTGAGGTTTAGTCACTGGAGTATAAAATTTGTGAATGTTGCTAGGTGGGTAAGGTTACCCTGTTTATTGAGTGAAAGGTCTAAAATATTAGGTAGTCTGCTTCACTGCCTAAGTTCTCAAAAACTAACTGGTTGAGGGACATTTTTCTTTGTGTCAAAAATTGGAGAAAGAGCTAAACAACATGTTTGAAAAGTATTTTGGCAGGGAACCCCATGATAAGTTAATGAGAGGTGTAAAATTTATTATAGCCAACAGTGAAAAAAACATTGGTATCTTCATACCTAGATGAAGCAAGAGGAAGGAAATATCAAAATATTCATCCTTCGAATTTTTTAAATTTTTATTTGTAAGTTTGAGTTTTTTAAAACGTAATTTAAGTGTCATGTCATAATGTGTTTGCTTGGTGTCATCGTTGCTTAATGTTGTTGTGATCGATGCTTAAAGAAAACTCTGTTAGGATTATGATACACATATGGAAAATAATATAAATATATATAGTATTCTCTTGAAAAGTGGCAACAAAAAAATTAAAAAATTTTAAAAAATCACTTACCTTAATCCAGAGTTCAATAACTTTAAGCGTTAAAGAAAAATAACCTTCTGTTAATGTGCGAAAAATATCAGCGGCATAAATTTGAATTTTCAAAGTTATGAAACTTTCAAATTATTTTCTTAAGTTGTTGTTATTGTTGTTGTTGTTGCTGTTCTTCTTCTTCTTGTTCTTGTTGTTGTTCTTATTGTTTGGGCCAACCCATGTATAATTCACCCATAACATGTCTAAGTATTGCAAATTCATCAATCAAGTATTACAAATTCATCAATTTATCATTTAACCCACCTCATCGCCACTTTCATCGAGCTGTGACGTCACAGGGCTATCGCTGTCTTCATGTGTACTCATCTTGTCAGGCACTTTCCTGCTGTCCTTTAATTCAGAAATTATTTCTGTTTTGATACTACTTGCACCGTTTCCAAGACGATCGACTGAGTTGCTTACTCGATGTCTCTGCAAATAGGAAGGATGTGAAATTCAAACTCAATGATGAGATATGCTAATATAGGGATTAAATTATTCATTTGCCACTGAAGTGGTTGTCTGGCTTCATTATGATAATGGCAAGAGAGCAACATTCTCCCCAGCGTGGGAGAGATCTCAATTAAAATATATATATATATATACACACTGTCTTTTACGTTCTCTCCCGTTCTTATCTCAGCTTTTCTTTCGCCCCCCCCCTCCCCACCTCTCCCTATCTCTCCGTATTGACGAGGGCGTATCTCTGTAGTTATATGTATTTCATACATCAATCATGCTTCTCCATTTCTGTGGACAGCATGCTTTAAAAATTATGGACAATAAAATCATGCTTCATAATGATACAGTACAGTATTAGCCAAATGTCCTTGTTCAACACCTTACACCTCTTTATGTTAGCGTGTGTTCCGCCCATGGGAGAAGTGCTGTTCTTGAATATGAACTCAATGTATTCTGTATCCCCAGCATAGATTGGGTATATATTCAAATTCAAAAGGCTCAAGTCACATGTAATTATTGTTTAATGAAAGCCCCTCGGCATAATCGTCTGTAGGCCTGTGTTTGAGCCAAATATTATGTGCATCCATTATCCTTTATTAAATGTAAGATAAGATAAGATAAGATAAGATAAGATAAGATAAGATACGTTGATATTTTATTTTCCAGAGGCACATTTGATTCGCTTTGCATGACAATTTCACAGTATTTCTTAATAATATTACATTTCATATACGTGCATTAAAGGGAAAAACTATACTGAATTACAAAGGTGCACCACGCCCGCTACACGCACACACTCATTCATACATAAAGCCGTAATATTCTTTGACAGGGAAAGATGGAGGTCTGAACCGACAATGCCATCGTACTTATTGTTATTTAAAGCAACAAAAGAAATGGTGTGTAGAGAAAACGGATTGCTGGCCTAGGCTATTTCCGTGTCAAGGTGACAAGGCCTCATCCTCTGCAAAATTGCGATAGCTAACAATATTTTTAGACGTCGAACTTTGGCAAAAATAAGCTAAGCTTACGTCTAAGCTGAAAATGATTTTGTGGAAATTTATTGTACCCTGTGGTGCAGCAGGGCCCAATGATTGCCACGTTGGACTCAAGAATTAAAGGTCGTGGGTTCGATTCTTGAACTGCCATGTCTTAAGTGCCTTAGGAAATGCTTCATCGGTCCACCTGTCGGCAAAATGGAAACCTGGCTATAAGCAAGAGGACGATATTGTCAGATATTGTTCAGAGCCTATAAATGACAGCAGCATTGTATGCTCCAATGTCCTAGAGTGATCAGGCCTGCTAGGGTAATATTAGTGTGAGGTCGCGTAAGTGGACATTAGTCTGGATGGGATACTTATAAACCACATTATTATCATCATTATCATTATTATTATCATCTACTTTCTCTGCCTGTCACCGCGGATGGATTAAGTTACTGTTGGGGCCTGTAGCACCAAGATGAATTTGGAGTCTGGGGACCCCCTCCCCCCCCCCCC
>JAWQUT010000109.1:127451-182869 GCA_033807755.1 Ellobium chinense
AGGCGAAACAAGCAGCGCACGACTCTGAATTCTTTTTATTGAATCGTTTCAGGTATTTAGGAAAATAACGACAAGGCTGCCTTGGATGTGAGGTCCTCTACAAAGAAAACCAAATCGCTTTAAGAAAGATTACTGAGTGGTAAGTGTTAGGTGACGTGTACTGTTAACTGTTACTGTTACAGCAACACCTTGACTCGGGCCTGACTTGCGAGCTTTCGACATTGTGGTGTATTGCGACACTAGCATTGCCATTTTTTTTTTCGGTCACGAGTCTTCCACAGTGTGCCTAGCATAAGCAGTTGTTAAGATAAAAATTGTACGTTATCAGTCACCACACGTGCTAGCAGCAGGACTCTCACTCAGTCTCAGTATCTCATCTGCAAATATTATTTTATTATTATAAAATAACTTTATAACTGAAGAGTAGACTACTCCAGTCTAGAATACTAAGTAATAAATAGTAATAGTCTAGCTTTGCCTGCCTGAAAGCATGCTAGTCTGGCCGTTTGTTGTGTAATCATGTAGACTCAGTGTACAAGTACAAGGAACAAAGGAAATTCAGTGGCGTGGCTTATGACTGAATCTTAGTGGGGGGCCGATCCCTGATTTTGAAAAGTCGACTCGGCTTGATCTTTTGGTGGCCCGGATCGTAAGGATTGATTAAAGCTTGTTCTTTTAAATTCGAGCTTTTTTGGTACCGGAGGGAAAGAAAGTCCGCGGTAAAGGCTGGTAATGGCGTAATGCAGCCATAAAATCGACTAAAGATTGAGTATAGCCGAGCGGCTCGCAGTTGCACTAGCGATCTGTTTATTTATACAGTGTCATCATAAATTACCTTCCTCGTGGATGGGTCTTTCTAGTCTCAACATTCTCGCGTGCTCCTCTATTCTCTGCCTCTGCCACTGCCACGACCGCTACCGCCCTCCCTCCCTTAGTTTCACAGTTCTTATTTTACCCAGCTTCCTCTCACCCCCACCCCCCTCCAAAAAAAAACCCCAAAACTTTAATATGCGTACATGTAGCGTGGCTTTGTTTTCTTTGGGCCTTTTTTTGACTTCTGGGGGCTGTTTCATTTTTACTTCAGGATCTTGTTTTTTTTTTTTTTTTTCAGTCATTCATTTATTGTTTTATTTTATTAGAAAGAGCGGTTTAGGGTGGGGCCTATCAGTTCTCCAGTAACTGAATTTCATCTGGCACCCTAAATGTTCACATTCATATAAACACATACACAAACGTACACACACTCACATACACATAGTACAGTATCTCACAAATCAGAGCCCTTTGTTACCCAGTTAGCATCAACGCTATCCAACCAAACTTTAACGCCTAGTCACGATCCTTCTCCTTCCAGCCCATTCCTGCTGTCACTGCTAACCCTTCCTTAACATAAACAACCTCAATTAGATTTAATTAGATGGTAGGACTTTGCTGCAGTAACTCGCGCTGAGCGTGTGGCTCGATTAATGTTGAGTGGAGCCAGATTAAAAGCGACTCAAAAAGATCGGAGCAAAACTCGATCTTTTTTACTCGAGCCGAACCCGCTGACTCAATTAATTGAGCCGCAGGTAAAGATCCATTCGGCTCAATCTTTTGAATCGAGCTGCCCAGCCTTAATGAATAGAGCAATTCTACATCTAGTTTTGGTTCTCTCTCGGGACAGTACCGCTTGATAATGATACAGGTCATTTAGTCTTAAACTAGTAGACACGTGGCATTAAATCGGTGCCGTGATGAGAGAAAGCCGAATATGACCTAATAGCAATTAGTAGGTGAACCTAATGTGTCACAATAGATTTTAGCAAGTAGAAAAAGAGACAAAAGGGTTCTATTTGTAAGGTGGTTGATGCTGAGTAAGTACAAGTCTAAGTACCTTCAACCTCAAATTGACATTTGGAGATTATGAAATTATGGAACCTTTTAACTCTCAGTCTGTTAAATAACAAGCCCATAATGAAACAGATCTAGCCTACCAGAGAAGCTATTTCTGCTGTGAACCCTTTGACAACCTCAATGCAAATTTCACAGGCCATCACTGATGAGTGCTCAGTGTTAAATTTATAAGACATTCTGGATGACATAGGTCTTCAAATTTGGGAAAAGTCTTTGAATTTGGAATTAAAATTTCCAACAGGAAGAAATAGTTACTGACTGAAGTTTTGCTCATTGAGGTCTTTGAAAGTCTTTAAATTTCATCCAAAGCCCAGAAGCATCCACATCAAGTGCAATTATAATTAGGCTACCAGTGGCATTGCATGGTTCTTTATATAGGGGGTGCCAAAGTAGTTGGTCATTCACGGGTATCAGTTTTGCTTCCAATAATAGGCACTGTGTAAGCCAATGCTGCATTTCATGCTCCTTAAATAAATATAATTATGATAATTTTATTGTGATAATTAGGATTAGCGCATTTAGATACTCTTGTACTAGAGGTTTCATGGAAGCAAATCTGTTGATCATATATTAATTGAAATCACACAGTTAATCTAAACATTCTTAGAAACTACTGCTTGTTGCAGTTTGAATAGCTAAGGCTAAAGCAGTGCTTGCAAGACTGTTAAGGTTAGGGAATAGAGAGTAGAGAAATTGTATGTTTTCAGGACTGAAACAAGTATGGTTTTTATTTTGTTAATACAATATCAGTTATTACAGTTGGAAGAGAGAAGTGTAGGGAGACAGACAGATGGTGTTTTGGCCTCATAGAATCCCACAACAGGCAAAAGTGCAATCACTGGAGCATGCCCACGAATAACCTCATTGCTTTTTGCACTCTACGTAACAAAACAGGAAAGCCTATTGCTTACAGTGTATGGCAACTGAGCTATTTATAGCTCACTGGTTTTGAAATGATTAGCTATGTAACATTTACTACATTGCAGGAAAGTTCATAGTTAACAATCTGAAGTAAATTGCCATAAATCATGTTGAAAAGTCTTTGTCTTTGAAAAACATTTCATGTAGTCTGTATGAATCCTGTATTATTTTCCTCATGATAGATGCTTCTTAGTCAGTCCATTATAACAGTTGAATAATCATGTGTTAAGACACATCAGTTCGTTACCAGTTTGTGTACTTTCATATTGTCGTAGAGGATAACTGGTGTGATAATTGTTTATTTGTCTATTGTTGGGTCATGGGTGGGAGGGATTCCTATTACCTATATATCATCGGTTGGCTCATCAAAACGTGAATACTGTATGGGTTAAAGAGTGGAATTCATGATTAGACCGGCCGACCAATGACTTGTATAAAATGTAATATAGATGGTGTCACAGTTAGGTTTCAAAATACTGACTGGAGTTGCATATTCATCATTTACTTAAAATGTGTAATTTAACGCTTTTTCAAAAGCTTTTGATGGCAAGATCATCTTCTTCTCAAATGCCACTGAAAGTGATCAGTAGCAAGATGTACCGATGGCTTTAAAATTTCTTCATTCATCTTCAGGCCAGAATCAGTGTGGACATAATACTATTAATACACTGCAAGAAGATAAAGTTGCTCGCTGTGTGCCTCTGTGAAATATCATCACTCCTGTTTTGTTCTTGATTTTTATGGGCGACATCTCATGTCAACAAATCCACATTTTTCTCTCATTCACTACATGCAGATGACTGCGCAGTTTGGTACTTCTCTGACAGGTTAGCAGCCTGGGTAGGTGATTGGGACAACATGGGCAAAACAGTATCAGTACTTTTCTCCTTGTTACAAAAGAGGTGGGATGTGTGTTTCCCACCACAGACACTCCAAACTTACCTTGAGGTCAGACCAACCAATTGCCTCACATGGAAATCTTGTACTACACACATTTAATAACAAGCCAATCAAGAAAGAGGCTGTTATGATTTATGGAGAAGCTAGAAGGCACAACATGGCTAACAGTTAAAGGATGCAGTCAGTCATGAAGGATGAAAGTGATGTTTACATTGTCTTGCTGGAGAGACACAGGAAATTATTGTTCCTGCTTGAAAATCATACTCCAACCCCAGTATGGAATGACAGCCGTTCTATGAGCTCTTCACTGTGAGATCATTGTCACTCACCAGATGAAAACAGTACTACAGATAGTCTTCCTGACAGGATCGTTGTTAATACTGTATATCGGACTCTCAACTCATCAAAATCAGACAACGGAATCAAATACTTTTCCTCGCAACTTTGACTTATCAGAAGCATTAATCATTCATCCTTAGCCAAGGGTTTTGCTCATTGCAGCATCACTGGCAGTGAAAACCCGATGAACTTATTAAGAAAGCCTGTGAAATGGAGCAGGTCATATGCATTACATCCAATGATAAAATCAGGACCTTCAGTAAACTCAAGCTCACTTAGTTGTAGGTGGGTTCCCAAGAAAAGATTTCTGGAAAGTTCCTTTCAAAAACTAAGATGACATGAACAAGTGCAGATTTTTTTTTGTCTTAAAACTAGACAGTATGGCCACTGACACGGGCATGGCCATGGAACTACATGTAGTTCCTTTGTTTTTCTCAAGTCTTATATGACCATCACTGGACACCATTTATTTATCAGAAAAGTTCTGAAATTGATAATTTGCAAAAATTTTCAGGATATTTTTGTCCATGACCTGGTTCTATTTCTACTGATACTACTCTTACAGAACAAGCCACTCAGAAACTAACTTGGTCCTTAAGGTATTAGCCATGACATGCCAGAGCATGGGACTTTCATTGCGAGAGGAATTCCTTAGATACGCGTTGGTCTAACCTAACAAGGGACCTAAGCTCGAAGCTGTGGAACAGTGAAGCAGATCTCTACCTGACTCCCTACCTCGTTACTTATACTATACATTTATTCAACTGAATGACCTGAACTGCAAAGAGTAGAAAGACAAAACCCTTTGTACAAAATTTGATGCTATTCATGTACGCTTTGGGAACCCCAAATCAATAGGTGGATTAGATCAGCGATTGGAGATTGCAAAATATCAAGAAAAAATATTTTGTATTAAGCACAATTAGGGCATTAGATACTGATATCTGAGTTAAAGAGATTTCAACTATCATTTAAAATCTTGGTGATCTTCCATCTCTCTGAAAGATCAGTGCTGCCACATTTAAAGAATTTTTTTTAAATCAGAGAATATTGGTAACTTTAAGAGATTGCTGTTTGACATCAGTCTGGGAAGCTGTTTGTATAAAAATGCCAAATCCACCCCCCAAAAAAAAGTTGTTTTTATTTTTTTTTTGGTCTGCTTTATGTATGCCATGGACATTCTCTTCTTGTGTTAAAGAGAGTGATTAGATCGAGCTATATAATTTTATGCACCTATAACTTTATTTCTTAAGAAGAAGTGTGTAAGTATCGGGTAAACTGGTGCCAATGGTGACATATTTTTGATCAAGCGCTACATGAAACTGTGGACAAGTCAGAGAGTATCACAAAAGTGAGTGTCATTATATAGGGAATTCCACAGTAAGAGAAGGATTTCAGGCAGATTTTGGAATTTTTAACCCACAGATAATACTATTGGTGCAATGGTACAGATGAGTTAGTTACTGAATTAAATGATGCGCACATTAATTTAAGTGTCTGAACTTCATGGACTGTGATTTGAGCAAAAAGTTAATGTGTATTTAACAGGGTGGCCCCCCCCAAACTACCACACACGAAAACTTTATTGCTGGGTTTTATATTTTTTGTTTTGATAGAATGTATGGTGTGTAAAAACTTTGTCTGTACATTTTCACAATCAGTTCATTTCTGTATTTCCACAGTGATTTTAAAATGTTTCATATGATATGACAGCAATATGAATTTGATTATTTATATCATATCGATGCCACCTGTAGTTACTTTCTAGGATGCTTTGAATATTTTGAGAGATTATGGCCATAGCGCATTGTGTTGCCAGTAAATTCTGGATGTGCTATGTTTAACTGAAAAACTTGCATGAGAGTTGAGAGCCTTTGCCTAAATGGTGGTAACAGATTGTAGGTTCATACTTTTGATACTACGGGGTTTTGAAAGCCTTTGTTAACTTAAGCTGAGCAAACTGTGATATTGACAACTTTATTGATCTGCCTGTATCAAAGCCTTGTTTTGTTGTATCAAACTGGTGGGATACACTCAGCTTGATAGACTGAAACACATCTATTATGAAAATGCTTAATATGAAACTAGTGATGCTTCACTACATTCAACTAGGTCTTACTTCTTCTAAATTGCTAGTTTGACAAGCTCCCTATTTTATTATCTTTATTGTGACATGCAATTATGCTTAATCTAAAAAATATGCTTATTGTGAAGCATTTCTAAATTCCCGTTCACATTTTTCTGCTTAAATTTTAGTCTCTCGCAACTTGCAACAAATTAGTCTCTGCTCAAGTGGCTGGGAGACACACACACACACACACACGCACGCGCGCGCGCACCCAAATCCCTGGTCTACTGAACTCAAGATGAGACAGAGGTTTGTCATTCATTATTAATCTATAGCAGTGGATTTTCTGGGACGTGTGACTTTGCTTGCCATGCAGTGATCGAGGTGGCAACAACCACATATTTCTTTATCAGTCATTGATAATCCATAATAGGCTTAATGTGAAATGCTTTAGCTGGTTCAATGAATTTTTAATACTAGGCATCTTCAATGTGCTTTGTTTTCTGTTCACAGTTTTTCATCCGTGAGGCCCAGTAGCATGAATGGTATCAAGGAAGGATGGTTCAGCGAGTTCAATGAGATGTGGCCGGGGCAGTGCATGTCACTGGAAGTGGAACAAGTGCTGCACAGGGAGAAAACCAAGTACCAGGAAATTCTGGTATTCAAGAGGTGCGTGCATTACACATTGAGTCTCTCTTACTAGACCCTGACATACACACAGTCACTCAGTCACTGTGTGACACACTCTTTTCTGTGTGACACATTCCTTCTCTTTGTCACATACCAAATCTCTTATATCAAACACCCACTTCTGTTTTGTCACACACCCAATCTCTTTGTCACACACCCAATTTATGCCACTTATCTCTCTACAGCACACATTATGTAGTCTCTGAGTCACACACGAGGTTTGCTTTTTTACCAAAATGTATGAGTAGTTTCTTATTTTCTTCAACTTACATGTACTGTTTTGTCGTTTCTTTATAGATTTTATATTTTTGTTGCAAGAAATAGCAGTGGGAAATACTGAAGATCTTCTTAGGAAATGCATGCTCTAAAGCTAGTTGTGAATGGGCTGTGGTGGGGAAGCTGGGGGAAGAGAGGGAGTTGACCACCCCCCCCCNAGCTATCTCTGAAAACATAAGCACTCACCACTTAGTAGAAGGTCAGGATGTTGCTTGGCTCTTCCAAGAAATACATGGACTTTGACAACTGTGAAGCTTAAGTTTTATGAAAGCCTAGCTCACATTTTATCACTCCATTTCCGATAAAGAAGAAATCACATCGTGAACTTGTCTCTTAACCCACGGCAGAAGTGGTCAGTGAAGAACTGTTGTATCTGGTAGTGAACTGTAACATAAAGAGTTCTCCTTTGTCGAGTGCTCCCCTGTGTTTATCTGCCAAGTGCGCTTCATCTTTCCCTCGCCTCTCACCTCTAGGGGTCAGAGATGCTATTTCGGGAGCACACATCACAGTAAACAAGGTGCCATCGTAACATGCTGGTAGACAGCGAGATACTGTATGCAAAGGTTGCGAATAGGCACGTTATCACTGAGCGTGCTCTTGACATAGATACATGTAACAGTATCACGTGCAGGAGGGCTCCTGGTGGGACGGGGGAGGCGGAAGGTATTACGTGTTTGAAAAATGAAAGTGTGAGTTGAATATGTTGCACAGTGATACGCAATTCCCCCCATATGAGATTTTAGCTTGTTATTAATTTTGTGCTGAGGGGNGGGGGGGGGGGGGGGGGGGTCAGTGCATCACGTTTCATTCTGTGTCCATGTCGGTATTCTGTCCTTCACCACGCGTTCTTTGTCGTGTTCTTCTCCATTCTGTCGTTCCCCCTTCACATCTCTCTGCATTCTTCTCATTTTCAAGTCCTTATTATATTGTTTCACTCAGCCTTCTGTTGAATTCTTGCGCGCCTTTCACTTTGTTGACTTTTCCACAGCCCCCTGCTCTCCTCTCCTCTCTCTCTCTCCTTCTCTCTCTCTCTCTTTCTCTCTCTCTCTCTCTCTCTCACTCTTATTTTTTCGTGGCAAAACCTTATTACTTATTGCCCATCATATCTTTACCATAAGTTTAAAATCTCGTAGTATTCTATGTTCTTCAACACAGTTACAGCCTTTTTTTTTTTTTTAAAGCTCATCGGTAATACAGTGTTCATTGTACATATCGCTGTCCGTAAATAATACTGTCGTAAGTCCTTCAAGTGTAGATTTAAGGACTTACGACGGTATTATTTACGGGTGGTGATATATGAATGAACTGATCTAAGTAACCACCCAGCTGATAGCGTAGCTGACATCATTTTACCATACATATTATATCCGCACATTATCGTGTACTGTAAAAATCTGATAATTTGACATTGAGGAAACTTTGAACGTACGCCATTAGACCGGGATTCCCAGGACTATAATTATGGTCATCATAAATCGACCAGGGGCGTTAAAAAACAATAACTACCACCCCTTCATACTCACCGGAAACTAGAGACGTGCTAGGGAGTTAATCATATCTATTATCCTTTGATGCAATTAAATTATGAATAAATTGAACAAAAAATTAACAACCCTATTATGCAGCTTCAGAAATTAGAGACATATGAGGGAAGGAGTTGATCGGAATTTCAATTATAACCCTAATTGCTGCCGGAGTATATAAATCGAACAAAGAATTAACAATCCCTGCATCTTGCCGGAAATAAAAAAAAAATATGCCACGGAGTTAATCGTATTTCTAGAGTTCTCACACGTTGATGCAGTCGGACTATAGATAAACAATTTTTGCAAACTCACCGGAAGTTAGAGACATGAAAAAAAAGTAACTTTTTTTTAAAAGGATAATTGCTTTGCGATGCACTCGGGCTTTAGGATGTTGAAAGTGAATAATAGAAGAGATGAGCACAGTGGGTATCTAACTGTCATGTGAATACTCACCCAGATGAAACGCTAGGCTGTAACTGGTGACTGAAGAAAATATCCAGTGAAACGATCACACGGGTTGATTCAGAAACAGTGTAACTCGCAATTTATGGGTTAAAATTGTATACAGCACGAACATCTCGAACTCGAATTCTATTGGTTTTTTTTTTTGGGGGNGGGGGGGGGGGGGATATTTTGAATTTGAAAGATGTTCAAAGTCCGAAATACAGGTTAATATGGACATTGACATGGGACCAGAGCGTTGCAAAAAATTGTGGCTTTTTTTTTTTTGTAACGTCTATACGCGTTATGAGATGCTGAATGATGGTGTATTGTCTAATTATTTTATCTGTTTCGCCGTTTGTTAAATGCTGTTTTGACCGTCCATAAATTAACTGGTTAAATTTGTTACACAAGTAAAAGTTTCTAGTACTCACAGAATTTAGCTGACATAGAGAAGAAGCCACGTGCTAAAGTGTTGTTGTGTATGTACTTTGCTCTGTCCTCTACTGTGATATACATAGACCGTGATCTTTGGCCGCACTTAAAGCACTGAAATAGTTCATTGGCTTCTGTGTATTAATAAATTCAGATTGCATACAGCAACCTGCTATTATAGTGTGATACTGCACTGCACCAGATGGCACATTGAAAGGATCTGACTTTCCCCATCCCTCCCCTCCCTACTAAAGTTCAGTCCCTTCCCTATGTTTGTAACAGTTCCACGATAAACGATATTTGTGGATTCTCTAATTTAGTCTCTAATGCCAACTCCAGTTTTACACAGTTTGGCAATAGTGGATTGTTTCTGCCGTGTTTCACTTCTCTCTCTTCTCTCGCTCTGTCATCTGCACGCACGCATGCCCGTACGCGAGCGCGCACGCACACACACACACACACAAATATATATATATATATATATATATATATATATATATATACACACACACACACACATACACACACNAAACATATACTTTCTCAACCTGCCACAAGAGCAAGATTTCATTAAATCTTTGAACATTCTGATCTCTTTCCAGTTTTATACTAATACTCGCATTCTGCCAGTCTGCTTTTGATCTGCTCTGTTGTGTTTTTTTCCTAAAGTTAGCTGATATCATTTCTTAAAAATGATGTGTATACTCGTATCTCGCCCTCGGGTCTGCAGATAATCGAACAATTGGGTCAATTTTTTTCCCCTTTTATTTTGCAAGCCCCTGAATCTCCAAAACGATTTCTGCAATGCGTTTGCACTTATTTTTTTTATCATATATTTAAAATCGTCTTGTTGGATATTGATAAAAAAAAAAAATTGTCCCACTGCCCTAGATCCATTCAGCTTCATGTGGTCAAAGGGATAGGTGGTCGTAGAGCTGATCTGTATTGCGCATTTTTGGACTGTATATAATTTATTATGTAGATCGGTGGGATGGTACAGAGTGCAGACGAGGCGGGGTGACCTCTCCACGTGCCTGGGAATTCCGGTACGATATCCCACGCAGGCCGAACAAGGTGCGGTTCTTGGTGAGATGAAAAGAAATGGCACTATTCACTTTACAGTTTGCTAATCCTCTAATCTAGACTATACCAACATAAGGCAAGAGACATCATCCTCACTGAGGTTATCAGTTTGAACTTTATATGCTCACTGCTTCCTCCCTTGGCTTCGCATTCAGCACAGCAAGGGATGCCATTTTATTCTTACCCGCTTACATATTATATATATATAAATATGCAAAAGAGTGTTGTGAACCTAAGAATTGTATAGTGGTATATCAAGAACTTCAATTTCAGGCGATCGACTTAGAATCTTGAGCTGAGGTCAAGTCTATACAGTATTATACAGATGTAGACCAAGAGACTAAATCCTTGCAACGAGTAGACATCATGTGAGATTTGAGGTCGTGAGGCTCTGTTTTTGAAGAACTTATGAATTTACGCCTGGCCTGGCTGGCGCACTCTTTGAGGTTCCAATTTCCCATTTTACATCCATCAGTGTTTGCACTTCAACTCGACTGGGACAAGATTCTTTGACCAGGGCATCATTCATTCGTGTATCTCTATGATAGGCAGTCCGTCCATGACCACAATGATGTGGTCTGGCATTCTGGAATATTTCTTAGAAATGACGCACTGGAAATGAAGCTTGTTAATGTTAGTCGAGGGACCTGCATTACCGACTTGGGTGTTCGGAAATTGCAAAAAGACTACACATGACATGGAACCTTATGTCCTGAATATACTTGCATTCTCTCTGTATTTTGTCGTCTCCATTCCTTCATTTGCTGTTTCAAATTCATGCACAAAGCCAAAAATATGAAAAGGCGTTCTAGAATTCGAGTATGTGGAACCCGACTTTAATTCCGCCAACACATTTGTTGAATACATGTTGAATTTGAGCGGTATTCATGTATCTCTGACCTTCAAAGAGATGGACAGGTTCATTCCACAATATATAATAAGAACTTTGAAGTGTTGGTAAAGCCCTTATTGATTATATCTGGACACTCCTTTGATAACATTACAGATTATTTGATAGTAATGATAGAGACCAGAATGATCATGCAGCATGCGACTTTAACCTCAGAAAAGTGGAAACTGACTCAATCTAGTGGCTCTTGTTCTTAAAGCTTGTAGCCTTGTGGAACATCTGACGGTTGTAACAAATTTTTCTTTTAATTTTGATCAGAAATAGGTTGCAAATATTAGAAGAAAAGGTTACGGTCAGTGAAGATATTCTGACATTCTGAAGTTTTCTTGGGTCCACATGAAATCCCACTCGCTCAGCACTGTGTATTTTTAGATTTACTGCAACAAAAAGGTTAGTGGGGCGAGACATATTTGTCGCAACCCCACTCAGATGTGTTGTTTGTAATAGATTTATGACAGCTGACTCTGTTTAGTAACAGCTCTTTACGAACATGGAGAAAAATATTGTGAGTTAAAAGAAACTGCATTTATCTAGGGAATTTTTAAAAGTAAAACTAGTACTATGCTTTTAGGAAAATGTTGATACTAATTTGCAGTTGCGATTAAGTGAATTGCGAATAAAGTAGACCCCACTATCAATCAGTAACTTTGTTATCAATCCTGATTGTCAAACCTCTCATCAGTGATTGAGGATAAGATAAAATATGCAACCAATACATGAGGTAAGACACTGACTCTGCGGTCTTGGTGATATCCTTCACCTTGATGAACTTTTTAGTATTCTAGGGTCAATATATGTACTCTTCCCTCCTTACCATCTTCACTGCAGTGATAATTTTGAATGCCATGGAATATATCAGGACCTCATTTCCTCAAAGATCTCACACACCGTACTTGCATTTAATCGAGCCATGCCAGCCTTAATTTCTAGGTAACACATCACAAAGTTAAAATTAAAATAACAGACCAGTCCCATAAGTTTAAATCCCACTGTGTCTGTACTGCACCTCTTTGAGCCCCTTGGTGATTGATGTAGGGATAATTTAGAGATGAGAAATCTACATGTCGGCAGTCCAATGGGGGTTCAAGCCTGGTTTCTTTTCTGTTATAGCCGTAATCTTGCCGAAAAGACGTTTATCCTAGACTATTATCTAGCTCAGAACTCCCTCTCCTAGAGATAGTTATTATACTGTGGGTATCTATGGGTATCTTCAGAATAACCTGTCAGTTTTAAAATATATTATGGGTCATGTAACCCCTACCGCATCTCCTCTCCAAAGTTACATTTTTGTTTATCATATGTCTGTAGGACGTATGGAGATAGCTGTGATAGGATACAATCAGTGACAGATCAGAATGTTGTTTTAGAAGTGAAAGTGAGAAGGAGGTGAAGGGGAGAAGTTGGAAAGGGAGGCTGTTATCATCATTATCAGACTGTGCTATCACTTGTATCAGCTGTGTGTTGGTGGTGTGTGTCTCATTTTAATGGATTGTTATTGTGTTGTTGTTTTTTTTTTGTCCTCTCTGAAATATTTGTTGTATGCACATAAGAAACACTGAGACTGATGTAGATAGCTTTGGTAATCCTGTTGATTAGCCATACCAACTTTTGCCTGCAAAGCAAATCCAGTCATGTCCAGTGGCCAAAGTCTTCACAGACACCCTCATGTTCAAGCATGTCAGTTCTAACAAACTTACCTACCACTCAAACACACACAAAGTATGAAGATAGGGGTGTTCCTCTCTTGAATTGACATCAGTGGACTGTGACAAGCATTAAGGGTTACACTAAGTGGTCAGAGCATTTTGAGTATGTTATTGTCAGGAGCCAGCACAATGACAATACACTCTGCTTACTCACAA
Organism: Ellobium chinense; assembly: GCA_033807755.1. NCBI lineage: Eukaryota > Metazoa > Mollusca > Gastropoda > Ellobiida > Ellobiidae > Ellobium > Ellobium chinense. Next base: position 140,796 of record JAWQUT010000109.1, read on the forward strand.
CTTCTTGGGAGCAATGAAAAAGTTGTGATTAAAAGCAGAATGAATATCCAGTGATTTGAATGTAGAGAATAATAATCTAACTTTCTGTTAACTTGAAAATTGTTGTTATTACAGAAGTTTTGGTTAATCAGATTGCCATTAGCCTGAAAGCATAATGGAACAGAAATTATCTTGTTCTGTGTAGTGTAGACATACCATAACTTCTCACTTCATTTGTTTGTTTCAGTAAGAGCTATGGAAACGTGCTAGTGCTTGATGGGGTCATCCAATGCACGGAGAGGGATGAGTTTTCTTATCAAGAGATGCTGGCACACCTGCCATTGTGTAGTCATGCAAATGCAAAGAAGGTAATTCATATTGCGTGTCCTGTATGAATATGAGTGTCTCACTGCTTCATGATAGAGGCATATTGATATTGTATAGTCAGTTCCACAAAATAACATGGGAAAAGTTCCCCAGGGAGGCCAAATCTGTAATGAAGTCAGAATATTCAGCATCACGAGGGGATATGGGATAATATTGCGTAAATTATTTATTCGAAGGCAGTGCATAAAAGATCTTGATTGAGGATTCAGTGGCAATGACTCTTTATCTTCTAAATACATTACTTATCATACAGATATAAACAAAGTGAAAAATATCTAGCAGTGCAAATGGAGACAAGGAAAAGAAGCTCAAGAAATCAGCCACAACAAGAAGTAATTATATGGGTACAATGTTTCAGGCTGCACTGTCACTGACATGTAATCTATGTGTATCTTCTCCTTCATATTTTTGTTACATAGTAGTCTCTGGCTAACGTCTGGTGCTTGAGATATGAGCAAAACTGGATCTTTGCCAGAGCGGGATCTTAGCCAACAATAGGTGGTTGAGAGGGCAGATAAGTACAGAGATTATAAATGGTTTGTTGCATGATCATGACAATGCTTTCTGGTGATCAAAGAGCATGCTGCTGACGGGAAGGGCCATGTGTCATCAGCTTGGATGATTTACTTGCACCTTGTTACAATATGACATTTTCTTTATTGGATAATTGCAATTAGATCCACATTGTCAGTGGAAATGAGCACTCCCAACACCAAAAAGAAAAAAAAATAGAGGCATAAAAATTCATTACAGCCACATAGACCTGGGGATTTAGGTGAAAAAAGTTTTTGCAGGTGGGATTGGATGGTAATGTGGTTATTTTACAATAGAAATAAAAAAATTGGTTTCCTGGATAGAGGAGGACCTTAACTGATGGTGAGTGCCAGCATGTTAGTTGAAACCTTCAGTGGAAATATGGCCCTTTAATTATGATTATTATTATAATCAAGAGTGAAAGATAGTCGGTTTGATTCCCACAAAGGTTATGTTACAGGTTCCTTGGAGAAGCATTTTATTCATTTTTATGAGAAAGTGTCCTGTCCCTACCGGAAACCAAACCCAGGCCCTTTCTGCTTGCAAATCAGACATGCTACCAGTACTCTACAAGGACGCCAGCTCCAACACAATTTAAGTATCCATGCCTGAATATTGTTCTCTAACTTCCATGTGTAAGCCTAAAGGTCACTCATGACCCTGTTACACTTCCTGGTTGCTTACACCAGACTTATGAACCTCACTATTATTTTCAATGCATTCTCTTGGCTGCAGGTGCTGATCATTGGAGGTGGTGATGGGGGTGTGGCCAGAGAGGTTCTCAAGCATGAGAGTGTGGAGGAGGTTCACATGTGTGAGATTGATGAGGTATGTCAGGAATGTTTATGTCCAGGCTTGGGGGAACTCCTTGTTTCACACCAAAATTTGATAAAGTAGGAGGGACCCGCTTCAGAGATGTTGATTTCAGAGAGTTCATGGAAGCCCAGACTATGAGAAGCCTTTTATTCCAGTAGTTCCTGGATGTTTGTTAGTCAAGTGTTTAGTTATGTTCTTAGTTGGACTGTTTTTTAGTGCAGATCTTAGAATTTTTATATATACATTAAATAATTTGAATTCCATTAGGCAACCCCAGGATCTTGCACTTTTTGTGATTTTTACTGATCATTCATTTCCTTTCACATTTGCCCTCTCTTACTGGTGTGCAGTTTAATAGGACTTTTACCAAACTGTTTTTACCTAGCTATTCCTAGACTATAATTGAATTTTGTCTGCTTGTCCTTCTAGTATATAAATTCATCTTGTGTTTTGGATGTGATGGCACTTCTCAGAATGGTGTGCAGCTGTAGTTACATATTTTACTCCTCTATTCCATATATGCACCAAAATGACCTCATTTCCTTGAACAAGACTGTTTTGTGTTTGGCCTTTGAAAGCATTTAGCACAGTGTGTTTGTTTGTCTTGTTGGAGTTTGAGTTTTACTCACTCAGCACATAGAAAGAGTACTACAGTAAGCTCGGCAATACCAGTATGTTCGCAGTGAAACAAATGAAGTTTCAAAATGAGGAAAAAAAAATGTATTCACAGAGGTATTGTTTGAGATGATTTGCATGAATATCCAGACTTTCAAATTTTATTATCATCTGAAAACTTTCTTTCTTCACTTTTGACTTGCCTAAGACAAGAATTCACTTTCAAAATATGCATTTTTCATGGATTATGATCGTATATTCTTGTATCATGCCTTGTGTGACCCACTTTCTGCGTTGGCATGTAATTTGCTCTATCGTTTGTATCTTCATGTCATCTTGTCCTTCTGGCACCAATTCATCAGCAGAATATAACCTTTAGATAACTTGTCCAGTGGTCCGATTTTTCTTTGTAGTGCATCTTATTCCAGTAATCATTTTATATTTTCCGTTAACAGGGTGTGATACAGGCCAGTAAGAAATATCTGCCCAACATGGCGAGCAGTTTCTCTAATCCCAGGCTCAAACTTCACATCATGGATGGCTTTGAGTTTATGGGTCAACACCAGGGGGAGTTTGATGTCATCATTACAGATTCCAGTGATCCCATTGGTTGGTGTTGTTTTGACCCTACCATATCACATAGTTAGGCTTTGTTGTGGTAACTGTTTGTTAGTGGGAAGAAAACCATTCTCCCTTTTTTTTTTGTTTCCAAAATGATCTGCAATTCTTTGATATCTTTACAGTCACTTTGTCTTTTTCGTGATTGAAGTTCACTTGAGAGTACAGACAGTTACTTCACACAGAGGTCTTAAGAAGTTTGTAAGTTTGTTCAGGATACAGACGATGGAGCTGACCAGATGACTAGGACTAGGTTTCTTTTAATTCTCTGCATAAAAACTTAAACACAAGAACCACAAAATAATACTGTGTTGATTCTACTTGTGTATCCATGCCACAAAACCATTGGATCAAGATTGCAGTACAAAATATCACAAAATATGAAAACTTCTTTGTTGAGACAGTATTCTTCAAGGGACATTTTTACCAGTTATGAAATCACCAGCATTTGTAATTAATTTAATTTTCATTTGTTCTGTTGGTTTGATTTCAAAGTGGCTTTCAAGAATTAATTCAGTATGAGTGATTTTAGCCTATGTTTTGGGCAAATATTCAGTCATTTTCAGGCACAACTTCAAACTACCAGAATTTGGCTGACAGTTCTAATATGTGACCGATAAAAGATCGTGTCACCTCAAGGGTTCAGGTTTTTTCTTACCAGCTGCTAATTTTGCATGTTCATATATAAGATTGAAATTAAAGGTACTACTCCTCACCAAGGAAACCAAATTGGTAAAATGATTCTGCTGTTCTTGGCATATGTGATATCCTAATGTTTTACATTGGAAAGTAAAGAAAGGTTCTCTCATTTGCTCACAGGTCCTGCCTCATCACTATTCCAGAAAAAATATTATGAACTGATGAAGAAGGCTATGAAGCCCAATGGCATTGTCTGCAGTCAGGGTAAGTATTTGGGCTCTTTGACAGTATCATATTCTGTAAATCTATAGTCTGTAGAGCTTTACCGTGGTGTGTACTGCCCCTTTCTGATCTGGTACATTTGGCATGTAAAAGTGGACACCAAAGTACTGAATTTTTTCGGTTGTGAATGGGGATTTCAGAAAATCATTATGTTAGGTGTAATTTAATCACCAGATTTCACTCATGCATCTTTATGTATAACTTATTTTTGAGACATCAGTATAGGATATTGCTCTATAGTGAAATGCATTAATGTATCTCAGATACATATGTGAAATATGTTGGTAATTTGATATAATTGTCTGAAGATCATCCATCCACAACAGAAAAAAATGCACTGTTGTAGCACTTTGGTGTGCAATTTTGCATATTTGCAAAGGAAGAGCTTCTCCATCTCTTCAGTTTCAGGATCGTAAGGGCGTACTGTAATTTAATTTCCAAATTTTGGCTGTTTCTATTTCACAACTCTCGTATTTATGATTACCAGATTCGACCTTGTCACGTCGTTCCCCTCACCGCATTTTCCGCCCTCTTTTTTTGTGAAATAATGAAGCATGTGTTAATTTTTTGTTTTTTTTATAAAAAATCTTCCTCTTCTCTCCCCACCTCTTCTTTTATGAGGTACATAACTATTTTGATGTCATTTCAGGTGAATGTATGTGGGTGCACATAGATCTCATACAAGGGATGTTGGATTTCTGTGAATCACTGTACCCCTCTGTCTCATACGCATACACGGCCATACCAACCTATCCTTGTGGTCAGATTGGCTTTGTTATATGCAGCTTAGACCCTGTAAGTGAACTCCAAGCCAATATTTTGCATGGTAATGTAATGCAGCTCCTATATGGAAAACAGAATTTCATGCAAGTTTTGTGTCAATACTTGTTAATCAGCACATGCACAAACCCAAAACACTTAAGACAGTGGTTCGTAACTAAACTAAATAACACACCCAGGCACTCATACATAAGATAGTCAGTGCACACAAAAAGCAGAAGTTTCAGTCACAGGGAGCAATGGCACCAGCCATTGGTATTAAACATAGAGACTGTGCTTTCGGGCCGAGTGGAGACACCAACTTACTGAATTGTTGATGATATGCTGCATGTTGTACTAACTTCTTGAGAGAAGGCTTGAACAGAATGCTTATTGTGAGCTGTTGGTTTATTCCTCAGAAATTGTTGTTTATTATATGAGACAAGGAGAATTTGCTGCCGTTATGGCATGTTGTGTTTGAATTGACAAATATAATTATTAGTATCAATTTATTAGTTTACCCTCTTCTTGCCAAGATCAAAACTGTTTCATTTGATTTTGTATTCACATTGTTGTTTTCATATCTCACTCAATTCAGGATGTGGACTTTGAAAACCCAGTTCGCAGCTTCTCCTCAGATGAGGTCGACAAGTTAAAACTGAAGTATTACAATACAGATATGCACAAATCCTCATTTAAACTGCCTGAATTTGCAAGGAAGGTGAGTGTGGTAATTATAAGACAGTCCAGTTGTGGGACAAAATTTTGTTGGAGGATTACATAAATAAATTTTGAAGACCCGAGAGAACCAAAAAACGATGACATTGCTATAGCTCATAGACGCCCAATGGCAAACTCTGGCCTTTCTGCCAAAATAAGACCAACTATGGGTGAAAAATTTGGCCTGTGACCCTTTTTTTTTCACTTGTAAAAGGCAGTTCCAAAAAATATGTTCACCTATAAATAAAAATAACAGAGTCTCTATACAACATATACCCGTAGAATGTTTGGGGGAGTTTTGGGCACAGGTATTCTCGGTGAGTCCCCACCATATATCTAATGGAGAATGACAACTTCGCTTCTCCAGGACAGTGCGCCTCATTAGAATGTTTTTTGTAGGTCCTGTCACTTCAGCTACAGAGATAAAGAGAATAAACCTTCAAAATCATCAAATTCAATAAGATGAAAATTGCAAGTCTGAAAAGTGATACTGAACATTGTAATTTGCAGCGAAATGAATTTATGTGGACACTGCTGGTTTTAAGCTTCAGTACCATGGTCATTTGGGCATACATGGCATGTCGTTTAAGCTCCACTGACATGTCAATTATAATTTTTTTTAAAAAAATCATCTGAACAATACTAACTCCTGGCTTATTGTTCTGAGGATGATTTTCTTGTTATTGTTATATTACAAAATGGAGCTGATGAACATTTTCAATTCTTAGTTTTCAGACTTTGAATGTCATCATCTTGATTGTGGTGAGCATTTTTGCCTGAATAAGTGCTGTGCTATTCAGAATTTATTCATAACTCTAATTTTGAAACTTTCCGTTCTGAGCATCCCTGAGTTGTGTTGAAGTTGCATGAGTGACTCTTCAGTCGTGATGGAACTGCCCTCAACTGCCTGATATTGTTCTGTGGCTGCACATTGAAACATGAACCTTTGTTTTAATTATTGCCCTCACAAGATGCCTAAAATACAGAAGTGGTGCTTCCTCTCTCAGAGAGTTAGGCAGCCCTGATCCAGCTCAACTTGTAAGATGGTCATCTGTTTTCTGTATTTATTTCAGGCTCTGAAAGAAAGAAGTACAAAGACAGAAAACTGCTGCTAAGATAAGCTGATCTACACAAGGATGTTTTGCTGATCATCATGTCACCTTTAATATTGTTGGATGCTGTCGCAGATTGAAGGCTTGTCAGCAGCTATCCTCATACAGGGGCCATCTCCACATTCTGATCATCATATGCATACAGTCAAGAAATAGACATCATAATTGCCAGGTTTCAGGGCTTTGCTAGCTTTGTATTGTTCTCCTCATTGCTCCAAACTGTTGTATTCCTTTGCCTAGTCATCATATAAACTATCATAAAAGAAACTGTTTATTGGAAAAGATTTACTTTTATAATCATATAAGTTTAGCTTAAACCCCTAATTTTGGACAACTAATAAAAATAGAGTGACATCATCTGAACTATTCATTTACAAGAAAATAAGGTTAAAAGAGCCGTCCAGGATTGCGAGGAGGTATGTTTATGAAGCCAGGAGCACTAAAGTAAAATAAGACCCTTAAATTCCAGATCTTCTTACATTTACAAAATGGATACATTTCTTCCAAATGTTTGTTGCCCTAGACAAGATATAGCCAAAGGTTTGAATAAAACATTATTTTGTTTACATGATGACGAATTTGCAGTTCTTTCCCCGCAATTGATTTTGTTCATATTGTGAAAATATCATAAAGAAAACAGTATTGTTATTTGCTCCTACTTCACTTTAGGAATGTAACAGGTACAAAAACTTTTGTATTGTTATGATTAGCAGACAGGAAAAGATTGAAGATGATAGCATTGACACAGTTGCTGGACACATTTTCATAGTTTTGACTTCTTTTTTGCAAGATTATCATGTATATGAATCAGTTCAAACGTATTGCAGTGTTTTCTCTGTGTTTGAGCTCTGTTGGAACATGCAGTTGTGATGTTTCATCTAATTTTATGTATATTTCACTTTAGGGGTTTAAGCTAGCCTTAAGTGTAGCTTGGGTGGTCTGCTGAATGACTGGTATTTAAAGAGGGTAACTGTTTTATTTCTCTTTGTGTTGGTGACGTAAGTAAAAGTGTTGTGTCTGTGGCAGGTTTGAAGAGGGTATGGGAGAAAATTCCAATCCTTTAGATGGAGTAACATGTGACCGGCACTCTCATGGGCAGATCACCCATATGATCTCTAATATAGGCTAATTGGAAATTACCTTGTTTTTTTTAAGCATGGTGAGTCCCAAACTATTTATTACTGAGCTTTCAATAATAATAAAAGGTCACACCTAAATGATATATGATTATATGGAGCCGGATGATATTGCCTGATTCTAGAAATAAATTGTTTTACAATTTGTGTCAATGAGATAATCTGTTTACTGAGGATGTAGACTGAAGTTTTTTTTGTTTGTTTTGTATTGCATAATTTTTTTTGAAAAACACATATGTTCTTCCAATAGGGGCCAGCAGTTTGCTTTTTCACTATTGTTGAAATGCTACATTTGTGATTTGAAGAAATGACAATGTATCAAGCTTAGATTGTCACCTATTCCCTTGTTAAATAGTTTTTGATCTTCAGCTGTCCTGCTTGGTGCAAGATTGTGTATTTATATTATTAGGCAGATCAACACCAAATTAACTGCTGGATTTTGCCAACGTGACTCAAAGCCTAGGAAAAATGAGAAATATCTGATTACAAGTTTTTAAACTGAAACAACCAGGTGACTGATCAGGACTGAACTGGCATAATAATGATAATAATCATACAACTACTGATAATAATGAGGTTCATAAGTCTTGTATACAGGCCAATGCTTGTTCATGCGCTTTCACTTTTTTAAATTATATTCCTATAATCCCAGCAGGCTAGATTTCTCAAGAATATTATCAGCTCATTGGGGAGCATTGCCTGTGTCATTTACAGGTATCTTTACCTATAACCCGTTACCCATTTTACAGAAGGGTGAACTGGAAAATGTGAAGGAAATGTGTATTTTTTTTTTTCCAAGGCATTTGATACATGACCATGCTGGGAAAACAACCTTCATATCTAAAGCCCAACCTTGTAATCATGCGGCCACATTGTTTCACATGATACGTGTAAATTTGTGGATGTAGGCTAACAATGATACAAGTATGTATATTTGCAATTTTCTGCTGCTCATTATTGAGTATTGCATTTTCTTAATGTTTTTGTCAAATTTATGAGAGTATTGAAGATGATGTCCATTTTGTGTCCTTTATTTATGAAGAGTATTATCTTACCTGAGCTTTGAAAGGAACATGTAAAAACATATTAAAAGTTTGTTCACTGCTCTAGATATCTATGAAATTGTCGCTTAATTAAATATGTATTTTTTTTGTTTCCTTTTGAGGTCCAAGACTATTGGGTAGCCTGACAGCACTGTTCTGCCCAACTAGACATTTTACTTGCAGTTTTTTGTAATTTATTTTGATCTTTCTTTTTCTCTTGCTATTGTCTTAAACTTTGGTTTCCTTTTTGTTTTCCGCTTTCTGAAAAAAAATCTTTGGTAAAACTGAAATTAAGACAGGAATTGGGGGGGGATAAAGGGGCAGAAAGGTATAGTCTGCTGGAATGTCAGTAGAGTTTGCCTGATACTAAGTAAAGATGATAGTTGCTTGTATGACACCTGGTAAAGTCTATTCTGCTTTATGAAAGTCACATGATAATTGCAACTCCTTTTAGTTGCAACTTTTTCTGTGTTCTGAGAGTTGCAATGAAGCAGAGTTGACTGTTTTTAAACAGGAGGAATATCTGTGGTCTTTGGTCATGTTTAAAAAAAAAATGTATAAAACTTCAGTGGAAATTTTTTCAGGTTGTGTCTGTAGCCCTAACTAAACATTGTTGAACCTTACGTGGCATTCAAATGTATACTGTCATCAATTACACAACTTCTCAACTGCCAGTATTGTAATTTTTTTTTTTTTGCAGCCATTCATTGCTTGTATAATTAGATACAGATCATTGCAATATGCTTCTAAGTAATGGAATTATTAAATTGTTCTTTAGGTAACAAGAAAGCTACTGTATATATTACGTTTCTTTGATGTTTGATATATCATGTAGTACCAGTTTGAATTGCATTACAGTAATGCAACTAAATATCCTGAAAATGCTTAGCAAAGTGAATTGGAAACAGAACTTCTCCTGATGTCTTGAAATCTTTTAACTCTTTGAATCTGGATAACTGGGGCTGTAAAGAAATCTGATTTTTTGTTTTTGTTTCTTGGATGATATAAATCATACGAATTTCATGAGTTGAACTTTGATGCACGAAAATTACCTACCGCACAAAAAAATTTCATTTCAGTTATTTTAAAGGGCTTATTGCTAGAAAATTTTAGGGGACGATAACCCTGAAGGGAATCACAAATGCAGTTATTTCTAATTACTGCCTTTCATTATTTGGACATTATCTGCTTTAGTTCATGTTTATTTTTATATCAGGATGACACATCCTTGCCAGTTTGGCGATTTGGCATTCCTGTAACATCAGTCCGGATTACTCTAGACATCTGCACTCATCCTAGTCATATGGATATGAGAAAACTATCATGTGGGGCTCACGAAAATTAGATCCCTGTGGAAAGCCATTTCCTGCTTTTCGTGTGTACATTATGTATATTTTACACTGAGTGGATAATATTCTGGCAAATCCATTATATTATTTCTGAGCAATATTTGTTGGCAAAGCACTGATCATTGGTCAGTTACTTCTGCCTGTATTAATGTTATAAATTGGACTGATTGCCAAGACTGATCTGCATGGTATCCATGTCAAACTTCTCACAAATTCTAAGTCATATAAATCTTTGGTCTTGTTGAAAGAATAAAGTTGAGTTTGGTCTTCAAGGTCCTTAACATTGAAATTTTGTTTGCAAGGTCCTCAAAAAATCCTCTAGAACATTGCAGACCGCTGACATCCGACTGATTGCTGTCAACAGTATTGGTATCTTGCCTTGTCATCTGTATTTTACCCATTTCTAATGTCTTGCCACAAAAGGGCTTATTTTGGTTTTCTAGGTAAAATCACTTCACTGCATTCTCTTGGCATTTCTGTTAGTACTCATCTGGAGACAAAATATTTGGATGCAACAACAAATGTCCATGATATAGTTTGATCCACTCCAATAATTGCAACTCTTAGGAAGCACAGGACAGGTTGTGATTAAAAGGAGTTGTGATTATTTTATGTAGAAAATACATTGCTCTGTGCTCTGAAACCTTTATGATTGAACAGATTTTGCAGTTATGTGGATTGTGATGTAATGTAGCTGACTGTAACTAAACTTAGAGAAGAATTTTGTTGTGGAAGAAAAGAATTTTTATTTACACAAAACTGCTTATTTTCCTCCAAAACAGTTTTGAGGAAAACAAGTCTTTTTGATGCAAGACATTCAGATTTAATCCACACAGTACATTGTCGTTATGCATTTGAAGTAGCCAAATGGTAATCCACTAATGCTCAAGGCATCAGAAATAAAAGACCTTCTCAGTCTGGGATTGAAAGTAAACAAATAAAATTTCCAGTGATTTTTATTGCCCCTTTACTTCAGCAATTTCAAGCAACTATGTGGTCATGTGCCTGGATGGATAATTATAAAGAATCCATATTGTGCTATTATTGGTTCATGAAACTGAGCGCTGCCATTTTTGTAATGTTTTGTTCATGCTGGGCATTCTTTTCATGTTTCAATCTTGCTGACAGCATTATTTATTTTCATGTACTAGTCTATATGTTTCTCAACTTGGCACCTCTAAGTCTGATTATGAGGGTAAAGCCTCCTTGGAGATGAAATACATTAAAGCTTTGTTGTGAAAATATAAAAATGTTCAATGGATAAAATAGTATCCTGCTTATTTTCTTGTTTTTGCCTCCATAAATGGAGAGTTTCTCCAACACCAGTACAAACAGATGGACCAAAAGCTTTCCTGTTGGCTGTTGTGTTCATTTAGTTTTCCTGCATTCATCATTGCATAAAGCTTTCTGAGAAGTACTAGTACTAGAACTGGATTATATTTTGTCCTTTAACGATGATTCATCGTTTCCGGAAGCTTTCTGCAGAGTACTAGAACTTAATTACATATTCTCTCTAGACTTACTGCCATTTTCATCTTCCTTTAGAGTAACCATTTTGTGTGACCTAGGTTCCTGCCCTGTTTCATAGCATTAAGATTTTTGCACATGTACAGACATATTGTTTTCAGTGTCTGTTTACCCATATCATTATATTACACTGGTCAGTGGGCATATTTATATGTGATGCTTAAAGCACATGTCTCTCCACTTCAGCTCTGTTCTACCTCTGATATCAGTTAATGTCCTAGTCCATGTATATCATACTGGATACTCTCAGACAGCTGTATATTTCTGTAATAGATGTTCATAGTTGCGGACCTACCACATTTTGTGATGAATTTATGGTTTTCATACACAGAGAGCAGGATAATAGGTACCTTCAGTGGGAAATATGGGATACGACATGCAGGTATGTAAAATATAGATGACCTGCAGGTAAGCATTACAGAACTCTTATAATATTTAATATAGGTGTCTGCTGCAGGACAGGTTCGGTTGTTGAAATTATGTGTGAAAAGGCAACCTGCTGAAGATATTGTAAGAACTGTCTTGCTTCATCAGTGTTATAAAAGAGAATCTTAGTACTTAATAAACATACATAATACAGATGTGTGTGTGTGCACCAGTGGGAAGGTCTGGAGTCAAGGCAGGCAAGGTTACTTCTACACAAGCCTGAGAATTCCAGGTCCATGATCCCATGCGGGCTGAATAGGGTGCACTTGATCTTGTGTAGAAAGAAATTAGATCTCTTAAATTATTTCTTAATTTCCTAATATCTCAACTGATATTCACAAATCAGATGTTACCATAACTGGGGCTATCAGTTTTGAGGTTTATATTACTAGTGTTTTTTCTCCCCTCTTATTCATGGGATGCTTCTCCAAAAATTCCCAAGCAATAGTCTACTGAGTAGCCTAGCAAGCCTACATGTGTATTTACCAGCAGTTCTGACACACTTTCCAGCTGCAGACGTATATTTAATGTGACAGTTCTTAGTATGTGGTATGTCAATTGGTGCTGAATTTTAGTCCTTTGTTTTCGTGATTGGAATATAAAACTAGTAAGGAATGAAGGCATGAACAAGGGTCATATAACATCTTGCACAATCTCAGACTAAAGAGATGCAGGATATACATTAGAATACACTTACATAAAGAATACTCTTGAAACTAGCTGATGACAGGGAATTATACTTTCATTTGCGCTGACTTCTCTTCTGAAATGTTATGGGATCACTGGATAAAAAGCATATACCCCTGTCCTGATGAACTTAATATTTTGCCTAGGTTTGTTCCAACTTGTGGTTTCACATTTCACCCAAAATGTTTGTAGTTAAATTTCATTTTTTTGCTGACAATCCATTGCATTTTATGAACTTTTTGTCAACTTACTTCAGTTAAGTGACAGGAAATTATTTGAGCCAAAAGTGTTTAGATGCAACCTGCTGTTTTCCCTACATTGAAATGAAAACAAGCAATAAACTACATAGAAACCATCTTTCTAAAGAGAACTCTGAAACATATCAGCACCTTCTTATTTCTAACCCTGCGCAGATTATAATTGCAGGAAAGAAACCCCCACCCCCCCCACCCCAGCAAGTGCATGTACATGTGGACTTAAAACAAGCTATGCAGAGCTAAGTCTGGCATGGCCTGTTATGCCGTTAGGCAGCTAAAAATTGAAAGAAGCTGCTTTCATATCACAGAGAATCCTGGAAAAGGTCTTTTTATGGTGTTGGTTAATCGTCATCTGTACATCATGAACTGAGAATCTGATTACCGGCAGGAACTGCTGCTCTTGAGAGAGTTTCTGGAATCCGAGAATGTTTTGTTGTTGTCATTTAGAGATTTTGTCTGAGATCAATACACAGCCTGCATAGAAAAGTCAAAATCTAAAAAAAAAAAAAAAAAAAATTGATTCATTTTTGTCTCTTACTTTCCATATTCCGTGGACAGTGAACTGGATATTCTCATTCTGTGTTATAGTGACTATAGAATTCTAGAATTGCATCTAGCTATATGATCATAAAAGTTTATTTCTGAAGAATGTTTCTGTGTTATCTGCCCATAAATAGCTGCTAATAATGACTTGTTCTAGAATAGACTGTAGGTAATGCTGCAGTAAATTCAGAGAATATGAAAAGTGAGTGACATTGGTGACAGAGTCTCTGAGCCTTTTATATCATGAAGTAATATTCTTTCTGGTATGGGAAAGTCTGCACAGTGAGTCCTAGGTGCCCTCTTAATGTCTTACTGAGAAATATGCATTATTATAATGTGGATCCTTTCATGGCTAGACCACTGGCTAGAATAAATATTGTGCACATTTATCAATAGCTGGAAACAGAATTCAGCTGGGCTAGTTGGCTTAAGGGCATTGCTGCAATTTATTTTTTCAGGTTTTGTCATGTTTTTCTTTCTATTGGCTTTTTTTTTTGTGTGTGTTTTGTGTATAAGAATTTTCACTTTCTAATTATTCAACATAATAAAAGATTCATATTTTCAGAATTTTGATTATTGTCAACCAAGAATTTATGTATGAAGTATTAAATGTCATTTGACTGATCTCAGAACATTTGGCAGTCTGTCAATATTAGCTTCGTTACAATACATTACAATAAGACCTCAGAGCCAGAAATTTCAGGGAGGCAGTTCATCATTTTGAGTTCGTGGGGCGTTTGACGTGGTGAATAGAAATTGGTGACGAATGAAAATCTCTAGAACAGAATGTTATTACAATATGAGGGGGAAACGTTTGATTATGTATTAATACGCTTCTGATAACCCATAGGGCCAGAGAAAGACTAGGCTCTGCAAACAAAACTGCTTTTTAAAAATGTGAAGAAGGAAATGCAGCCTCTGACACCAGTATGCAACCTGGAAGATTGAAAAAGAGACGGACTTTATATTGATAACAAATCCCATTATGCTGAAGAATGGTTTTGGTACAATTTACCAGCGACGAAACCAAGGGAAATAAGCCTGTTCAGCGCCAGGATTACAGTGGATTGTCTCCCTTCAAGGGATGCCACAAATTTTTGGTACTCGCTGTTTGCTTGCTCATCTTACGTGCATGGTTTAGCAAATCCTAACTTTTATGATAAATTACCAGAAGGATTCATGTAGAGAATGCATTCTTCGTGGATGGCAAACACATGTAAATCCTAGAAATTAGCTTTTTAAATAAACTGAGTAAATTTAAACTCTACAGGAGCATGGAAACCATAGTGATGAAATGATTTTTGATTACCCAGTGTTTTGAGAAAGAAAATATAGTACCCTGCTTCCTGAAAACTTTGTGATTAAGTGAAAGAGAATGGAGTCTCCCATGGTTTGTTAGTTGCACCACTATGTTGGTATCCATGACGAGTGATAAGATACATGTGCCTGTTTAGTGTGATAAACCTATCATCTGTCCGTGTACGGTACCTAATTATCAGTATGTAATCAGAATACAGTATTTGCTTTTCTTTTCCTGAGTTTTTCAGATCTAGATTTGAAAATGAAAGGTTTTGAAAAATATTTCAGTTCTTAATGCTTTCATAATCTCTAACTAGTCTAACAGTTACTTTCATTAGCAGAAATCGGCAGCTGCTGTAGGTTTGGTTAAATAAAACAGAATAATAACTTCTGTGTTTCCACAAGCTTTTTTGTCACCCCCGAAAAGGCTTGTGTGCGCCGTGATAAGAGATCATAAGCATTACTACAGCACCACTAGTCTACAAAGAACTGTGCACATACACACAGTCTGTTTTGTGATATTTGAAGGACAATACAATATATTACTATGTTAGAAATTGATGGAGGTAAAATTTCTCCCCATTATTCTGCAAGGTGCAGAAACTATAATCTATAGAAGGAGAAAATAAAAATCTGTCATTTTGACATGGACATGTAGGATGTGTATCCCGCATACAGTTGATACAGTAAAGCATCAAGAGATAAAGAGTATATATATATATATATATATATATATATATATATAAGCTGTACTTGTGCATTGCTGGATAATACATGTAAGATAAAACGTTATAGTTTCTTTCGGTACATTAATGTTGTAAACTCTTTTCTAAGCAGTCGTACTCTTCTCCAATCTTTGAGCTGGATGAGGAAAATCTATACCTGTAATACTTTTCCTAGAAACTAATCATAACATGCAGGTGTTAGTCTAAAGTCAAGAATGACATTATTTACTAGCATTAGAGTAATATTTTTATGTGTACACTATTTCTTTTTCTTTCTTAATATTTTGTTTTTGCTATTAGTATGTGAATTTTCATACCATTGAGGCAAGTCTTGAATGCTCATTAGCGCACAAAGATATTTATGGGCCTCTGAGTCCAAATGCTGTGGCAGTTTGTATTGCAGTTTTGAGAATAGATAAGTTCATATGTGAAAATTACAATAGGCCTTTTCTGCCTCGTAGTGCTGCAGGGATAAAAATCTGTGAAGTATATTTTGTAACAGGTATATTTTGCATGATCTGTGATGAAGAAAGGCGGGAAAAGATGCACAGTACATCTGACTATTTGCTTGGCTCCCAGGATGTAGCAAGCCAAAAGATAAATTTGGCGTATTAGAGTTGGTTAACAAACCTTTATCTAGACTTTCAGCAAATCAGGGGTTGAGGAGATTTGCACAGGGGCTAATTTATTACAATAAGACAGACTATTGTTTAATCTGAACCAAAAAAAAANAGGGGGGGGGGGAAATGGGTGAAAGGCAAATCAGAAATGCATTGCAGTAGGGGTGCTATTCAAAATAAACATAGGTTCATTTTGTAATAACCAGACTAAAAGATATACATAATACATGTTTACAAGATAGCATCGGTCTGGCAAACTTGTCCGCAATAGAAATTGTTATTGAATGAAGAGATTTTACAGTAAATGTTTAAATGCCTGCTTAGATTTACTTAAACTTTTCATCACTGCTGTACTGAATTGTCTCCATTCATAATGCAAAGAACATTCTTGAGCAGCAAAGTACATGTAGTATAATAAGCTGAAATTATCTTTAGCTCCAGATGCTGGTAGAAGACAGCTGTAAATCTCTGTTATTCCAGGTATGTACCTTTTACACAGAGTCAAAACTGTACTTTTCTATTTTTGTATAGTCTACATTAGATACTGTAGTTTCACTGTGGTCATAATAATGGTCACTGACCCTCACACAGTGAGTGGATGCTTCATGCTTTCAGTCATTGCACAAATACTGAAACATATGCACTGGCCCTAGAAATAGGTTGATGTCATTACTGTATCATTTTCCTCTGCTGAGGTTCTTGAGGAACTTTCATATAAGGAGTTTGGTTTTAACCATTCATTTAAGTATGTAGCATTTTGCACAAGAGCATGTCTTGAATATCTTTGTGTAGCAGGTTAATGAAGAAAGCTTTGTGGCACTTGTGCTCTGATATAACACATTAACATATTTAACATCTCAGTTTGTCAAATTTTGGTGATTTCATGGAGGGTAATTAATTTTGCAAGTTGAATGAGTTCAAGTTCAAGTTCAAAATCTTATTAGGCATACATTAGAAAGTCCAGACATTTTTCATTTTAATTGCACTGTCTTTCATAAGATGCAAAATTGTTGTATTTTCCTGAACTGTTGCCAGCATAATTGCTTTGATAGGGTATCAAAGTCTCCCATCTCTTGGTTTTTTGTTGTTTTTTTTTTCCATCATATTTATATAATTGTCATGATACACTGACTGAACACAGAGAAGGACAGAGACCATGACATTGTTACTGTGTATTGTCTTAGGAGTCATCAGGGATCCCAAAATGAAGTGTAGTTTTCCAAATCCCAGAAAGTGCACTTTGGTTGAAAAATGAGTTAGTTGTGTATTCTGAATTCATGTCTGTATTAATTCATGCACAACAAAATTAAGCTCAGATGAAATTTTAAAGAGGAAATATCTTTTAAAAAGTACAGATAGTGTGTGTGAAGAGCATTTACCCTTAAATGAATTCCCATTGTTTGATTAACATTCAGCGAGCTTATACTAGTTATACTGATTGGAAAAATACCATTCAGTAATTCAACATACATCATTCAAAGAGAAATTTGACTTTAAAAGAATATGATGTGTGAATATAGGAAAAGGTATGAAAAGATGCCCAAGTACATTTATGATTACACTCGGGATGATAAAAACCTGTCTATAATTTATAGAACTAACCGAAAGCCAACTCTAGGTCTACATGTATTACTTTAAGAAGGGAAGCCCCAGTTATGTTAACAATCATTTTGTGGACCAAAAGAAGACAAAACGCACTGTATCTATCTGTCATCACATTGAAATCTGTGCCCTCCTTCCCCTTTGTTTTTATGTGTCCCATATTATTATTAATACATGAAATGTAGTCTGAAAACTAGCAGGTACACACAGTATCATCTTTTATGGTCAAGGTGCTGATGAGGAGATATTTAAAGGTTGCCTGTGTATATATACTGATACATCAAATGTACATTTGCTTGTTGATGTCCTTTACTTCTTGCTGATTTGGTGAATGGGAGTAAAACTATGAGCAGTAAATGAGAGTTTTTTCTTAAATTGTATTAGTTTTGTGTTTATCTGTGTGTGTGTGTGTGTATGTATGAGTGCGCACGCAGGCATGGGCCCAGGAGTGTGCCTTCCATGTCTTCTTTTGTCCACATACAGATGGAGCATGTCATTAATTCCATTTTCTTTCACACATTTACAGACAGACAGCATATTTTGACTCTTCTTCACTTCAACGAGACATTATATTAATACAACTAGCCTAGCAGTAGTAGTTAGTAGCTCTCTTTACTACCTGTTTAACCTCCTAGTCCCTCACCACCAAAGTACATATAATACAAATCACACTGTAAACCTATCCATTATGACCTTATCTTGACTCCATCAGATCTACTGCTGTAATAGATCTTATAAAGGTATTCATGTTGCATTTAAAATGATTTCAAATCTAGAGACAAAGGAACTGCATACAACTAAGGACTCTGGTTGTTCATTAACCTCACTAATTTCTGTCTTTTTGTTGTTGTTGTTGTTGTTGGAATGAATTATGATTACTTTTTTTCTGAACTAAATTTTACTCGGCACAGCTTGGGCTGCACTTACTGACTGGCCGCGACTGATAATAGGATCTAAATCCACATCGTGAAATTGTCAACTACTGTCTCCTCCTCTCCCCTGGTCTTCCTCGGTCTCTGACACCTTCCCCCAATCTCAAATCCACATTCTGTAGGCAGTAACAGTCACTGTGTAACACACTTGTGCAACACATCTATGGAATTCGGTCACAGGATCATAAAAGTGACACGGCACACATGACACGAAACGTAGTATTTCCTGATAAGCATAAGGCCACAATGTTCCCCTAGAACAGAATCCATAACGATAACGCATTGCTGGAGGCTGGAGCTGAATATACATTTATGTGTCGGCTGTGTCGCCCGTCTGACCCAAAACATGAGAAACCACCGGGAAACACCGGTAGATGGCTAAAAATAGAGGACATTGACCCATTTCGATGGCTATCCCCGGGTTTTCTAAGCACGTGGAAAGAGCATGGCAAGAAGGTCAAGTCTTTTAACCAATCAAAGTCAAGGCTATTGACCCCTTTCATTCTCATTGGTTGATGTTTCTAGACACCCATGTGTACACTTTTTTTCACAACAAGAAGTGTTCGACATTGATGGCGGACGGACACAGTCTTTATGGAATCTAACAGAAATGTCATTCATTTAATCGCCGGAGGGTGAGTATCCAAGTAACATAATTTTGTACATATCTCCATCATAGGTTTATCTTGTGATTTCATGTAATTGTAATGCTTCGCCGTAGGCATTCTGATGCAAAACATCATACACATGTTGGGCGGTCACATTGCCTTGCGAGAGCTCATTATTTGCTGCAAGCATGTGTAATATTTTTCTGAGAGATTACTGAATTACTCAGGTCTCAGTAGTATGACGATTTGGATATGATGGACTGATACTTCATAATTCACCATCCATATTTATCAACATTTTGTTTTGGACGACTTCCGGACCTAATCTAAAGAGTAGCTTCATAGTCTATAGAGAGGCTGTTGTAATGGGATGAGAGGTTGAAAGGGCAAACCACTTACGTAATTTCGAAATCCCTGACTTCTCTCTCCACTGTCCTGTCACTATTTACAACTGAGACAGACTGGTCACTGAGGTACATTCAGTGTGGCTAGAGATGCTGTTGGTGAATTTCACTCTCGGCTGATGGATGGAAGATGTGTGGCAGGGTTGGGCTTGTCTGGGTCATATCATAAGACATATTATTATCTGATGAAATTTTGTTGTACCAATACCCTTCACTATGCCTTCAGTCAAGCTTCCTCAGCAAGGAGAGAGTAACCTGAAATCTTCATGTATTTTTTTAGTTGTAGGGAGCAAGAGGGATTGATTCCTATGCCAATTATTATACCTTTTCAGTCATTTTCTTGTCTTCTTATTCTTACAGCACGGCTGGGACCACTGGAGCAGTATTAACATGTCCCCTTGAAGTGGTGAAAACAAGACTTCAGTCATCTGTGTCCTCATTTGTTCATGTGAATGTACATGCAGCACTGCGTTTACTTCCCCAACAGCAAGTAGTCACAATAAGTGCGCACAACTGTCACGTAGCTGTTAATTCTGATACAGTTTTAGACAGAAGCAAGTACAGGCCTAGTCAGTCACGAGGATTGATTATTTGTTTGAGGTAAGTGCCCTGTCAGCAAGATTGGGTGTCATGTCAGCAAGATTGGGTACCTTGTTAGCAAGATTACATCATAAGAGTCAGATCCAGCTTTGTAAATGAAACCAACTTGACTTTTTTTAATTAATAAAAACAGGAGAATCTCTTGACCTTAACCCTCATGATGTGGATTTCTCTACAATTTCATTGCAAACATTTAGTCCCAAATTACTAGAAAATTTATTTACAGTCTCAAAGTCAAATACCTCGTGGTCTCCCACTTTCAGTCTGGTCCTTTGGAATGCCAGATTATAAAGTTCTGCTACTTATTTACTTACCACTGACTGTGCTATCCATTCAAAATGTTCGTGGCTTTCCAGTTCTGCTAATTATCAGGGCACCCATTTACCCTATCACCCTTTATCACTTTGAGACTGTACTTTCTATGGGGCTGTTGTGAAAATGGGAATGTTGTGTCTGGTAAAGAAGAAAATTTGGGAACTTACAAGTGTGAATAATAATATAGACTACATAAATGATGTAGTGTTGTTCCAGGGAGTAGAGTTTGAATGGTGGGGAATTAATACTATGCAATTATATGACTTGGGTACTGTAAGTGAAATTGCAGTGCAAAAGGTGAGGTGAAATTGAAATGTATTATCCATGCATAAGCAAGAACAGCTATATTAATATCCAGACCGAGGTAATCTTACATGAGAAGCTCACTGTTGTTCACCATACTGCAGGTTAGTGGCTCAGTAAGCTAACTCTGTATCACCTGTCACCGAGATATTGCAAAAAAAAAATTAAAAAACCAAAGGACACAAGATATTGTATGTGTAGTCTTCGACAGACTTCAACCTTTTAAGTGTCTTTGGTAGTGAACAGTTGTAATTACCCCCAGGGTAATCATATACTTTGTGCTGTGATCAGGAAGCCTTTGAAATGTGCACTGTGTTACTAGCTCACAATGCATTAGCAAAATTCAGCTTAGGAAAGTTAAATTTGTGTTCTTGGCTAGAATATTCATTCCAGTATTCACTTTCATCGTTGTATGTCCTGCTTCTTTGCCGGGTATTTCCAAGATCCCATCACCTGCATTTCAGTGCTGTGGTCCCCACACTTGTTCATACTCCAGACTCTGGACACCGAAATTGCCAATAAATATAGTGGACTTAATTTAAATGTAATATTTTCAGAAATAACGGAATACTGTTATTTTTGTGTAACACAGCCTTTTTACAACTGACTTGAATCTGTTCAGAACATGATGAAGAAAAGAAAAAGATATAAATGATGTATTTATTTGTAGTTTAGCATTTCTTAAGGAAATAGCTCATAGAATAAGACATTACTCCGTCAGGGCTGAAACCTTTGATCAAGGTACAGTGAAATTTACCATTTTAGAATGGAATAATTCCTGAAGATACTGTTGCTCACTTCTGTAAAGAGTTTTTTTTTCTTTCCCCAGTGCTAACATTTATCCTTTTTTGTTTCAGACACATCATTCAGACAGAAGGAGTCAGAGGATTGTTTAAAGGACTAGGCCCTACATTAGTTGGAGTAGCGCCATCTCGGTAAGTACACTGATGTGAGATTGAGAGAAACTAGGTCGGAAGGAAGATCATTATGAGCAAGGAGAGAAGATACTTGAACTTGAGAGTGTTTCATTTAGTTTGGCTGACAAAATTTTGATATGGAATTTGTGCACATCCCTCTTCACTTTGTTGCAGAGATTGCATTTTATTCCAGTCATAATTTGTTGGTCTCATGATATTGTAGATGGTTGGCAGGCACTGCTGGCTAAGTAGCTGCTGTTTTTTTATTCTTTTCTCCTTTAATGTTATCTCTTTCCTTTCATGGTGGTGACCATTACATCTTCTGTACTCATGCCATAGCCTTCTAGTTAATTAAACTCACTCACCATGAATTTTCTCAAGCTTTCACCACATTTGAGTCCCCCTCAAAGAAATATCTTGCCCTTCCATTTTCTCTCTTCTTCCAAACCCTTTTCGTCAGTGAGCCAAAGTTTTAACACAACTGGCACAATGTTTTATGTTTATTTAACTGCTACAGTTTTTGTGCTCTTATGACCTTCCTTTCACTTCTGCTGAATGGCTTGCCTCTTATCCCATCACTTTAATTGCCTCTCATTTCCATCAGCTTCCTTTTCTGCGTGCTGTCTAAAGTCCTTGTAAACTGCTTATATTATTATTCGTCAGACCACCATGTAGTTGAACTAGTGGGAGTATAATTAACTTGATCCCAACAACTTATCAAGTCAAGGACCTTACCACTTTTCATTTGGGTTAAAAGAAGACCCATTAAGCATGTCCATTGTAGGCTGACATGAAACTAACATCAGCAGGAATAGTGGGAGCAAGAATCTGTGATGTCACAAATTGTTAATATGAAAATCTTCCTTTTCATGTAGCATGCTACAAGCAGTGTCCGTACACATAAACCCATGCCTTCACAGCTGTCCAGAATCTGCATTTTGAAGATGAGGGTGTCTTCTTTGTAGAGCAGCCAAAAAAAAATATTAAACATACAGATTATTAACAAAAAAGCTACCCTACGGCACATGCAGCCTCAGGACTTCTAACTGTCCAGTAGTCATGTAGATCATGCAGTTTCTCTCTTCCTTGCAACATATCTTTTTCCTGCTTATGTGTAGAGCCTTTTGTTCATGTAAGATTCATCTCCTCTCCCTTCCCTGGCTGTGGGCATCTGTTTTGTAGTTCATCATCATGAAATCTGTCTTAGATATTGTTTAAAGTTGGATCTTTGGCATGGTTTCTTTTTCTGTCCTCAATTTTTGCTGAGCGTTACTGATCTCCTAGTTCCCTTCTTTCCAGCAGACACTGGTGGTTGCCTTTGATTTTTTTCGTATAAATCTTCACTCATTTTTTAGTTCTGGTCTCCTGCTTTTGCTCTGCACCCTTCCTTTGTCAATCTCTGTATATCTTAGCTATATGTCTGTCTTTCAGTTCCTTTATGCTGTTGTGTACCTCACCCGCATTGTCTGGCTCTGTCTCTCTCTCTCTCATTGTCCATGCCTCTCATTTTCTTACTTTCTATCCATACAACTCACCTGTCTAACTCATACTGTTTTTGTCTTCTCAAGGTTTTTCGTCATATTCCACTTACTGCTTTCCTCTTTCTGTGTCACTCTTTCTTTCTCATTGCCCATCCCCTTTCCACACTCTTTAGCCTTCTGCTTTTGATCGGCATGAAGCAATTCAATCTGTCCTAACAATATGTATTACCAATTGTACCCTTAGTAGCACACAGCAGAACTGGAAAGTTTTCATGGTGTACAAGACCATGCCATTATATACAATGGAATTGTTATGAATATTATTATAATAATAATGGGCGTATGTTTATGAAAAGGTTTGTTTAATCTGAGATGCCCTTTATGGGAAACAAAGCAGTTGGGACCGTTGAATGGAGTGTGCGAAGCAAAGGATTTGTGTCATGCAATGCGTGTATTAAACAGGTTTACTGTAGTGTTTGTGCACTCGATAGCATGCCCAGAGCCCTTCGCCTCCACAACAGACCCTCCAAAGCAGTGCCTATCTGTCAGTAGATATGGTTACCCTTGGTAAAAATGGAGGTTGTGTTCAACTGATTCAGGCAACCTGGTGACCTACTTACATTTTTTTTTTAATATGTGCGCAATAAGATGGATAAAACTGGCATTGCCAGAAGTAAGCGGTTCTCTGAAAGGTCGTTCGCATGAATGCGTTTTTTATGTACCAGTTAATAGTTAATTAGTCTGTTTAGAGTGACGTAATATACGGTATTTGATTATACTAGCAGTTCATAAGCACTCGNNNGGGGGGGGGGGGGAATCGTTTGACGCCTCTTTGGATTGAATAACACATGACCGCGTTTTTTGCGATCTCTTTTGGTGTTTGTATTTTCTGAAGGCAGTCAGCAGGAAGACGATGTGTATAACCCTAGGCTTCTAGGTTGGTGATCCCAGTCATGGTGACGCAAACAGAGGCACTGTGGGCTATTTATCGTCACATAACACGAAGATAATAGACCGTTCAGATTTCATGTGCGCTCTTCCAGAACTAGACAAGAATCGCTGTTTTCCCTCCCTCTTTTCAGTAAATAAGAGATAACAGAACAAACGAGTACTTGATTAACTGGTAGCCGTTGAGGAAATACTATACCGTTAAACCTCTGCTGTCTGAGACAGTGATCTATACTGATTTAGCTGACTTGTAGAATAAGTAAATAAAGTTCAGGTCATTGACCGGCCGATTTAAAGAACACACTTTTTTTTCTTTGGAAAGGAGGTTCGTACGTTGTGAATATTCAGCATTTGGAGAAGACGAATGTTTGTAGAATGAACCTTTTATAGAGGCCATGAAGCTTCTGCACTCCTTGCTGTTAACAAATAGTTCACTCTTTGCATCGAGAATACCTTACGACGAAAACGTGCTATCTATCTATGGGATGCGAAACAGGGTGGAAGTTCTTTTTGCTAGTAGTAAACAGGTGTTCTGGAAACAGTGCCACGGGTACAGGCGAACCGCATCTGCCTCTTATCACTTACGGGACTGTTTATCGTTCTAGAGGAGAGCATCTTGGGGAGAGAGGATGGAGTGGGGATATGTTGGTGTAGTAGGTGGCTGGGTGCGAGGGCATTGATAGGACATCAGTTCATCCGATTGGGCTCGGGTCGATTCGGTGTTATGACTCACGCATCGTTCGACTGGATAATCCCCTGCTACTTGCTTTGGTAGGCCAAGTGCGATATTTCTCTTTGACACCGAATGGGACCAACTTTACAGCTCCATATCAAAGAAATATCTATTTTTGACACATTTATAACTGGAAATTTGGTTGCTGTGGATGTGATATTGTGCCCTGCTCAAGTGCCTGGTTTGCAGCAAACATTGGCGATCATGGCCTCTCAATCATTCCTGTCCTCTGCTGTTTCCATGAACTTGATGTTATTCATTTTGCCATTGTTCCTGCAGGCGCTGAGGCATTTTACTTTGTATTCCTTTGTCTTCATTTTCCCCCAGTCTTTCCACCAATCGCAGGTTTCTCTGTTCCTCCTTTTATGATAATATGACGACAGAATTCTAGTTGTCTCTTTCTGATTGTCCTAAATAATGTTTTTCTGTACCCCTGCCATTGTATAATCATCATTTTAACTTACAAATATTTCCTCGTGTAGTCTGTAACGATTGCTAGTACATTCCTATACCAGTACATTCGTCGATCAGTTTCATTTTCTGCTTTGTTCAAAGAACTGTCTCGGTCATCTCAGGCTAAACAGGCACGTTTCAGCAAAGCCAAAGGACGTTTACACCCCAGGTTATGAAACTCGGGAACTCCCGTGACCCGACTGTCTGATGAAATAGGTCGCAGGGATCGGCACTCTTGCATGACATGCTATCTTTAGATCGATCAAAGAGGACGAAACAAAACTCAACCAGTACCTTTGTCCCCAAGGGATTTTGATGACTTTCATAAGGGCTTGGTTGTTGTTGTTTTTTTCCCAGCGCTTATTATATCCACCCCACTGGTGGAGCCGCTGTATTCTGTGACTCCTTGTGTATGAACAGTGAAAATACATTTTGTCGAATACACAATAAGCATTGGGATGCATGCTTGCGTGTGTTCGTAGGCAGTCAGTGTGTGAAAGCAAGATATTCCTGCAACCAGTAACACTGTAGGCATTTGCAGTTTTGTATCAAATACAAATACCCTTTTCTCCATTATCAAATCCTCTTCTCTTNCCCCCCCCCCTTTTTTTTTTTTCTCCACAATGCTTTCGAGTTGTGATTACCCGGATTTGATTGTATGTAGTATAAAAGCAAACAAATGCCTCCTCTTCTTAATATACATTGATTGTAAGGTGGTATTCCACAAGTTAGGGTAAACACATTTTGGTATGAATTTGTATAGCATTTTGGCGTCGATATGAAGCCCCCAGTCCCCGAAAAACGCTAAAATTCACATTTTACGAAGCAAAAAAAAAAACCAAACAACTCGGCCTCATTTTCATTAAATTGTGCTGAGCAATGTGATTTATCGGAAATAAGTTCTACTGGTGAATATGGTGTGTACTGTGTAACAAGCGTTTGTGAAGTAAGAGCTTACTGAGCTTTAGTTTGAAAATAAAAAAAAAATTGTCGGTTTTTGTCATTGACATTGTTTGGTGCAGAAAGTCCTGCATTGATTCCCATCGGCGTGGCAGACAATTATGCATTTTCTCTCATTAATGTAGTAATGGTATTGCATGTACATGTATTTCAGTAAAGTTTAGGTTATCACTTACGGGGATTTACTCCATCAAGTTTGCTTTCTTTGGTTACTTTTCCTGGTCAGGTCAACCCTATGATTTTTGTCCATTAATGAATTTACACTTGGGAGACATAATATTAACACTTTGAAACATTGTGACAGCTATTAAGATTTGTACTGTTGTTTCAGAAACCATGCAGAGCTCTTCAGCTGTTGGAAACAATAGCCATTTAAAAATGTGGAATGGCGCACGATTTAAGTAGGAGAAATTGAGTCAGCACACACTCGTATTGTGGATAATTTTGCATTATTTACTGACACCTCATCCCCCTGTTTACTTTGTGTTACTTTGTATTATAATAATATTCCCATCATAAATAACTCACCATTTCTGAGATCATTAAAATGAAGATGTGATCACTGCTGTGTCTGTGTGAATGATGTTTCATGAGGACTCAGCGAATGTGAAATGAGCGATTTGGCAAGGATAATGTACATAAACTTGTGTCATTGACTGTATGTGAAATGTAACCTTAATATGAATTGGTTATTTCCTCAAAAATTATGTCAGACTGTGGAAGTGACGGGGACCAGTCAGACGTTTCTTATGATGGGCTGTTCACTTAACCGTTTGCCAACCCATGTCATTAACATTGTGTCACTATAGGACATCTGGATCGGATACTCTGTATCAGGCGTTTAAACTTTATAGTCACCGGTTCTTCTAGGCACTCTGCCACCCCGACTGACCACACTGAGGGCTGCACTGTATTGGGATTTTGACCCTCACGTGACACACTGTATTGGAAAGTTACCAGTACCAGTCCGACTGACCTACACATACTCACCCTGCTTGCTTATTGTCTATGGTCATTCATGCCAACCGGAGCAGACTGGTCAGATTTTTTTTTGTTTGATGTTAGCGCTGCCGCCCTCTTGTTAATTCCAGGCCATTTAAAAATGGTTTCATACTCTGAACATGTTTACTCATGACTTTCGTTTTTTTTTGTCAGACTAGAACACATTGAATCTCAACCTAGACTAGCTTCTAATTTCATGCGTTTTCATATTGGTCTCCTCATATTTCAAAACTGATGATAAAGTTTCGGCGTGGGATCTAGTGGGGAGTACTTTGTGACGGACAGTTTATTAATTATAATTTCATTTATGAATCGATGACGGATCTAAAAACGCAGCGTCTGTTGCACTTTTAAATAATGATTGTGTGTGCGTGTGGGGGTGGATCTTGTATGAGTGTGTGGGCGGGGACAGGGCATGGGTAATTTCTCCAGTTGGATAGATTCCATTATGTCACGCATCTGTCTTAAAGTGCATGTATATGCTGTAGAGAAATCAACATGCGCTTATATTATACGTTTAGATTTGTAGTAAACAACAGTTTTCTCTGTTCCTTCTTCTAAACCAAAACAATGTTGCAGTGAATCCTGCCTTATTGGTCTATGTAATTATATATAGGTATATTGATATATACATGTATATATAAACATTATAATCAGTATGCGGGCCTGATAAAGATGTTTTATCAGTGATATCGTATGCGGGCACAGAAGGAGGTTAATGATGAAGAGAAAAAACACCATTATTCACCCAGCTGTGGGAAACATCTTATTGTAAAGTGTCATGTTTGCTGTACTTATAGATCATGTTCACAAGAATAATACATGCCATGCTGGGGCAACAATATAGTCATCATATACATAGTGTAAATATGCCATATTGTAAACAGTGTCATATAAATCTTCTCTATGAACTTTTCGTAAACAAAATACTATTTTATCCTTCTTTGACCTTTAAATTTGGTCCAATTAGAGACAGTCTGAGCAGCTCAGCAGTTTGGCGTTTGAGGGCTTAGTCTGCAATGAAGTATCTTAATGATGAGAGAAAACCGTAAACTTACGACCACGATATTTATTTATATGAGCGCTTTACTTATAGAGAGATAAACCGTTGTCCTGTTTATACAATGTTTACGTAAAATTATCAGTAAACTGACAGTCGGTACATCAAGGTTTTTTTTTGTGTTTTTGTTTGTTATTCTTTGTTTCTTCTAATGCCACTGTGAAGGTGACATAAGTAGCATGGGGAAAAAAATGTGGGAAGGAAGAGTTCGTCTTTCCATCTCACTCATATCTCAGTTTTGCCACTACGGTTTTTTTTTTGGGGGGGTCTTGAGACTGTTCCATGTTGTTGTCGTAAATCGTCGTAAAAATTATAACATACGTGTCCGGTGATAATGTTCCACAGTATGGCGATAAATTGGTGAGATTGAAAAGAGTGTGTTAGTAGAAGGACATATTCTATTCTATTCTATTCTATTCTATTCTATTCTATTCTATTCTATTCTATTCTCCAGAATCTTAAGTCGAAAGACGAGATAATTGGGATGGAATTGTGTTAATTAAGTATTGAATTTTTCGAGTCGGTGAGCCTGGACAAGCAATCATGTATTTTCCATGGCCTCAATTGAGGCTCAAAAGCGTGAGTGAGCGAGTATATAGTTACAGTTATTGGTAAACAGTGATGTCATTTGGAAGAATAAGGCTCGAATTCAATTGAAAAGTTGCCAGCGTTGGCAAATTTTAGAGAGTCATCAACTGCCCTAGTTTAACTAGGTATGATGCTTTTTCGAGTCTTGCTTTTTAAGAGTGGTGAATTGCAAAGCGATTGCCCTTTGCTGTGATTGTGTTATGTCAACAGGGTTCAACTATAGATCACTTAATGATTAACGATCTACTTGTACCTTTGCCAGGGTTTACGTATGTTGTGAGCGGAAAGTGTTTACATTGAGCGAGATGACTCAGAAACAGACCACATCTGTGACTCACACTTATGAAACCGGAATGAGAGATGGAGAAAGTAGCCCTAAAATGACCATCGGGTATAATTAATTCATTGACCACGTGGGAGTTACAAATTATTTGGAAACGAACGCACACGTTCTCTCATTCTCACTCTCCTCATCCTCTCTCTCTCTCTCCCTCCCTCTCCATTCATCCCCCCGTCTCTTCTTCTTCTACCTCCTTCTTCCCGTCCTGTCTCTCTCCTCCTTGCCGTGCATTGTTATCGGATTACGCTAGAAGTAATAAGAAACTGACCTAATATCTAAGTGCACTAGTGTTGTTTACCATCTCTGGCTGGTCATGTGCTCGGCATTTAGGCCTAGTCTTGTTGAAGGCATTGCACGGAGCAAGGGGAAGGACGCGGCCGGCGGTCTTGTTTATACCCTTGCTGTCTGTTTGCATTTACACCTCGGGTCACTTTGCGCCTTACCTCTGCACTTGAACGGTATAGACTAAGTCGAAGGGTTGAGGAATGGTTACAATTGGGAACAGATTGGAAATCAGCATCTATTACCGGTCAGTTGGGTTGTGCACTGAACATGGCCAACATTAATTTCAGTAAATTTTGGCACGGCCAGTTTAGACCGGTCTGATCTGCAGACATAAGCTGTATTGAAGCGAGGCTGTGAGGCGAAGGCAGACGATACTGCTGTTTTTTCTTTTCTTTTTTTTGTTGTTAAATGTACTGTAGTTGCAGTGGGTCATTCATACTTCACCTTTCCGAATCAGTCAGCCAGAACAGACAATCCTGTTATTTGCCATGGCCAGCGAGCGAAGCATGACAGGGTAAATAATGTCTTATTAATAGTATCCAGGCGTTGCGATTGGATAACATAAGCGAAGTAAATGAAAAGTGGCCGTCGGTTGACCTATTTAGCAATGTGGAATTTTTTTTGTTTGTTTAAAGCGTAAGGAAAGGTCTCTACCTATGCCCTATAGGTCTGCTTGCAGTTGACAAGGCAAAGTTTGATCTGTCAGATTGTAAATGGTAGCAGTGAGCTCTGAGAGGTCCCTTACATAGTGTAAACACGAAATAGTTGAACATATCCAGTGAATGATTTATTTATTCATAGTTTCTTTGTCTAGAGATTTTCTCAAAAATTGTGACATTGAAACATTTAATTTCTCATCACAATAAAGGGACACAGGCATGCCGTTCTGAGCCCAAAAATAAAAAAAAAAGTTTCACTTGTCACAGCGGTCCGATGTGAAGGTAACTTTTACGGGCAGTAAAGATGGTACGCATATCAAGAATTATTTTGAGCTAATTTTGTACTCATAATCTATTCTCATTTATTTATTTAGTTATTGAATACCTGGTCATGATCTGATGAGGAATTTGGTAGGCATTTAATAACAGCTTTACTAATACATACAGTATAAATAGCTGTTTATATATGTAATTTTATCTACTTATTTCTGTCAAATACCTAGATATTTGTTCATCGGTTATTTACATTTATCTGCGAGGTGTTAAAATTTAACGACATGTGATATCACTTCTTTATTTTATTTTACTTTTATTTCCGTACTTTCTGAATTGGTGCAACAGAATGGAACACATGTGAAACACATTCGCGTTCAATCTGAGCCCTTTAAAAAAAAAAAATGTTCAGAAGATGGATTAAAGCTGCTAGAAAAAGTGACGCGACTAGGCAGTTTTCATGTGCTTTCAGCATGACATGGAATAATTTCAGCGCTGAACCAGCACACATGTGTAATTATGTGTTTATATGGACTGTCCTTTCATGAATATGATCGTCATTAAGGGGAATCATGGTCACGGTGTTCGCTGCTTTGATGCGAATCTACGTTAAAGGACCGGAATATCATTGTCAAATTGACATTTGTCCAAAGTAAAGTCGAACGAATATTGAATATATATATGAAATGCTCTTTATTTTCTCTCGGAACTGGGTGACCTTTGGGAAGTGAGTAATTGTGTCCCAGTTGGCTGTTGCATCATGGGTCGATGTGAAAGCTGAGCTGAATAATGAAAAGTAGGAACTGAGACAAATGAGGCCCGAGGGATCCATCAATCTTTCTGGCAGCCTATTGCGGTATTGGACACTGGATACAGATACAATTTCAACCACCTCATCGTCTCGTTTAGCATTGAGCAGGATCTAGAACTAAATCAGAGCCTGTCTCGGATGGGTTTGTGATCTAACGTTAAGAGTTTTTCTTGTTGTTTATGATTTATAGACTGTTAGCGTGGACTGTACTTTGACACTTTGCGCATTAATTTGATGATCTGGATCTTATGTCTGACTTTACTAAACTACATAGTCTGTTCCTGTTTATTGAAAGCGTATGCCCAACGGACTAATGCGGAAAGGTGTTTTGTTATTGTTGTTGTTGTTGGAAGGGGGGGAGGGGCATTCTTGCAACATTTAGAAAAGTGTAGATATACTCATATACTTTATATTTTAATACAGAAGTCCAGAACTGCTGATTAAAAAGCCTTTGCTATATGGTTTGAGCTAGAGTGACGTTACAATAGGTGAATCTTGAATCTTCCTGTATGTACTAATTTGGAATCTTCCAGTACTAATTCGCTTACTAAGTTACTTTCTCCGACAATAGTGCGGACGCCTGCACAAGTACCGTATAAGTGCTACTACTAACAAAAAGAAAGCACCGTTGCATAATTAATGTCGTGGTAACGACCAAGTGACATCCACAATCCATAAGTACATTCGACCTCGCCTGAACGCAACTTCAGCTTCATTACAACACTTTTTCAGACAACAGAATACTGCCATTTTTTTTTTTTTTCAGCAGGCGTGACTGAATAATGGGAACTCGTTCATATGAACACGTTTTCCCATGTTTCTATGGAGATTAAGTGGTGTCGATTTTAACTACAATCAGTTGCATCGGTGAAACTCTTCAGGAAATGTACTGAAGTCAGAGCATGGAGACATTGCGGGTTACAGAACGTGTCCGGATGTCCTCACTCATGTAATTACTGCTGTACTAAAAGAAAACAAAACAAAAACAAAAAAACCAGCTGTCGTAGCAGCTTGGTCCGTTAAAACTAGAGAACTTCAAAATGACATGCTCAAAATGGCTCCATTTATCTTCAGAATTTGAGCAAAAATGCAAAAGTATCTGGGGACTTCGTCCTCTTGCCCTCCCCTTTTCCCTCTCTTCCCCCAACCCCCCAGAAGTCGCTGTCTCTGGACTCTCTGCCCCCCACCCCCGGATTTCTGGCCTGATTTTCAATAAATTCAACTTTGACCCATGCAGCCGTGCCACACACACTCAGATTTCAAGGGACTGTCCTAAGAAATTCGAATTCATGAAGTAAATTGAATATAACGGAGCGTTGCAACGACTAGGCAAGACATTCGAGTACGTGAGGTTGTACTGTATCTCATTTGCAGTCAGTGTCCCCGCTTGTCTGGCTGAAGCTTCCCGGTTGTCCGATTTTCGAGCAGTGTCAAACCAGATGAATGCAGATCTGAAATTGTGGCTGAGTATCTGTGTCACTATCAGCTGTTGCAAGGATCACTTACCATATAATGAGAGAATATGGAGTGATGAAACTTAGTCATTAGCCACTGGAGACAGTATGATAATCCGTGCCTTTTCATGGCCATCGTTATCCGCCTCTCCTCTCCCTTCTCTTCACCTCTCCAGTATTACCGTTTCAAGCCTATGTTGGTCGGCATGCCGCGCTGTGGTCACCAGGCAAGTCACTGAACATCTTCAGACTCGCCAAAATTTGGTAGCAAATGGTTCAGTTATTAGATCGTCCTTTGTTTTGTTATTGTTGCTGTTGTTGTAACTGGTGACATGTTGATATTACAGTATATGCTTTTGGTGTATTCTCTGGATTTTTTTTTATGGCGTAGACTACTCCCCAACAGGAAATTCATGTTCGATATTAGATCCATATTATATTGTAACCTTGATAATGATAGCTCTCTTCGTTATGTTTGTAATCATCGCATCACTCCCACTCTATGAATGTAACATTGTATGCCAAGATTACGGATTTACCTATTTAAATGGCTTTACATGCACTGCATGGCATCAAATCCCAGCCTGAGAAAGGGCAATGTGGGGAATGCTGCGCCAACTTACTCATACACTAGTAATGGAATGTTGTGTATCTGGTGAGTATATTCCTACCGTAAACCTCCATGTATTTATTTGGTTAAAGTTGATAGGACTGGCAGAAGTTTGCGAACGACGGTTTCTGCGTTTATCGCGATGGAAAACGTGTGCCACGTAGTCGGTTCATTCTTACCAAACTATAATTTAGGCTAATTTTGTTACCCTCTTTATGATTTGGTTAATCATCATTCTTATTTTGTATCTCATATTTTGGCCGTCGCCGCCAGCTGTTGCCGGACTCAGTTACACTGAACCGGTCAGGGCGCAGCGATAATGAAACCTTGGCCGGCGAGACGGCATGAAGGTGGCCAGAAAAGGTCAGTCACATTATTCACAAATGTTTTGGCACGACAGGGGTTGTTGTTCTGTTCTTCGGTTGAGTCGAACTTCTGGCTCGATTTCCCCCTGGACTCAAGGTTTTGTCTCACCCTAGAAATGTAGATACATATGTAGCACCTTGTCAGGGTGATACTGTTTGAATTTCTTCACAAGCGAGCTGAATAAGGCCCTTTTCAAGGCCCCCTATTCGTTTCGTTCTGGAAGGCCTCGCCTTCTTGTTGTTGTAAGGAGGAGTAGATAAGAGATTTGACACTGATGGACTTAAGAATCCTTGAGTTCTTAGGTGGCCATTATAAAGTTTTGCGCCGTGATCCATTTACGAATTCACAAAATCACACACCAGAGGACTAATAATATCTTTCTTATATTTACCATTATAAACTCTGTAAGTTTACTGAGGAAGCGCCTGATTCCAGTTCTGCCGCCTTCGTCCAGCACTTATTCATTAAGTACACGTGTACATACATTAATTGTCGGCCAGTTTTCTACCTTTAAATCAAAGGCAGATTTGTACCAGGTCGCTCTCTGTAAGCCTATCGCCTTTTTCTAAATTTAGTACAACAGTCAGTGCTTTTTTTTTTTTTTCACACTTAGGAGAAAACATAAGCACGCTGAAGTTTCGATGGGGTCAGCACTGGTGATAGGCATGACTTTCAGGTCATTTGTTGACCTCATTTTGGAATGGTTGACATGGCCTTACATGGCACTGCCCAATCAGGCGAGTGGGCGGCGATCCGGTATTGGGCGGTGTTACTGATCATGTCTGGTATCTCGTTCGTGTCGGGTGGGGCAGGTTGCCTGTAGTCTGTACAGTCAGCGTGTGCTTTTGCAAGTGCCGTTGTCTTTGTCATTGATACATTAGTTTTGTTTGTTTGGGTTTTTTTTTAGGGGGTGGGGTGGTTGGAGGGGTGAGTTCGTTCATACGTGCTTATATTATAGTGGTATACACTAAGAGACAATCCGTGATTGGGACAGACGTCCCTTCTCTTTTGCTACACACTGCTGATCTTTCCGTTTGTTGCCATAATATAAAAGTTGCTAGTTCTGAGTGATTGGTAACTCATCGATGTGCTTGCAGGCTGTACAAAACGCATCAACAATAAGGAAACTACTTTTTTTTGGGGGGNNGGGGGGGGGGGGTGGTGGAATGGTGCATGATTCCTTTAGTTCTGTGACGGTCGCGTTAGTGACACGCGAATTTTCGATGGCGTTCATGGCCCGTTTGATGACAGACTGCTCAATGTCTGCAGTTCATCCGTACATGTTTGGAGAGAGGCGAAAGAGCACATCTGTTATTATAGAAGAATGACGCCAATCAGGGTTATTATAGAAGAATGACGCCAGTCAGTCAGGGAGACTTGAATTGATGGGGCGGATACTGTGGACTGTTTTGGTAACAGCATCCACTTTTCAGACCAAGCTACCGAGGGTGTGTTATCAGATCAGAAAGTTGTGTGTTATCCAGAGTTCTCTTTAAAAGAAACAAAAGCAGCCGGGTCTGTTTAATGGGAGTACCCGGAGTGTGCTAAACGAGGGATTGTGTTTAAGCAACAGTTGTGTTAACAGACTATTACAGTTAGTACTTATTGCCTTTCTGTGAAGGACGGAGATATTGTAGAAACTCTGAAATACTACTGGCACTAGATACCGTGTAAGATCTCGGATGGTGGTCCAGTGGTTTTTGTTGGCCTTTCGCGAGATTTCGGTTGTGTTATTAAACGGGGGGAAGGGGGATCTTTTTATAGACAGCTTTATGGGAATGTTATATGTAATAATATATGTTAATTAGTGAATATATGGCAGAAGTCTTGTGACCGATTACTACTTATTGTCCTGTTTTGTTGGGAGAAGTCACGGTGGTTGTCAATTGTCATAGACTAGCAGAAAAAGGCGACTAAGAAGCCGTGGAGTAATGGACTCGTTCTAAATCTCCTCTTCGCGCAGCGAGTGTCACGTGATCAGGGAAGTCAGACTGTAAACAATGGTGAAATCGGCATAATTATATGTTTCTGTTCAGAGAGCACAGATGGTGCTGAAAATAATTACAAATGCGAGGATTTTGGAGTACACAGAGTCCTTAAATCATGCTTATGCCATCGACAATACCTACACCTCTACACATATTAAATAACATACATTATTTTACCCCATAAGATCCATGGTGCTATATTTCACACAAAATTCGGAGTGCCCGTACATTATGAAGAAATGAAGATAATAGAAACATAATTCCTCACAGAACCTGCATACCATATAGACTAATGCCAGCTATCATCTCAGTGTATCCAATAATATTAATTTACTTATCATATAGAAAAATTGTTTATTTAACTGCATTATTACTGTTGGGTCTTGAACGGTTAAAGACTTAATTTATTACTGATACAGCCTTTAACAACCTGAGATTGGGCCAGATGTTTAAAACTGTTCTGTATCAAATCCCGAGTGAAGGCGGAGATGAGGAAGGCAGTCGTCTATCTTGTGACTTGCAGAATCACCCTCGAAGGCGATGTAAAAAACATGTAATCTAGATCTAGATTTACAATAATTTATGTCTGTTCCCAGTATAATTTAGAAATGAGATGTCTAAGACAGTGCCTCTAGCTCAGAGTTCTAGTTTAAATAGCAGGTTCAAGGAATGAATCAGAACTAGTTCTAGACCACTTATTGTGATTTCCTGTTAAAGAAATCTTAATTAAAGATATAATATGGATCTATATGGCCGAGTGTGAATGAAAAACAGGAGGGGGATTTTTTTTTTNGGGGGATGTGACAGAGCCGCATGGGATTGTTAACAACGTTAGCATATTTTATAAAGTCCCCTCCCCCTTCTCACAACTTCTAGTATACATGCAACCCGAGCAGGTCTTATAGTTACTGCATACCATCCTAACAATTCAGGTCATCTTGCTATCATAACTGATGAAGAGGAAATCGGCTAGATATTTATTTTTTTTTTTAATTCTTAAGTCATGCAAAGTAACTCCAGCTTTCTTCTTGCCCCCCCCATGTCACTGTTATTACACCCACAAGCCGCACAGTAGCAAGCCATTGTGGGCTATCTCCTGGGACAGGACCGCTCTTGCATTGATGCAGTTCATTTAGTCATTGGTTTAGCCACAAGATCGGTCCTATTCTGTGATTATCCCGCCATTGTGTCTGTTTTCTTTCACTGACCAGTGCTTTCCACATGAAAACAAACGCAGCGACATCCCTGATCACGTGACCCTCCCGAGATTTAGAACGAATCCGCATGTCCATTACCATACTCGTCGGCAAATAAAAACGTCAGTCGTCTTTGGTGTAGATTGTAGGCCTGTCGTGTGTAAATGGATCGCTTGGCCATGACCCAAGGGCAAACAAANGGGGGGGGGGTTCTGTGCATTAACCTGATTTTTCAGCCACAGCTTTGGGCATCAGCAGGACGTAGTCTAAATATGAGTAGGCAACATAGTTTCAGGTCTAAGCCCTTAAGTGCAAACCAAAGCCAGTGGAGGAGGACTGTAAACATCGCGGTGAACCAGGTAGAATAAAATTATGGTTGTAGAAATCATGTGGTGAAGAAGGTCATACCCTTTGCAACACTGTCTGTAACTGGAAGTTATATTTGCCTGCCTGCCATATTGTATGACCTTCACCCCGATACCGATTTTTGCAGCGCGCGAGTGCATCAGAAAACCTCGGATGTCGGTAGATTCTAAATCAGATGCGTCTTTTCTTATGACACGCATATTATCTTTCTCTCCCTCTTTCTCAGTTTCCCTTTTGTCTTCTCGTAATCGATTCCCCAGCTCCCACATTCCCCCTTCTTTCTGCCCTGATTTCGACAGATGTTGGATCTTGTTAAGAATCTTGAGGTCGGTATCTTTTTTCCCTGCAGCTTAGGCCTAACAGTTTGTTAAAAGTGCGTTTGCTGTGAAAATAGGTCAGTAGACCGCAGACTGGGCAACCAATGGTAAACAAGAACAGGTGTGTAGTTTCGTTCCCGCCCACAAAACTTAGTGGTACTGGGACAAGTCATGGCGGTTTTTTTTCTGTTTTGTTTTGTTATCGAATCTTGAAATAGTACAAAACGTTGGCCTTTTGCCTTGCAGTGCTGAAATTATCTTGCAAAGGATTAGTAATCATCCTCTTACCCCTCCGAAATTATCTTGCAAAACAGTAGTAAATGTCTACGCTACCCTCTCTGAACTTATCTTGCAAAACAGTAACTATCCATACCTTCTGTTTTGTTTTTGTTTGTTATTATGCGTGAGAGCACGTGCTCAAGTAAACAGTATATGTATCAACAGTGTCAACCTGCTTTTTAACTGGCTGGTTCTAGCCGGGCGGTTGTCATCTCATGACAGACCAGCAAAACATGAGATGTAAAAATAGCAGGAAGTCATTTGTTACATACCACAGTATATTATGGTTACATTTTTTTTTTCCAGACCGCGTGATAGAGCGATTCGCCCTCGAAATTTCGAAATCCCTTGCCCATTTTCCAGGAAAATAAGAAACACCTCGCCGATCCCATTTTCTTTTCTACACCCCAAAGTCCATATTAACTGACTTGAAAAAAAAAAATCCTATAAAACTTTCAAAATGCCTCCTTCGAACATAGGACAAAGTGGGAATGACGCCTGCAGTTCACATGACATGGAGAAAGCAGTGCATGTAGTAGATTCCATTAACATGGGCGTTGAAGGAATTGGCGAGGAGGTCATATTATTTGTACTGGGGTGGGGATGGGGAGGGGGTCAGTGGTGAAGGTCGCGCTGAGGAGATAAACATAACAAAAGATCTGGAGTAGGGTGTTGTGAAGTTCTAGAACCAGTTTTAGCACGTGGCCATGTCAATATGCAGGCATTGCCCTCAGTGTACTCTCAAAGTACTTTTTGGTTTGGCACTGGAATGGTAAGAGGCACATCATTTGTGTGTGTGTGTGTGTGTGTGTGTGTGTGTGTGTGTGTGTGTGTGTGTGTTTTTGAAGGTATTATCCTATTCGCATTGTAGTAGTAGCGTTTAATTACGTGATAACTGACATATTTGTAGTCCCTGTCTAGTCTCGGGTGTTTTCAATACACGCCATTTACACCCAGCCCTGTTTCTAAATAAATGAAATAGTATTTCATTTAATTTTATTTAGCCACTTTAGTTGAACCTCTCAAGCTACCATGTTCTCCTGCAGAGTGATTTTAACTTTTCAAATTGGTGGACACTGAAGTTAGTGTCGAGTGATAATGTGATGTCACTTCCAAACTCGACTATTTTATGGGGAAAAACTGTGGTCATCAAAATGACAAATTTACAGGAGACGCAAAAAAGAAAAAACAACAAAAACTCGTTTTATCACTTAATCAATGGCGTATATAGCTGGTTATCTCGGAAATTATGAAGACTTCGAAAGAGTAGAAAGCTAGAGAATATTGGGCTTTATAAAATTGTGCTAAAAGGTGAATTTGACATCATTTAGTGTACACAGTCTTTTTACGGCAGGTCACTGGTCACCGCAATAGAGGAGCGAGGGTTGCGGGGGGCGGGGTGAGTGAGTTACCCCTGGATGTCACTAGAACTCGTGAAATGAGCAAGCTGTTTTTGAAGCTGCAATATTTTCTTTTGTCAGTGTTTGCAGCAGCTGGTAGCTTTGTTTGGTAGCTAGCCGTGTGTCTCACAGATGGACCACAACAGAAGTGGGCCTTCATCTGTGGCATAATGGCAGACATGCGTCATCTCGCCCCATATTATGGCAACCGTATCAGCTGTTTGGCACGGGTACCGAAACATGTAACTTTCTTCTCCCGCAGTTAGACATTGACAGTTACAACAAAGAATCTCGGTCACTCCACTGTCCAAGATAATAGACCCTTAGAACTGATCTCCCTTTTGTTTCTAATAAAAAAATTAAATATTCTTTAATTTTTGGGGTAGCTTTTTATGACTTTTGGAAAGCTCGAATATAAGAAAAGTAAGACATTTAGATACTCTTAATTAAGCAAGTAAGGGTTGGGTTGGTGGGGGAGGAAAGGNGGGGTGGTGAAGCTAAATGGATGTTTCAAGGAGGCCGCTTAGTAATATTCTGGGTGTTTCAAAGTGGTTTAAAATTACCCTCTCTCTAATGTTAATTTTGTCATGTGTATTATGATATGATTGTTCATTAACCATAAAATTAAAACGGGAGTCAGGTTGTTTTTTTTTTACGTATCTCAAGACCTAGGTCGCTTGTTTGCCCGCTAAAAGAGGAATTATGGGAAAATAATTGCATGTACAGTCTACCCCGCTTAAAGGTAATAATTTCCACAAAACAGAATCTATGCTTCTGGATCTATATATGAAAGTCACTTGATAATGGCGACTCCTCTTAATCACACCTTTTGCTATTACGAGTTGTCACGATTAAGCGGAGTGACTATAATTGCATGTATCTTAGCCATAGTGCGGGATGAAGCGGTCTGCCATCCAAAGCCCATCATGCTTTTACATAATTATTACTAACATTATGGCAATGTGGCTTCCAGGACTTCTCTCTCTCTCCTCTCTCTCTCTTTCTCTCTCTCTCTCTCTCTCTCTCTCTCTCTCTCTCTCTCTCTCTCTCTCTTTCTGTCTCATGGACTTTAGTCGTCAAGTTGTTTATGCCCACGTTTTCAGTTACCTGTATATTAACTTCACACCTTTAGTAGTATAAAGTGACATAATGTATACACTCCATACACTTGTATGGAGGCACCTCCAGCTGTCACATACATTAGTACTACTAGCGAGCTTTGGCATTGAGTTGATATTTATTTATTTGAATGCGGGTTTTCCTTGCGTCAGCACGATGATTACAGCAGTATTGCGTCTTCTCGTAGAATTTTCCTATCAGGTTTGTCCTGACAGTGGCCGCTAGGCCTACACTTCTACGATTTTAAACCTGTCAATGGATTTTCAGGGTGCGCAATGTGCACAGAGGACTTCTTAGTTGTTTGTCCTTATCCGACAAGAGATTAGACGCTGGCTTTCTTACCCTCAGGTGAATGACCTTAGCAGGGTCTGTCTGGTGTATTTTTTTTTGTTTTTTGTTTACATACATTTAAATGCAATAACATTGTTATAGTTTAGAAGTTGATGGATTATTCAAAGGCTAAGAAAAAAAAAACTTTTTTCTTTCCTGTAAGGCAGGCGCATCGGTTCAGACGAGCTTCTAATATCGGAAAGAACTTCTGTTTGGACATTGTGTGCTTTCTCATTCCTCCCCCCCCCCCCCCCCNCCCCCCCCCCTCACGGGTGCAACCACTGACTGACTGAGTGACTGACTGACTGATTCACTGACAGACTGATTCACTGACTGACTGACTGATTCACTCACTCACTCACTCACTCACTCACTCACTCACTCACTCACTCACTCACTCACTCGCCTACCCACTCGCACACTCCCATCTCTAGTTAAGGCCTAGTTCAGAGTCACACCAACTTCGTGAAAGTAAAGTGAAAACTCCATAAGGTATGAGACTTTCGTCTGACCCTGTATTTACACAGCATCTACGTATGATGTCATTGACCTAGTTACGCTGAGTTGCGCCTGTTTGCAATACCTTGTCCATTATTTTTTTTTTTTTCACCAAGGACGAGGCAGTGGGCTGTAGCACATCCAGTATCCAGCTGACATCTGCATTTTGTGTGCAGTGAAATATGAAAAATAGCAGATGCGGCTCATCGTCGTTGTAACTCATACTCAGTAGACCGTTTTTGATTAAAGCGAAATAGTAATGTGATTGCGTTATCAAACATCGCTTCCGGTTAGCTTAGAATCAATCGAACACACTATTTCAACCAGTCATATTCCTCTGACAGTGGAAAAGTGGAAAGCGAAAGTAGTGATTGTTGGAGTTGTGGTTTGCCTTGCAATGCCTGGATGATCGTGCATTATCATAATAACCTGAAATTGCCGCGTTGTTTGTCCTTACTAAAGTCCTGTATTTAAAACCAACTCCTCTGCTACTACTATTATATACGACCACTGCGGCTGCTACCACTGCTGCCGCTGCAATTGCTGCTATTACCACTATCACCGCCACCGCTACAACCACACTGCTACGGTTCTGAATTTATAGCCACCACAATTGCCAACTGACCAATACCGTTACCACGTTGATGAACTATTTCACGATCTTACCACTTGAGTTGTACCTCTCTACACACAGACATCATTCACCACTTGTCGCTACCACCACCACCACCACCAGCACCATCCTGTTTCATTGATACAGCCATTTTTTTTTACATTTGTACTAGCACTGCTATCGCGCACCCC
>JAWQUT010000109.1:192960-223634 GCA_033807755.1 Ellobium chinense
GCTGAAGAAACAAAAATGGTGTCACTCCATCATCTCCTATTTACAGCAGTAGGGGTGATTTTATCACTCTTTCACAACTGTTACTGGGCTGCAAGCAGATTAATGAAAAAGGTCTTTGGTCTGTTTGTTTCACATGGAAGATCATTACATGAATATTGTTCTGGCATTGGTTAAGGTGATTCATTGTTAAGCTGGTCCATCAGTATTTCATGTAAAGGGTTGTTGTGCTTTCAGAAATTTGGCGGTATCCATTTATAAAATTTTTATCATGAAAGTTTAAATCAGTTCTTAATTTTTTTTTCTTCTCTTTTCTGTCCTTCACATTGTCCAGGGTAGAGGACAAGCTGACGTGTAGAGAATGCATCAAGAGAATTTACAGACAGAGTGGGCTGAGGGGCTTCTACAAAGGCATCAGTGCTTCCTACTTCGGTGTCAGCGAGACTGTGATCCACCTGGTGATATATGAAACCCTCAAGGCACATTTGCAAAAGACCAATCACGACAGGCAAAATGCTGAGAGCAGCAATAGTGTTGTTGCTGCCTCTGTTAGCAGTGATAGTGGTAATGGTGCCAACGACAGCAGTGAAACTGTTAGCAAAGACAATTTTCTCACATCGGATTACCTGAAGTACATGCTGGCTGGGGCATGTTCTAAGTTCTGTGCTACAACGCTGTGTTATCCACATGGTGAGTCATATGAGACAAAGGGAAGAGGAGGGTAATTGTACAGGGAGATCTGTTAGAAAGAAACGAGATGAAGAGGTTGATGGAGAGAGAGAAATTGAGAGAATGAAAGAGAAGAGATGATTCAGGAGAATTGTGAGGGCAGAAGGTAAAATATAAGAGTTTCAGCATCTGAAGAGACGGAGGGTTAAAGAAGTAGAATGGAGTAATAAAGAGAGGGTGAAATCGAAGTGGAAGGAAGATTGGAGAATTTAAAACAGAGAAAAAGATGCACAGCACAGATATAATGGGTTCTAGATACCCTGCGATGAGCAGCAAGAGGAGAGAAAATACATCAAAAGACACTTATTATATGAATCTGTGAAGTGTAGCTTTCGTTCTTCTGAAACTCTGCAAATCTTAGTGATGGCTTAAGTGTAAGAGAAGGTTACATTTTTGCACACTGCACTTTGGTGAACTTGAGTTAAAACTCAGAACTTGGGCAGATTTCATGGGCAGTATCCTGGGACTCTTCCTCCTAGTGCTTCATTTAGGATTAGGGGCAGGGTCAGGAGTAATGTTAAGGAAGAAAAAGCAGCCTCGGGGTCATCATTAGATATTGTCCAGGAACTCTCTCATACCGCCTCTCTTCTGACTCTTGCCTAACCAGAACCAAGCCATATGCAGGAGAGTCCCGGAATACTGCTCATGAAGGAAGTGATGCTGGTAGTTAGGAACATGGTTAAATATTGAAAGTCTGTAAATTTCATGCATGAAGTCAGGAAGCCGACACACCCCCAAATTTATGCATTCTGATTGGCAGAAGGGTAATGTGCCATTCGCAAATGCAACCCTGTGTTACACTTTAACAATATGTTTATTTAAAAATTCACAGGTCCCGTTAAATTGTTTCATAGTAAGCATGTTTTGTATTATCTATGACAAGGAAACCCGGCAATGCAAATATACAATTTCCCTTACCTCTTTGCCCAACAGTCAACAGCTTTCATTACAAAGGTTCACTGTGCTGTACTGTGATTGAATCACAAGTTCTTGTCCAGTCAAGTGGCAAATTGGTTATGGGTCACCTCTCACCTAGGTGGGGGCTTAGTGATCATGAATATAAGAAAGGAGAGAGAGATTATGGTTAAAAAATGTATGTGCGTGTGTATGTGGTGGAAAGGGAAGAGGTGTTCAGGATCCCAGAAATGCTCC
Organism: Ellobium chinense; assembly: GCA_033807755.1. Classification (NCBI taxonomy): domain Eukaryota; kingdom Metazoa; phylum Mollusca; class Gastropoda; order Ellobiida; family Ellobiidae; genus Ellobium; species Ellobium chinense. The sequence continues at coordinate 194,839 of JAWQUT010000109.1, forward strand.
TTATTGATAATAATATTTATAAAGGTGTTTTCCAGTAAGGAAAGCTGCATTTCTTAAGAGATAATAGATATGTAAGAAGATATTGGGTCTTGCAAAAAGTTTTGCAATAGACCTGGTAAATATTTTTGTAATAAACATGTTCAAGTGTAATCATGCCAAGAGGGCATTGTATCAAGAGAGGTGAGCTGCCGAGAGCTAGTGTGAGCAAACAAAACTAGAAGAAGCACAAGAGTATCCATTTATAAGAAGTGAAGCTAAGTGGCAAGAACTGTAATGTTGAAAGGTAAAGCAAACTGGAGTGAATTGATAAATGCCATTTTTGACCAGACTCTTTTGCCTAGTGAGGTTTAAGTGTTTATGCTCTGCAAGAATCGGTTGTTACTGACTTCATCTTGTTGCCAGGATATTAAAAACAGGGATTTCAGATTTTGGTTTGTAGCCAGAATTTTATACCAGATCAAACATATAGCATAAAACCATATACACTATTGTTTGTTGCCAGTCAGATTGAGGTTTAAGAGCTTTTTGAAGGCATCAAGTTACTGAAATGATATGAAAGCTTAATGTATGTACTTCCATCAGATGAAAAAAAAGTTCCATCTAGTATTATTCTGGTCTAAGATATCAGTGTTTGAAGTGGCCAGGGGCCACCTCATTGAAATGGAAAAAAAAATATGAGAAAAATGTGATTGATGAACAATATTTCACTACCGAAGTCATCTAGCATGCCTCATAAAATTCATATTTATCTACAATTACAGTACTAATTATTCACCAAGAAAATGAATTGTCTCCTGTACTGGAATGATTTTGCTCTTAAATACTGTTACAAAATAAAAGTTGGAGTTCAGATGGCCAAATCATCTTCAGGGCCTGGTAGCTGAATTCCAAATCTAGTGTTTAATCCTCGGAATGACAGGGCATATTATTATTATTATATCATGCCATGTAACCTGACATGGAATACACTCTTTTCTGAAATCTGGAAGACACTCTAAACCGCCACTTGTTAAGAATATTTCACAATATTCATAGGGCAGGTCCAACCTTGCTGTCTTTATGTAGCATGCAGAATGATTTGCTTTCAGTGTAGCACTTGTTTTACATCAAGAGTTTCCATTAAAAGAATTTCCCATGTGTTAATCGAATAACCAAGCAAGAAACTTTTGCCATGTGTTTTTATGAAGATTGTACTTTTTCTGTTGCAGAGGTGGCTCGCACACGGCTTAGGGAAGAGGGATCTCGATACAACACATTTTTCCAAACTCTTTATCTGGTGTTCAAAGAGGAGGGACGGGCTGGAATTTACAGGGGGCTAGGGACACAGTTGATCAGACAGATTCCAAACACAGCCATCGTCATGGCAACTTATGAAGCTGTGGTGCATGCCTTGACACCAGAGGATTGAGTGCAGTGCAGTGCAGTGACTAGTGTTAGTTGAAATTCTGAAGGGGATTACACTGGATTCTCAGTATGTAAGGTGGAGGCTGTGAGGCCCCATACAATATGCTGATTTTTCCCCTGCTGTAGACCCACATTGGTCATCAGAGTTGATCTGCTGAAACGGAAATCTGGTTGAAAACAAGCAATCACAACACTGCTGTGCAGACCTACACATTGGGCAATACCAGGAGTGTCATCATACCGGCTGATGTGAGATTGAGAAAAGCATGTGTTTGTTTCTCACTCATCACAGTTTTTGCTGAATATCACCTCACAATGCTCACCGCAAGTCCTTCTCCCAAATCCATGCTAGCGGAGAAACTTCTCTTTTTCACAGTTTTGGTGCAGGCCTTCGTCTTCAGGGACTGACATTGAGACTTCTTCTGTCTGAGAAAAAAAACAGTAGATAATGTTTGACATGGACAGAAATTTCATTTTTGTCTCCTTTTTCTGTAAAACCAGTTCAGCTGAACTCCTGTCTGCCATAATATCAATAATAATAATTTTTCATTTTTCATGCATCTGCTCATAAGCTGATTGTGTCACAAAAGTATTCTTGTCACATTGTGGAAAACGATCAGAAAGAAGATGAAAGGACAACGAGATTTTTCAGTATTGACTGTATCAGGCTTACCATACAGCCAAAAATAGACTGGTTGTGGATATTTTTTTCTTTCCATTTCATGTCGTTGTGTTTTTTTTTCTAAGAGAAACGGTTCCGACTTGTAATTTGGAAGAGGTGTAACTTGTAGTAAACTCTAGTAAGAGTGATCTGAAGGAAAAAAGATTCTGAAATCATAATGACGGATATGACAGATTTCTTCTGTCGGCTCCACACAAGACTTCTTGCAGTATCTGCTGTGTTGTTTAGTCAATTTTTCCTGGCTCTCAGGGATTTTTTTACACTTAGAACTGATTATTAAGTGCATGAGATTGCCACAACATCATTACATAATTCTCATGACGCAGATTGATGGAAATCATAGATGAAATTGGAAGATAATTGTACAGTGCTAGCTTTTTGATATTTGTCATAGGATAAATGCAGTGTATTTTCAAGTTGTTGGGAGTAGAGCCCCATGGGGACTACAGATACCACCCAGCAAGCAAGCAACCAGCCAGCCAACAACAGGTTATGTCTGTGGATTGAAAGTGACAATACAGATAATTTAGAAGTCCAGCTTAGATGAGATCGTGAACTCTGCATGACTAGATGGTTGATTGTGTATGACCATAATGTTTAGTTTCTTTCTCAGGGCTTTAAATTGGCATTGTGGAGAATGCATTTGATAGATCTGAAATAAGTATAGTCACATAGAGTCTAAACAATTTTTGGAGTTGATCCAGAGCTTTAATTTTTAAAAAAGTCAGTACATATGCATTTAAGTGCGCGTTCCTTGAAAAATTAGTCAGTAGGGTTTTCAGAGATGCTTTTCATCATCAGATCATTGAAAACAAAATTAAACTTGAAATCTGAATTGTGTTTAGAGTTGAGGTATAATAAATGACGGTGGAGAGCAGTTGAAGAGCGTTTTTACAAAACTCAGTAAATCCACTTTTGTTGAAAAATGAGTTCATGAGGTATTCAGAGATGCATTTTGTGTTAATTTGTTCAGAACTTAATTGAACTAAAAATCTACACTCCTTCAAATTTTAGATCATTTAACAGTGAATAAAAATATACATGTATGAGGAGCAGTTAACTTACATTAGTCTATTTCTCTTTATTTCAAAAATATTCAGAGTAATCAGAGACCACATACCAAGTTTTGTAAAATCACTCTTCAATTATATATCATTTTCTTTTATTTCAAAGGTGCTTTCACTGAGTTTTAGAGAAACATCTTCATTTGCAGCGGTAGTTTATCCCAACATAGGATAACTCTAACAATTGTGAAAACATGTTGTAAATGATGATGGTACCAATGCCACACCTACCAAGTTATATGCATGAATTCACCAATTATAGGTGCTTGTATACTGAGTGAGTCACTGATTTGGAGTAGCCAGTCATGAAGCCACTTCTGTTCCCCTTGTTATGGGCTGTGGTTGGCAACATTGTATCATAATACTCACCTGGTTAGTGTGGGGGCATTGTCATGTCAGCTATTCCAAGAGCCAGTTACACTGGAGCGAAGCCAGTGCTTTTCAGATTGTCGCTAGTAAGGCATAGATACGCAAGTACTTTCTGCCTTGTTACAAATGATAAAGAGGATGATGTGACCGCATATACCTGAGGCAAGTGTTATATTCATGCAGAGGCAGACAGCACTTACGCATCTATCCCACACCAGTGACAGAATGGAGTTTTTGCTGTGAGACAGGCTGTTAAATGGAAGGAGGCCGACACTCATGACTCCCCAGAATAAAACTTGTTATCCTGTATAGTAACTGAGTGGACAGGTTTTAATTGAATGACCCAACCCTGATTTACGGAATGGTCCTAAAGTATGATAGATTCATTCCACATTTTCCGAGCACCTTAGGAACTCACAAAGTTATTGCCTGGATAAAAGTAGAAATATGACCCTATTAGTTTGCTCAATTTAACTGGATCTTTTTTCCTCAGCGAAACTGTACAAAGTGACTTGCTTGCAGAAAGGCTGTTTGCTGTAACAGGGATGGCAGAATGCCAAAAATGTTTGTAAACCAAAAATCAGATATGAAAACCAGGCATTTAGTGAAACAAAGTGACAAAGCAACTTCCATATTAACAAAGGAAGACTTACGATGATCTTGGTTTCCGAAAATTTGCCATTGGCTGCTGCCATCTCTGATGTAAAATGTAAGGATTGTGTTGAGTTGATGAGATTGTTTAGTGGAAGGTGTTGGGTGAAGTGACTAATCTTATGCATTACCTTTCCAGTGACATATGTGAATGAGAATGATCTTTGCTTGTTCCAAACTGCCAGTGTATATTTTCACACTTGTCTGTGTTATGGCAGAGTGAGATGAGGATAATGGATGTGTGGTTTATGACAGAATTTGCAGATGTTTTTTATGTTTGTATGAGCATTGCCACACGCATAAGATATTAGCCTCTTAAAATCTTAAATTTACAATGAACTTACAAAGTGCAGCGGAATATGATGAAGATAGTACAGTAGAATATCTTCCTATGCATAACCTGCCTGAAAAGTTTGGATTGTTGTGTCTTTAATATAAGGCAATATGGGTAACGTATCCCTTTAATGACATTACTCTTTAGAGCTGTGTTTAAGGAGAACGTCTTGCACCCACTTAGGCAAATACAAATATGAGACATTATCAATTAATTTTCTCAGTAATCTCAGTATTCCGACACACTGAGGCAGTCATCTTGTGAGTGTGGTGAGTCTAACTTGTATGCAAGTGGTTGTTTATTCTAATGGTGGATTGTGTACATAAAAGTCCAGCGTGTTTGTGCCTGCTGCCTGATGGTAAATTATTTGTATTACTGAATGTGTACGTGATCTGAGGTGTTTATGTTTATGGTGAGACTCAGTGTGTGTCTACTGTTTAGGTTCTATGTATATAATTAATCCAGAGAAGCATGGTTGAGTGTGTGGTAGTGTTAGTCCTAGACAGCTCTGTGGAGCCGGCCATGGAGGAAGTATAGACCCCATGTGCTTTCATATTTTTCTGCTTTTTTTGTCATGAGAATTCAGGGTGTGCTTGTTAGTCATGACTTAGAGTTTCTCTGAGAGTAACTTGTATCCTCCACTTCATCCTCACAACAAACATTTTATTTTAGTTTATTTTAAAGACAGTATTTTTATAAGAAACACCAGATCCTTCCTCCCTCATCCATCTTGCCTCCCCCAGCTGACAGAGAAATAATTTATAATTTGATTCCTTTGGTTGTTTTCGTTTCGTAAATTCTTCCAAAGGGAGGGATAGAAACAGATAATACAATGACATACTAACAGCGACATATCTGCCAGATCGGTTTGTGCGTATCAGCTGTACTTGTCTCCATTGCTGAGGATTTGAGTGCAGGGTACCATCCAGCAGCATGTCCATCGTTCTCGTGACACTTTCTGCTTATTTTGATAATGAAAGAACCCATAAGATGTCTTTGGGATATCTCATTTTAATCCTGGCTGGACATCCATGTCTGCTTATCATAGAGGAAACAGCATCTTTCCCTTACATTGGTCTGTATATTCATTGTTTCTTCAGATGGACCATGTCAAATTGAAACAAGGTCTCATCATATCATACACATCAAAATGAAACAGTAAGCTGCTTCTTGAGGCTTTCTTTGGTCTGAGTATTAACCCTTCCAGGCATTTGTGGATACTTGTATGTATTTTTCTTTTTCATTTTAAAACATCTCCAGAGTGTAGGTTCCAGAACATTGAAACTTTATGTATTCTCCAAGTTTCTTCACAGCAGCACATTGGTATCTTGGGTTTTGTTTCACAAAAGCAAACACACCAATCAATTAGCAGCATTTTTTTACTATCTACAGATGCATTGGTGCATACCAACATTGCCTGTACTCTTTGTTGTGAAGATGGGTGAGAAGCATTCATGGATGAGAAAAGGACTCATGCTTTTTACAAGTAGTCCCATGATTTTTTTAAACTTCCTCAAAGGCATGCATAAGTACTTTATTTTTTTGCCCCACATTCTGTACAGTGAAATAGAATGTGTGGGTAACTTAATTCCTCTCAAAGGCCCCAAGAAGTGGCCAGTAACGAATGGCTGGAAGGGTTAAGTCTGTGTTTGATAATAGGCATTGCATTAAAACTTTGCAGCATCATTCACATTCAGTGCCATATATTGTGAAAAGCATCTACTAGTACTAAAGCACTTTCACATTCGTCCCCTTAGCATAGTGATTTCTGTATCTTAGTGACAGACCTGCATGTTTCTCCACACTTTTCTGTATGCCACAGTATTGCTTGGTCATTGTTTAAGGAGGACTAAAAGATATCTTACAGTATCAGGGGTGTTTTCACACTGCCAGAGCTACACAACAGACTGCACTTTTGCTGGTGAAATAGGGCCATGAAAGTCACATCTTTTATTTTACCTCCATCCATGTCCACAGATTCAATTCTGTAACACAGTGAGTCGCATGGCCAAGAGAAATCTGCTTGGCTGGTTAAACAATCTCTTTTTGTCTGGGTCATCATGGTGATGTATGCTCTAGGTTTCCTGCACTTCATATTTTTATTTTCTATAGCACCACTAAAGAAATGCCGGCTTTCACATAAACACCACAGATAAAGTTTTTAATATGTACATCTGTGTTTTGATACTGGAAAATATATTTTGCGGCTATGTATGGTTGGATTTTTCAGTTGATTTGTTGGGGTATAGTTCAAGTTCTGTGGAAATGAGGTCTTAGACTTAGAGACGAAGACAGTTCTCTCAGCTACTGATATATTACTCTATCATGACAATTATCGAGATGCACAGCATAGCTTAGGCAGATCTTCCTGATTCAGGTTCGTGACACATCACTCCCAGGTAGAACCTTGCATGTCACAAACACCTCATCGCGCTGCAGAGATGCCGTGCACTAAATATTGTACATTTTCTTAAAACAAGTTTTTTTGCCATGCATACAAGGAAGGTTGGATCACACATTCATATACACATCATTCATATTACAGTATGCAGTTGACCTTTGTATCTTATGATCCCGTTAAGGTATTTGAATAGAAAACAAAGGATGAAGCTTTTTTACACTAGTGTCTTAAAAGTAGTATTCCCACAGTATTTCTGTTGAAAATCATCTGATTATATTTGTCCATTTATGCATTTTTTAAAAGTATTTTCACAATTTCACCCATTCCCTTAAGGTATCAGTGGAGATTGCAGAATCTCACTGTGTGTTTATTATTAAACTGAAGATATTTTTTTAAAAAAAATAATTTTTCTCAGGGATGCCAATTTTCCGGATAAATCCGGATTTCCGGATTTTTCGACGTTTTTAGCGGCGGGAAAGAAAATCCGGATATTTCGGCGTTTTGAGCGACGGAGAAAAAAAATCCANATGTCGATAGGCCGCGCGCTCGAGCAATTTTCAGGATTTTTTTTGGTCAGGCATTGGCATCTCTGTTTTCTAATTATTTCTATTTTTGATTGCTACTAAGGTAGGGCAAAAAGTAGGAAAAGTATGATGAAACTTACAATTAACCATCTGTAGTACACTCTAAGTTTCTTGTAATGATTTCTGAAGTGACTAATAGAACAGATGTATCCCAGAAACTGCACAATTTTTGCTGAGGAATGGAAAGATATGTATAATTTAAACAGTGGGAAATGGCCTGAGTCCCTGTTTTTAAGTATAACCTGAAGAAACTGGAAATTACCTGCGTTACTTCTCAGGGCTGGTATGAATGTTGTGCTAGAGAAGGTCATACCAGGCCTCTAAGCACGCCTAGTGCTTAAGGAATGTGTTGATTCCGAGTTTTGTAGAGAGTAGAAGCTGTGATTGAGGAATCAACAACAGCATTTTATTTTCTGTGGTCGGTTAAAAAGGTGACCAATTCTCATGTTACTGCGTTTGTCTTTCTTGATACATCTTGACTGTAAATTTGGTGATAACTGACTGCGAATTGTAATCAATGACACATGCTATTTGTGGAGATAATTTAAGGATTAAATAAATGGAGAAAAACAGTTGCGGTTGTTGTGCTGATTTCTTTCTGTAATCAAAAAGAAAAGTACAAAATGTGTGCATGTGTTCACCTTTAAATTTAAAGGGAACGTCTTTTTGAGGCCATACATGGTTATTATCTCATTCATACCATTACATATGTACAGTACACCAATACACATCACACATCTTGTCATGCTCATGTCCACATTTGCCTAGGTCATTTTTTATTATTATTATTTGAGTTGTTTTTATTAATATGATCTTCCAATTATCTTCTTTTTCTATTTAAACAAATAGAGAGTTTTGACTACTTATTATTCGCAATTTTACAAGCTAAACCACATCATTCCCATTGTTTGTGTTGGTAAGCAATAGGTTAAGAGCGCTAAATTTCTCAAAACCTCAAGAACTGACTTAGGCAAATGTGGAATGAGCAGGATGATATCCTGTATACTCTACTCTCAAATATGCTATTAAGAAAGATTCGTGTACACTCTAAACTGTTTCATTTGAAGCATATTTTGCAGTATCTTTGAAGCTTATTTAATCCATCAAATACCATTTTAAACGCTAGTAGCGCTAGCTGACCAGACGCTATGCAGCTCACTGGCTGTGTGACCTAATTTTACCAATGTTATAGTGGATCAGCGCACACTGCCTGGCGGTTAGGACCCGTTGCCAGGGCCCTGCATAAATACATTCATCGCAGGTAGAAGTTAGTTGAGCGATGCGTATATGTACTATTGCCACACTGAACGACAGCGAGCGCACAATAGTATTTATACTATCATCGCATCTCGAGGGTTAAGATCCGCAAAAGAATTTGCGTAAGTGCTAAATTCAGGTAAAAGGTATTACAAACAACAAAGTCATTGCTTGATGCTGCAGTGCATCACCTTGGTGCCCTGTCATCCATTCTCCCACCCCACAACAGCCTGGTGTACCTAGGCAAGTGAGGAATGGAAGTTCAGTATCTCTCTCAAGACATAACTTGAACCACAAACCCAGGATTTGAACCCATAGACCTTTGCTTTATGAGTTTCTCGATTGTGGAAAGTACATTTACAAGCCAAATAACCATGCTGAGGGAATGGTTAGATGCCCCAGTCAACTATCAGCAAAAATAAATGTTCACTTTTGTTATATCTGAGAACTTGAAAAGTAGAATGTGTTTGATCTCAAACCAAACTGTTCATTCAGAAGGCCCTAGGTGGTTTCCTACAATACATGTGGCGAAAGGTACAGTGGAAAACTTTATCTGCTGCCAGTAGTGCAAATGATCCATAAAGAGAAACTAAATTCTAAAATATGGTTGAACTCTGTTTACAAAATCATTGCTTAACACATTCCCTTGTCTAGCACACTCCCATCCAGTCAACATATCCTCCGTAGCTTGATCCAAAAATTGTCCGAGAGAAATCATCCTCTAAAGGAAGAGTTACAGTTTAGTTGGTGAAAGGACATGTGATGTACCTTCTTGGGATCCCTGAACTATTGAAAGTGAGCAAATAAATACCCCACACTTTCATGGTTGTTTGACTAAATGCAGGCCTTTTTCTTAGGATCAGGAAATAAAACCTATTTCACCTACGATTATCAAAGTACTGTACATTAAAAGCTGTTCAAAGTAATGAATGTAAGGTGAAGTGCAGTAGGAATTTGAAATCTTAATTCTGTAGTTTTTATCATATTGTCTGTGTCCATGCATAAAGTAATGGGCTATATACATCTATCACTAATTATGTCAAATTGCTTGCGACCTCGGACGTTAACATAAAAAAATGGAGGACATAGCCACTTTTTCCCACCAGACCTAATACAGTGGAAACTCCAGTAAGACATGCACTCTTTGGATTGAGCTTCTGAGATATGTTATCACAAGTTGTGTATTACTCAGAAAGCATTTTTATAAGAGACTAAACAGGGATTACTGAATAGAAGTGTGCTAAACAGGAGTGTGCTAAGCAATGACTGTGTTCACAGGGTTCCACTGTATCTGAGCATCCCCCCCCCCCACCTGAAGAAAAGGATGTGTTAAGTTACTGTGTACAACAGCACAGTGACTCCTCCCAACATAAACTGTGCATCCTCTCTGAATGATGACTTAAAAATGAAAACTGAAGATGGTGGTCTAGTCATGCAAAATTCCTGACCTACAGGGACAGATTAGTGAATAGGAACAAAATGGAAAGTTGGGTGAATCCATATTTCTTGGGCTCATAGTCAAAAGTATGGTGTCCTTCAACTGTTTAAATTCAACATTCTGATACATCAGGTTCACAGGCCCCAGTTGCTTAATTAAAACTTTGTTGCCACGGCTGCAATGCTGCATCCAAGTGTACAAATGTGACAAGAATGGGACTTGGCTTTACCACGAATTTCTGTCTTAGGGATTGGGATTGAGAGAGTGATTAACCTGAAAGGGCTTTGACACACAAAAGTGTGAAGCTCGCCCACCACAAACTCATGTATGTTACAAAACAGCTGTTCAGTTTTGATTCAACAATTTTTTTTTCATTTTCATTCCATTACTGAGACAAAGTACACTCAGATCTAAAGTTTACCAAAATTAGCTGTGCTATGTCTCTCTGAAGTTTTGCACTCAGTGAGGTCAGACCTAGTTCCAAGATTTAGGCCTACATAACATCAGTGGTGGGCCATGGATCCAGTTTCTTGTGTGTTAACTGCAGAGGGATGTACTTTGGCCCAAAATTCTTACCAGATCATGCAAGGTGAGAATTACGTGCTGTATGACATTACTGGGTGAACGCATATAAATCTCTGGGCCATTATGAGACGACATGAAGGAAAATTTGTCTGAGATCAAGCGTGAAAGCGCAAAGCATGACAGCTGTCGCTGACTGCTTTATAGCAATATCATGGGAGCATGGAAAAGTTGCAGCTAAGAGGACAGTGACATTAAATGGTATTGTTTCCTCTCCACCTCCATAGCTTCTTCCTTCAAAATATGGCAAATAAATAAACTGTAATTAAGCAGATTGTGATTAAACATAACCAACTGTATTTACTGAATGGGCGAGAGCGGTAAACTGGATCAATTCATGAGCAAAGAATGCAGTTAAAAAGATCCTACAGAGGGCAAGCCATGAATGGTGGGGGGGGATACAGAACACATCATTAAAAGGATATAAACAGACTGTTGGGTTACGGTCTGAACCAGTTAGACTTTATGTGAAGACATTTTAACCATTTCTTCTGATGCCCTTTCACCCCCAACAATAAACTAGCTTGTGATAGTTTGCACATGTGCATTTCAGGCCAACCTTCAAGTTTATAAGCAAACTTAAAGATTATGTCAAACTGAAGAGACATAAAGCATTCTGACACACTTTCTTGATTGGTGTGCTTTTAAACACCAGCAGGCCATCTCCCAAAATCACTCAAATGTTCTTTATCAGGTGGCTTAAAATTAGTTAAAAAGCTGTTCTGTCATTTGATATAGTAGGCCTACACTAATTAAGTGTTCCCTGGACCTAAGTTAGGTACCCCTTGCCTAATCTCTAGAAACTCTCTTAAAGTCTGTTTTACAAGTGTGCAGCTTAAGACTTCAACTACAGTTGAGCACGAATAACTCGAAAAACATACCAGTTGAAAACACGATTCCCTGTAACAAACTTTTCAGACCCAAATTTATTTCTCTATACTAGTGATTCACATATTCCTTGAAATTCGGCAAATAAACAAGATGAGGTGGACCGAAAGAATTGAAGTTAACTGTATGTTAATCCCCTAGGTGGGCTCTAAATTAGAATTATGTGTGAACCATTTTTCTATGAATATGCTGATTTCATTTTGAAGAGCAATAAATAAAATCCGGAGTACAATGACGTGACTTAAACGCCTATCATTTAAAAATAGGTCTGTTCTGTGCCAATGTTACAAACTGAACTGAAACACGTCCCTTTCAAGTTGTGAGAGACTGTTTCCACTACACGTGATAAAACAATGAGCTGCTTCATGCAGCTGTCACAAAGAAATGCATCTCAGGTTGCACAGAGGGTAGATCTTGTGTCTTATTACCACGTAATATGCATAGTTGAATTATGCAAATGCATGTTTCCTGGATAAATAGACATAACAGCACAATACACAGTAAATTTTTCATTAAATAATGAATTTAACCAGCACTTTGGAATGGCACATTTACCTGTCTTGGTTTTACAGGGATTTAGTAAAGAGGAAGTTGTCTTATGTGTTAAATCTTTAAACACAGTGAAATGAAAACTCAGATTTTTCTACAACATTGGCATAAGGGTAAGATTTATTTTATTATTCCACAGAGGAAACTGTCTTATTTACAGTGACACAATATGAGGCACAGAAGTAAAAACTGATATACAATGTCAATCATTACTCATAATATATGGTAACACCCCAATTTACCACAGTCCTAAGTCCATCTGGGACAATCCTGGATCTCTTTCAAAGTGTAGCTGGCTTAATGCTACAGGCAGGCTTGGAGAAAACAACACATCATCAGAGTCTTTGGACAATATACAAGGACTCTTTCTCTTCCCTAACCTTGCTCTCAATCCTAACCCTGCCATAGACTTAACCCAAACACACATTTGAAGAGTCCCAGGATTACATCAAATGGACAAATGGCACTTGTAAACTGGGATGCCAACATAATCATGACATTCCCTAACTTCATCATTATCATGGAAAGAAAACCAAGTTTCCACACCCACCCTTCAAGATATTCATGAGGCATAGTTACATGGATCTCATTCATATACATGAACACATACTTCAGTAATCACCATAAAGTGTAGCTAGCTTCCAACACTGGTGACAAATCAAGTAACTGCAAATATGCTGACCTTGGCGACAAAAAATAAACCCTTTAAGATTTCCAAACAAAGAGATGTTTACAGTTGGTCTTCTGTAATGTGAATGGCTTTGCTTACACGCTCACAGTTCAAGAACAAGAATCCATTTTGTACTGATAATCATAAAACAATGAGGATAACAAGGAACATCAACTACTGTGTCGTAATCACATCAGAGACAGATTCCCAGATATCCCAAAGAAGCAGAACACTCATTCAATCAAAAGTGTCAAATCATATCACACATTCTGTACCTCTATCTTCATACAACTTTTGCATCGAACAATGCACTTTCATTGCTACATATTGTCTATGCTGATGTATAATGATGCATTCCACATTAAGGAAGTGTGAAAAAAAAATAGGATCATGTCCAGTCATTTTATTAACATGAAAGAGACCTAATATCTCATGAATGTGTAAAATGCTTAAATTTTCCTTCACACGAAAATAGATAATGTCATTAGAATTATGTACAAAAATGATATTAAAATTTTAACTATTTGTAGTTACTATCTTATATATATCAGCATGGACTCCATGGAAGTAGAAAATTCAATTTTCCACTGATCAACAGTCAGAAGCTATTTCGGGACATTCGGTTGCAGCATCAAGTTTTGAGAATTCAGCCCATAATTTAACCATGGCTCTTCTACAAACAGAAATTAGAGGTTGCCAAATGCGTGTTACAGTTGGCACAACTTTTCTCTCTTGTATCCCAAAAGCTGCTTAACTGACTGTTCAGACACATGCAACATTACTGAAAATGAAGTTCATAAGTCTTATGTTCAGAAAATGCCTGCTCATGTGATTTCACACTGTTATTACTCCCAGCAGGCCAAGTCACTCCATAATTTTCTCAACTCTGTAGGGAGCATAATTGTGCCATTGCCATTTTACAACAGCTGATCACTAGCATTCTGGCAAGAGCTCTAAATGCATAAAACCAGGTACCCACATTACAGAGAGGATGAGAAATATGTGAATATTCTTTCCTAAGGTACTCCCAAGTTAACCACAACCAGATCATAACCAGTAGCTGGTATCTAAATCTAATGACATCTACCAATCATTATATGAGTCTTCATGAGTACGAGACAATAATAAATATCAAATGATGAGTAAACTCTTAAGTGCAGCCATCCAGGGCCAGTTTGAAAGAAAAAAAAAAGGGCAAGTAATTGCTCATGCAAGGTCTTAGGTTAGGCAGGGTAAAGTATGCCAAAAGATGAAAGAGAGAGTGGGCAAGGGTATGCTAAGACTCAAACCCATGTCCTCTGCACCTACATCAATTATCTTGCCATCTATTAACAATCAAGAAGATTTTACACAGCCATGCTACCATTGTAGTGATACTTGTCATGAAAGCTTAGCTTGTGTGAACATCTGTACATTATATATCTGAGTGCTTATTCCCTTCATCAGCCTCAGTTCCCACCTCATATCACAGCACTGTTTGGTCAAGAGCTCCACTCCTTTTTCCAAACAGATTACACTCAGACATGCTTATTTCAAACTTCATGGGATGCTCTAAATGGTTTCATGTAAGGCACAGTTTGCAATATCAACAGAATTTACCTAAATTTTTGCTTTGGGACTTGCAAAATGTTTGGGAATAGTACTACCTTTGTATAAAAAGTTTTTGCAGTGAGTATATTTCTTTTCCTGTTCTCCCTCCCTAAAGGCAATGTCAGATGTGTAGGCTGGGTACAAACCTCTGCCATTCCCTAGTAGATGACCTGCAGAGACAAACTCCATGCCAGGTCATTCTATGGAGCAAGTCATTCTATGGGGCAGGTCCTATTAGTTACCCTGAAACTAGAAGTGGGGCTCATTCAGTGCCTTGAACACAAGCAGCACTAGGCAACAGAATCTCATCCCACACACACACGGCGCATGGGCCAGTTAGGGCCACTTACTGTCTTACTATATTGGCTATGTGTAGGCGGCTGACCATGATGGTCAGTCTGCCAGAGGACCAATCCAACTTGTGCTTCTGCTGAACAGCTATCAGGTGTGAACTGGTAGACTCCATATTAACCCTTTACTGCATCCATTATGTGCGTTACAAAGTTGGAGATCCTCTTTAACCTCAAACATCCAAAAAGCTTAAACAAAATATGAAGAACTGTTTGTAAAGTCATTGCTTCAGTTTCAAGGTAACTGAAGGAACATGCTATATGGAATAGCATCCCCTTCCCCACCCCACAACCATTACTTGCTAGCCAACATTTGCTGTTATCAGTGTTGCAGCAGTGATCTTGAGGAGACTAACACCATTTTCACAACCACCATTACTGCTGCTTACATTCTGCAGGCTGAGTCTCAACATCTTGATAGGTTACACTCTGGAACTTTCCGGTTCCTCCGCTAGTCTTCTTCAGTTTCCGCCCCCTCCCATCAGCTCGCAGGTCGGTGGTGCCCACTTCTCCGCCGGATGACACAGTGTTCACCTGGGACATCATACGCACAGATTTACCTCTTTTGGCTTCTTGCACAGCACCTATAAGCTCTGAGGGTAAATTCTCTTTAGCATCACCGGTGATATCAGAGACAGTGCCAACCAACTTCTTGTCACCACTTTCCGACATTGTCTGTTGCTTCACATTATCTTGTGTGGCCTTGAGTACACACTTACTGTCAGAATTCAACGAATGGAGACTGTCAGGACCATCCCCAGTAATTTTTATCTTGGTCTTGGAAGGAGCTTCAGTGTTCTCTGCAACAAAAAACAATAAAAGAAAATAAGATCTTTTTCTCTAAAACTAAGAGTCACTGTTTATTTTAGACATTAAATGAAACGTCACTACTGTGCCAGTGTAAAACATTCTCAGATATGTTATTCTTCAGCACAAAATCAGTTATATATCCCAGATGGGTATGGTGAATATTGGTTTGATGTTTAAAATACCAAATTTTTGATGGATGCACATGAATGCACCTTGCTTTTATAATGGATTTTCAAGATTTTTATTCATACTGAAAAGCATTTCCACCCCTCTCCAGTATCATATTTTACCCACAGCTTACAATAATGTATGAGTAAAATTGTGGTGTTGCGCCACATGGTGAAATGAGTAGCTGAGATGTGAGAAAAAGATCAGGTCGGACAACATCAGGAGGAACTTTTCAATGATTTTGCCAGAAACACTAGTCTATATGGTTTTCCAATCATGGAATGGCATAGTGGTGGACAAGACAATCAAGATGTCCATGCTGAGCTGAGTACTTTTCAATGCCTTAACACCACCTTCACAAAACTAGGGACATTTAGGGATTCTTAATGAATTGAAAACCCGGTACATGCATGAAATTTAAATTATTTTCCACATCAAACAGGAATTATGTGTTATCAACAACTAATTAGATCAGTTGCACAATCTGGGCTTAAAAATTCAAACTATCATAATACATTTTAGAAAATGTTTAAATGAAATTCCTTTTATCTTTCAAAACTACTTGTAGTACCTCTGAGAAACCAGGGGTGACATATACAGTATGATATCAAAATCGTAAGACCTCCTGTATTTAAGAAAACAAACGACAATGTAAAACTGTTTCCTCATTACAGTTACCAAAGGGCTAACAAACGTCATATTATGACAGATCCCCTGCATTCTAAGTTCCTGAGGTCCAACCGTACTTTGTATTTGTGGGTCTCTATATGGTTCTGGTCTTTATTATTTCATCAATATCTGTGCTAGAATCTGCATGTTAATTTACAATAATACAGTCGACTCCACTTAATCACCACTTCCGCTTAATCGCAACTTTCCCCAGGAAACCAAATTTTCCCATATAAAAGTCACTGGATAATCACAACTCACTTTGGACAATCACAACTCCCCAGCGGGTGTAAAAATCAAAGATCAGCGGTAGAAGGATTACAACTGATAAATAAATATTTCCACTGAAAGCTGAAACTGTGCAACAGAAGGTAGACCAGCTGACTGAAAGACAGCTGCCTTGTGATAAGCTCCTCCTCTCCATCTCCCCCCCTCTCCTTGGCCTTGGCTAGCCTTGATAATGCTTCTGCACTGAGTGCAGTATGGCCCACTCTGCCCCGCCATCCCCTCCTTTGCAATAAATGACCAAAAAAACCAGCTCTGTATAACTGATTCTTTGCTTAATCACAACTTTTTCCGTGATCCCAAGGAGTTGTGATTAAGCGGAGTCAACTATTCTACAACTAGAACTACTTCTTGACACTTTACTCAAGCTTTGTAAATCAGTTCTAGTCAGTCCAAGAAACTATTCTGGAACCAAGGCGCCCACACCCCAAAATATGCTCTGCCAAAGATGTAGGGCAAGACCCTCAAACTTACTACTGCACTGACTGTAGAATGCTCTGCATTGATCAGTGTCACGTGTTGTTATGAAATATGCATTTATAATTCAGAGGAATTTCCAAAAACAGCTTGCCTTCTGAAAAGACTGAGCATCTTTGTTGAGGAAGAATTATTTGACAGACTCTCGCCCAAATTTGCAAGTGTTTCACTGTCAAGCATTTCAAGACAGTTTATGAAAAATAACCACCCAGAAAATCTAGTACCAAATTTTGGTACTAGATTTTCTAGGAGGTCATCTTTCATTAACTCTCTTGCGACAATTCCCACAAATACTGCAGCTTGCAAAAAAATTTCCTGGAGATGTTTTCCACAATCCTTGTGGGGTTGTATTTCTTGACCCTGTACTCCCTCTGAACCATGCAAAGCTTGCACAAATCATTTTGAACATGTGCATAAAGCTATTTTCTAGCACCATTCCAATACCTGCTTTGACAGGACCGAAAGTTATAATGTTACAGAGAAAATACTATAGCTCGGAACACATTCAGCACGGCAAATTTTCAGCTATTCCTGGGCTGTTTTTGTGGTTGTTTCAGGTCGTTATCCTGGGAACTATGCTTGAGCACATAATTAGGATAGCTCAAAAGTGGAATTTAGTGACATTTATTTACATTTAGACTTATAAATTCGGTCAGAACAAAAAACTTGGGGTAAATATGGGTATGGTCGGCTTAATTGAAAGATGAGCTTTTTGTCCCCATGAATAATTTTTTTCTATTGTTTTTTTTTGTTTATGTAATGAACATAAATCTCTTTTTTAACTTGAAACTTAAGTATGTTAAATTTTATCTCACTAAATTTCATTTTTTTTTTGGGGGGGGGGGNGGGGGGGGGGGGGTAAATTTTCAAACAGGGTCTTGACATCTATTCCTGGATGGCTGTGCGCGAAAAAACAAAATCTCAGTTCTAAGAGAGTTAATGTCACTGAAATATTTTCACATTTATGTCCCCTGAATGTAAACAATGTGAACACCACGTACCAGGCTCATACTTTCGCCGCATCTCCTGGAGTGCCAGGGTCAAGTGGGAGGTCATGCCCTTCTGCCGCTCTCGCTCATGGGTCAAGGTCATAATCTCATTCTTGGCCTCGGTGAGGCGAAGCTCAGTGCGCAGCAGCTGTAGGTGAGTACTCTGAGCTTCTGCCTTCGCTGTTTCGATGTCTTTCCTAAAGATGAGAAAGAGTGACAGTATAATATGTGGGTTGCAGTTGAATATGTCTGACAATAATGAATTCCAGGCAGCGTTTCCAGGTGTGGACCACTTTTCTTATGCACTGCTCAAACCTTTTTGAGATTTTACTCCATTCTGCTCAAAGTACCCCATTCAATAAGCTTGCATCAACTCTATAAACATAAAACAGTATCAGTTATTACCAAATTATGAGCTTTCCAATGATGATGAATGAGGATGGTGTTGATAACTATAATCATGTTATAAGTAACTGCTTCCTCATTATTTTCCAATCCCAACCACTTAATAATCTTGATATATCTCTTTGAGGAATATTTGCTGTACCATTTGTATACTTTACTCAGATGAGAGTCAACTTGATTCCATGTGGCTTGGATGATTTAACAGTGAGTTTAAAAAATGATTCATATATAAATCATATGTGTATGTATGTTTGTATGTATGTGTGTATGTGTATGTATGCATGTATGTGCATGTGTGCTTGCATGTATGTAAAAGATGATTGTACCTGGATCACAAGTGTGTTCTGTTTTGTTATATTAATGTTATCAGATCTGTTGTAGAGAGTGAGAGTGTGTCTTGTATATGATTCTGCAAAGCGCTTTCAGCTTTAAGTTTATAAGAACGATATAAGCAAACTTTATCATTATATTATGAATAGATTCCCTGCAAATCAAGTTTCTGAGATCTTTTATGTTTGTGGGTCTCTAGAATCTCTCTCTCTATTTGTGTAACAGTGATCTTGGGTAGCAGCTCCTTTTCTGTCCTCCCCCACTGACTTAGGTTGTAAAAGAATCAGAATTTTAGGATGAATTTACATCTTGATCCTGACACATCTGAACTTCATGAGGTCAACAAAAAGTACAATTACTATTACTACTATAACTAATCCTTGTAACATCCAAGGGAACAAAGGGCCAACACAAAGTTTTCCAGTAGACTGTGGGGTGCCATCAGCTTTGCAGAATTTCATGTTTCACATAGCGATTCAAAATCATTTAGAACTGTCCTTGGCTATGTTGGTCTAGATCTTCCAACTACAGGCAAACCTCTTTATACAGTCGACTCTGCTTAATCGCCTTTTCCGCTAAATCGCCTCGTTTCCCAGGTACCAAATTTTTCTTTATAAAAGTCACTGGATAATCGCCTCTCACTCCGGATAATCGACCACTCTTCAACGCCCGTGAATTCAAAGATCAGCGGTTGAAGGATTACAACTGACAAATAAATATGTACACAGACGATTTAACTGCACGACGGATGGCAGACCGGTTGACTGAGTGACAGTTGCCATGCCAAAATAGGTGTGATAAGCCTTTCCTCCCCACCTCCCCTTCCCTTGTTCCCCTTCGTCTCACGCTGCATCACCGCCGTCGCCCGTCCGATAATGCTAATGCGCCAAAAGCCGCATAGTCTCCTCCCCCCAACGCCTTCCGTCTCAGCGAGGCAGAGAATGTAAACATCATATTGTGAATGTCTGGTGGATTTCGGCTAGATCAGAGAACGTGTCATGTGGATGATCGGTCGATCCCGACTGTGCCATCCTTGTCTGCTAGGCTACTGCGAGGTGGCCAGTGAGAGAAACTGCGGAGATCAAACATTTTGTGCGCTACAACACCGTCAAACTTGAGTCTGTCAATGCATGACATCAAATCACGATATCAAAGAAATTAAACCCCATTACAAAAAATATGGCCGAAATTATCTTCTCCGCTTAATTGCCCACTCTTTCCGTGATCCCGAGAAAGGGCGATTAAGCGGAGTTGACTGTACTACTAACTCCAGGACTTTGCCAAAGTTGGCATTATAACAAGGTTGGCGGTATAAAGGGGTTTCTACAAATCAATATAAATTTACTGTATTAAAACCCTTTAAGCCAAGTTGTCTTGTGTGTTCATCCTTTTAAGCACTTATTCAATGTGACAGGAACTTCTAGGCTCCAACCAACGATTCCTTAAGGAGAGGGGTTAGTGTTAGGGATGGGCCCTACGCTGTCAGTGTTAGTTAAGTGATATATGTGCAGGAGGTGTCGAATCACAATCTATTATCTTATGCACCTTTTCTCTGCTAGTCACAACTATATTGGGGTCAACAGCCGCACTGTCCCCATTGATCATGTGATAGCAAATGCCGAACCGTCTCATAAGGCAAGCCAGCCACTTGTTCAAAGAATAGAAGTCTGAAACGATACTGGGTTGATTACTGAACTTCATGGCTTTGTTTCTCAAAATGTCTAGACTGACTGGGATAATTTTGGCACATACTGCCACTAACCAAAGAAAAGGCTTTTTCCACTGAATCGTGTTTTGGAGGAATCATTTTCTTATTCTAAAGACTCTATTCCGACAGTTCTGCCGCCAGCCATTTATTAGCTTTCAGCAAAACACCATGAACCGTTCTTCACTTAACCAGTTTCTTCCAAGGTTTGTGAAATGATAAGCGATATTTGCTGAGATTTTAAGGGCCAGGTTTTTAAAAAGATGCATATGTCCTAGTTTTCCTTTACCGTAAGCAACAGACACTAGCGTTTACTTCCAGCCCCAGACAGTGCGCCAATAAAATTTGAAAAGCCGTAGAAGAAACCCTCCCTAAAAATAGCAGCCAATGCAGGCCATAGATAATAGGGCCCACAAGCTCTGCTCTGGGTCAAATATCAGCACTAACAACTGTGTAGAACTACATTTAGGTCAAACTAGATTTACGAGAGGCACTGCAGTTCTCAGGGTTTCACTTTTTTGGCGACACAGTGGCATTGGCGATATAATGGGTGATTTTTACTGTGATTAATGAAAGAACAGGAATGCCCAGGTGTTGGCCGATGGCGGATAGCGGGGGGTGAAATGGCGGTAAAATGAGGTTATTTTCCACTATTTTCAATACAATGGATCTATTCAGAGGCAAAATGTAGGCGGTATGCAGGGTTGGCGATATAACAGGGGTCGGTATAATGAGGTTTGACTGTATTCGTTTTCCTTATGATCAAGTGCCACTGTTACTAGGTCTGTGGGTGGTTTCTGTAAAGTGTTGTCTGTCCGCCCCTATTTTTTTTCTAAGATCTGTTCATGTTTATATAGTCAGTCCTTTTTAAGTACATTGTTTGCTATCTTTCCTGACAAGAGAACTCTGATTATTTGTTGAAAACCCTATATACCTGAGAAAACCTTTCCTCCAGTTAATGTGGGAGTTGTGAAACATGGAAAAGAGATACCTTTCCTGTGGATAAGGTAGCATTAACCTTTGTGATGCTGGTGTTGGATTTAGTTGCTCTAGCATCTACCTACATTTGTTACAGATGAGGATTTCAGTCATCACTCTCAGCCCAACTTAGACAGGCTCAGGCCGAACTAGCCTGCCTGGTATCAAAACAATCAGGTGGCACCAAGCCCCGTGAGGTAGTAACATGGTGTAATCAAATTGTCACAATTGGGCACACTTGCTGTGCAGGAGAAACAGGATGACAAGAGTTAACTATGCATAATGAGCTCACTTCTGGTTTTTTATCACAGTCTGCAGCAGGTTGATGTATTGCTTGTTGCTCTCCATTACATTGTCCAGAGAGGGAATCACAAATTCTTGGGTGGACTTTTGCTGTGGAGGAAATATATAAAGACCTTAGAATAATAAATCTGATTTAATCATTTGATGTGTTCATTCCGCTGGAGTGTACAAAATGACATTTTAAAAATAAGTAGAGGACTCTTAATTTTGCACAAGTGCATTTTGACTAGGTTCATAAGCTGATACATTTTTTTATTTATGAATTGTTATCAGGCTCTTTCAGTTGTTGATTGAATTATTTCTTGCTCATGTTACAAACCTCTCAGGGGTCAGTGTCATATCTCTGAAGTGTAATTTGGCATATATTTGAAATAAAAAGATTGTTGTCTTCCAAGTGAATCCGGTCCTGCTCACTAAGGTTTTTGTTTTTGACCATTGCAGTTTTTGTGCATGTCTATGCAATGTGAGAAGGTGCCTTTGTTATTTTTTTCTGCATGAGGGCAAAGGGTATTTATAGAATGGTGAATTGAATTTTTGACAAAATTATCCTTTTATTATAGGCATAGTTCTGAAGAGCAGCTGTAAACACTTAAACACAATTTCTAAAGGCTGGTAGTTTTCCCCCTCTCCTGACTGCAATGTGATTAAAGGCAATCAAGAGTCAGAGCAGACAATCAGTTTACAGTTTCTTATGTGAAAGCTGCTTCCACTAGCTTGCAAATACCAGTGTCAAGAAACTCAACCTTTGAAGAAGATTTCCTTTTCTGCAGCTCTTCTGTCAGGTGAATCACAGATCGTTTGCTCTCTTCCAATTGGCGCTGGAGGGTCTTTACCATCTCTTCATCATAACCCTTACTGGCAGTCTGACGCAGCAGCAGGACTTGATTCTGGGAAAGATTGAAGAGATATTAATAGAGCATATGAAGTCAGATGTATAGAAGTTTCTGACTGAGATCCCGCCATTTATTAGGTTTTCATTAAAATCTCAATTAATCCATGAAACTATGGCACAAGGTGCCTCAGGTCAGCCACCTGCTGGCTGCGTGACTCAGTGTTATTGACAATTACCATTCTGCGTGTCATCTGCCAGCTGATCAACTCATACTGGGTTGCAAAATCTGACTGTCACCTCACACATTTGGCACTGGCATACAAATTTATTCACAGGTCATGCCCAGCACAGTGATCTGAAGGTGAGACCTGTTTTACCACAGCTTTACAAGGGTTAAGATCTCTCTCTCACTAGCCAAGACTGTCTTTCTTTCTTTTCTGATTGGATTGCTCAACTTCATGGACAGCAATCTAACTGGTATGCTGGAGTTGGTTAACTTAGGTTTGTAATGTCTAAAAAGAATGCTGTATTATTTCCATAAATTCCACATGACCAGTCGCTTTTCATCCCCCAAAACACTCTGATGTTAGTTATAGACACTCTTTTCCCGAAGAGGCTCAAAGTTCCAGTGCTTTCAAGTACTGCGACTGTGTTTACTTGATTATATGAACGCCTTGCTGCAACACTCATGTAACTTACATTTGCAAAATTTTACAGGAGAAAACAAATAAAATACTGTCATTATGTTATATATGTACTGTTATAAATATATTTCAACAGGAACGTGGACAAAACATCACTTCCCAAAGCAAATGCTGGAAATAAGTAGAATACAAAGGAGAAGGCAAAAGTGCAACCTTGCAGGAAGAGCAAGAAGGATCCACAAATAGACAATAAAGGTTATTAGTGGAATGACTATTAACTGGGCTGTGAAACAGGGAACAGAACACCAATGAAGCTGTCTGCAGTGCAATGATGTTGTCTATGGGAAATAGTAACAAATTTCTCAACTTTACAATGCTGTGTAGTCAGGAAGTGTTTTCATCCAGCACATGATTCAAAAGTCGCTGTTCTATGCATTTTGATAAAAATGGCCCATTCTACCTTGAGTCTCTTATTCTCCTTCTGTTCCTTGATCAATTTTTCCTCGGCCTCTCTAAGCAAGCATTCCATATTGACCAGCTTCTGTTCCGCAGCAACACGACGATCATCAACCTGGGGAGGAGAGGATTTCTGCCATTAAACCTACAGTTCAGCTCAGCTTTAGGGGTNTTCCAAATACTTTTCATATTCCTGAAATCTAAATGCTATTTTGATTAGGTGAATTCTTCCTTTTAACTTAAAAAAAAAATCCCCCTTCCTCCAAAATTAAAAAAAAAAAACAACAAAAAACTGATGAGATATGTAAGATACTGGCAATAATAACACAAGAAAGCCCTCATTTTGTAAGACAAGTTTATACAAAATAAACTTGTTCATCACATAATTGCTGCTAAGCTTGAAATTCCAGACCATCAGAGGACAGACTGTAGCACTTTACTATGCCCACTAGCAAAATTAAATCATTTATATCCTGCTAAAATTTTGCCATATGTCACCAGAGGCATTAATAGCAGTAATTGTATCCAAGTACAGAATGCTCATATTCATATCTTAAATTGCTCTCAGTCTCAGATTTAAGCATGTCATCTACTGGTAGAGCAGGAAAGAGAAATCTTTCTAGACTAGTCTAGAACTAGCCCTAACCCTTCCAAACTGGGGCTTTGAAAGCCGGCTCTGTCAGGCCTACTAGATCTAGTCTAGTAGTACAGTAAAGGTCATTAACCTTGGCTCTAGAGCCAATTCTATTATAGTATTACGCTATGCTCATCCCAAATGTAGGTCATCTAATGCCCTGAGGGCCTACAGTATACACTAACAGACCAAATGAAACATAGCCTACAGGGTAATGTGTAGGCACTGGGACTGGGTTATATGGCACAATGCATAGGCATGGCATCAAAGTAAAGCCTCAAACGCGCGGAAGGTTGAACAATATAGCATAAAGCCTCCTGTGGCTGGTAACCATGGCTGGTATCTTTGTAAGAGAATTCTAGTTTCAACTAAACTTCTGGATCTAGCAATTTTGGTATGCCGTCAGGATATAGGCCTAACATATGCCGGCGAAAGCGAAACTAAGAAATGCACGTCAGCATCGATATTGCTGTGTACTCTACCGCAAAACGGAATGCCAGTAGGCTTGTATACTGCACTGTACTCTACGATTGTTGTGAGACTCGATTACTTGTACTCATGACCAAAACAGCCCATTTTGATGATTTTCAGTACAAGAAAGCTCTTTAAGCACCCGACTTCGTTGCGGAAGGCATTCACTGTATTCTTTTTCATACTGACAGTCGATTTTCGTATTTTTAAGAGTACGATTCGTATTTTCGTACTGAGGTCAGATTTTCGTATGAAATACGAAAATTTCGTACTGGTTGGCAGCTCTGAGTCAGGGAGTGTTTTCATCCAGCACATGATTCAATAGTTGCTGTTGTATGCACTTTGATAAAAATGGTCCATTCTACCTTGAGTCTCTTATTCTCTTTCTGTTCCTTGATCAATTTTTCCTCGGCCTCCCTAAGCAAGCATTCCATATTGACCAGCTTCTGTTCCGCAGCAACACGACGATCATCAACCTGGGGAGGAGAGGATTTCTGCCATTAAACCTACAATTCAGCTCAGCTTTAGGGGTGAAATGAACAGTCTCAATCTGAATATATACAGTAGAAATCTGTTTACATGAATTGAATGGGTCGGCCAAATCGTGGTTTAAGTGAGTTTTATGTTATCCGTGTTAAGTACAATGTAAGAGGAACTTACCAAAGAAATGTCACACAGCATTGGCTTTAGGTGACAGCTTCATTGGCCTTGACTGGCCAAAACAGTGGACACTGTCATCACTTTTGACTGATACAATATTCACCATGTACCCACGCTAATCTCCACGTATCAGATCAGCAATGGAGATGGGGAGCAAAAGTTGCTGTGGCAAGAGTTCACATTTTCCTCTCTCCATCACTTTTTCATCTCTTGACAGTGCATCACTTACCATTTTATCAAATGTTCCCTGAAACTCATTATTTGGTTAATTATAAAATTTTACAGGGAATAAAGAGGGCCTTTGGATGGGGATTTTCTTTTCTATCAGGTCAACCAAAATTTTGGATAAAACACTGTCATGGTAAGTGACATTACAAATTTACAAGTGTCAGATCCATTTAGTATAATCCTGGGACACTCTTAAAGTATAGGGTACTTGGGTTAATACTTGAGTTAGAAAGTAGAGAGCACCCTCAGAAGAGCCATGGATAATATCTAGGGTCTCTTCTCTAACTTTACTTCTAACCCCGATCCTGTTCCTAATCCTAACCCAAGATCACTTTATGAGAGTCTAAGAATTACATCAAATGGACACACAACTCGTGATGAACTAATGCTATGTATTTTTGTCATGCGGTAAACCCGTTTTACAGCCACCATTATCTGCCAAGAAAGTGCCCCCCAAAAAAAGAAAGCTTGGGAGAGTGTAAGTCTCCTGGTAAGTTATCTGAAGCTAAGATTCTTTCTCCCTATTCACCTTCACAAAATTTTGATTTATTATATTAAAAAATAAACAAGTCTGTTTGCATACAAGTTAGAAAAGATCTAGGAAGCTGCATAAATCAAGCCACTGTAGTGTAAATAAAACACACTTTTGACCTACATGAAATACAGCTTACAGCACTGTTACATAAATCTTCATGTCATGCCTCTTGAGCTGGCCCTGACTGTATGACATATCAGTTACAGCAAATGTATTTCATTTGTCTCAGAACTCAATCCATGAGAAAATCAAGATGGTAAATCTAAAGCACTTGCCCAGTAATGGAGTTAAAAGTAAGAGACGAACAATTCCAGTGTGATGTGAAAGTGGTGGTATAGAGGAAGATGTTGAATTGTAGTTTATTTAATTATGTGAACATTTTCAGCACTTTCGGATCAACAGCTATTTATCACAAATTATTTTCTTTCCATGGGCTGCCTTATGGAACCTGCTCATCTGAAAAGGGACCAGCCAAATCTTGGAAGGGGTGTCGGTGGGTGTGGATGTGTGTGTGTGTGTGTGTGTGTGTGTGTGTGTGTGTGTGTGCGTGCGCGTGTGTGTGTTTGTTTTATTATCAATCTTTAGTATAGTATTAGGGAAGCAATAATCTGTTGTGAGCACTGAGATTGGTACCGTATGTTAAAGGTGGAAACGCACACCAAAACAAATTTTCTGTTTTCCACTATTTTTTTCTCTTTGAAAATTACCTAAGGTGATCACTGAGCCAGTATCGCGAAGTAAGAGCATCATTCTGTTACCGTGCCCTTGTGGAATGTGACGCAATAAGGAGGGCTAGAATTACTCCCCTTCCCTGAACAGCAGCAGCTTGTGGCAAAAATGATGACGTCACTTAAGTTCCAGCAGCTACAGACACCTTTGTCTGACATGTATTTATCAGCTTTCAATAAAGGCTCTGGTCATCCTTGCCACTAACACTAACCCAGGTACAACTTGGGAGAGTCCCAGGATTGTATCAAATGGACGCAGAACGTTTGTGCACTGAGGTGTTCTTCTGTTCCAGTTCCCTTTAACTTTAATTCACCTGGCCTCAAAGGTGTGATAAACTATACCTTCCATGTTCTCAGTAATAAACCCGCCAAATTATGAGACATGAATTTTGTACTGACCGGCATATTTTATCACATTTCTGGTTACACTCTTGATAGCAGACATGTTCTTTCAAAGGTGTGATCAACCACACTTCCCTGATTTTATCACCTACATTTTTAACCTTACTGTACAAATGTATGTATCGTGTACCAAAATTTTCTCTACATAGCAAATGTCGCAAGGCACAGTGTTTTGGTTTATGCACTGTGCATGACATCTTTGAACTGGCAGTGAGCTGCAAAATGTACACAATACCACATTATGTTTGCTCTATCTATGACTAAGCCATGGATGGGCTAGAGACAAACATGAACTGCAAATTTAAAATACACTTGAAAACGCTTATAATGACATGTCCCAAAATATTTCATTATAAGCAAGCACTATTATTTCGAAAAAAAAAAATATTAAAAACCTTCCTGCAGGCGTCAAGAAGTGTTATCAAGTAGATTTGAACACAGAGTCCTTCTCCTGATGAACTTAACATCCTGAAATAAATCCAGAAGAGCTACAAACTGCAATTATGAAACAGCACACAGCTGATTGTACTGCTACTGTCCTACCTCTGAAAACAGAGAATTTCCCTTCTTTTTTGTGTCCACCTGGCCATCCTCTGCTTCAAGTTGTGCCCTCAGTGCATAAGTTTCCTCACGGAGACGCTGGCAGATTCAAACAATATAGGTTAAAAACATGAGGGGCTAGGGTGAAGAGTTAAGAAAGGAGATAATGAAGAAGATGAAAAAAAGGCAATGAGATAAAAATATCTATGACAGGTTGATATGGGTTTTTGATTTCCAACTATGTACCCCTGTTCTTTGAATAGGACTGTGGCTGACTAACTTGCAGATTAAAAAATTAATGCATTTTACAAAAATAATGATTAAATCTAGAAATGTACTCTCTAATTGAAAAGTTATGCCACTTTTCTGTTCCAAAAGTCATAGCCATGGCAAAGTGACCATTTTGTTCTGCCTTTTTGCCACTAGAGCCAGCGCTGAATGCATCTTGATTGCATTCAAGTGCCACATAAAAGGGAGCAATCATTACAAATTATTTTTGCTTTCTTTACATTTATGTCTGAACCATGATCTAGTCAATCATCACACATGAAAAAAGCACACTACAAATAATAACAACTCTTTTGTGAAAATTTGACCATATTCTGTGGCTTCTTTCTTATATATTCTTTTTGTCACAAATCTGAGCTTGTTATTTTATACAATTGGGAAATGTCTGAGAGAGGTGGGAGGAAGCGAATGCCTGCACTGACATGATTATGTGGATGTGATTTGGG